>JACEFZ010028459.1:110000-300000 GCA_014155875.1 Cepaea nemoralis
TTGTATAAAGAACAAATATAAACACTGAAGTACATGATGTCATCAAAAAATGTGTTCCACAGTCCTTTCTGAAGCAATATGCAGCGAATGGCTGATGGAGTAATTCTTTGAACTGCAAACAGAATGGTGTTTTGAACGGAAGAAAGAAGTTTTAAAATTTGTTCTACATATACTGTACATTGTAGTGAGACTTTACAAACACCCGGTATATATTGTGCTGCATCGTGCGAAATGGTAAACTTTTGAGTATCCAATAATTTCTGGAACCATGAAATTCATCTAAATCTTCAGATTGTTTTCTTCCAATTGGGGCATGCATTTAGTATGTGCTATCTATTACCTTCTGTCAGGTCTTAGGCAGATATGACTGAGCTACCGTATTACAGTAGACGAATGTTGGGCTGCGCTCACCAAACCCGATAACCCCCCCCCCCCCCCCCACCCCCTATTGTGCCAACTGCTCCCAACGGCGTAGCGCAGTTGCGCGGTACAAGCCTTATCCTGGTGTAAGGAAATGCAACCCAAAGACTAAAAATCATGGCGTTCTCCTCCTCCCTCCTCCTCCTCCTCCCTCCTTCAATAACAACCTGAGCCTTGGTTTGCAACTGGTCTAGAGTCGAAGCTCCGACAGGCGGACAGTTAGAACATTGCTTTGCTGATCCGGCAGCGTCTGCAGATTGTCTTGCTTCAGATGTATTGGTGTTACCTTTCATCTAGAGTAAACTAGACAAGAGAGATATTGTTGCATGGACAACACATTGTCTCTACAGTCCACACCAGGCTTTGTGCTTTTTTTTTTTAAGCACAGTGCAATAAACTATTGGCTGTGAATACGGCAAGGTGCCAGTAATAGTAAAAGTATCATGCGAAGTGGCTGGTGTTTGGGTAACCAATAATTTCTGTAACCACGACATTCATTGAGTTCTTCACATTTTCGGCAGAGACGATTAGTTTGTGGATTTGTCCTTCGTTCGCTTAGGGCATTAAGTTAATCTATACTATCTATTACCATGTTGAATAGTGTTTTCTTCTCAAATCATGAGATTCAGTTAATTGCTGTAATTGTTTTTGCTGTTGCTGTTTTTGTTTTTAATGTTTCTGTTGTTGTTGTTGTTGTTGTTGTTGTGTTTCCTGTTGTTGTTTTTGCTGTTATTTTATTTGCTGTTGTTGTTTTGCTGTTACTGAATTTGTGTTGTTGTTTTTGCTGTTATTTAATTTGTGTTGTTGTTTTTGCTGTTATTTAATTTGTGTTGTTGTTTTTGCTGTTATTTAATTTGTGTTGTTGTTTTTGCTGTTATTTAATTTGTGTTGTTGTTTTTGCTGTTATTTAATTTGTGTTGCTGTTTTTGCTGTTGCTGTTTTTGTTTTTAATGTTTCTGTTGTTGTTGTTGTTGTTGTTGTTGTTGTTGTTGTTGTTGTGTTTCCTGTTGTTGTTTTTGCTGTTGTTGTTTTTGCTGTTATTTTATTTGCTGTTGTTGTTTTTGCTGTTATTTAATTTGTGTTGTTGTTTTTGCTGTTATTGCATTTGTTATTATTGTTGTTGCTGTTGTTTTTGCTGTGAAAAATCTTTACATCTCCACCACACTTCACTGCACTAAAGGGAGTAATCGAAGAAGATGAAGCAGTCCCATGTCTTGGCGTTTAGATCCCCTGAACACCGACACGGTTTTCATCTATCGAAATGAAGCTGGTATAGAGAATTGTGTCCCACCAGGTACCAAAATACCGTCTCAACGAGTGATGCTTGTTTGCTTGTGTTCGTTGGCTTGAGCTCCAACGCGAAGTCCTGTATGTCGGATGAAGGCATCCTGTTGTCCAACATCAGTGAGATGTCATACAGGACCTGAGGTTTGCGTGAGTATCCGTTGTCCCATGTCTGGCTTATTTGTGTGCAGACTGGTGGTTCCTCGCCGTACAGGCAGACACTCTCCGACTTCGGAGGAATCAACGAGTGATGATATTCAAGACGTTCACCAACGTCTCCCAACTCTGAAACAACCCTGATTTACAATCCTATCATTGGGTCTTTTTACCGCCTATACATTTGTATGTGTTGATATTAAGTTAGAAACAACGAACAATAAATAGGATGTTTCGAAGAACTTATGTTTTCTTTGTGTGTTCTACTCGCTTTGATCTCAAGCGTATTTCATACACGTGCTACAACTACTAGTACACTGAACTGAATTTTGCGTGTGGACCAGCTTTCCATATTACCAATGTAACTGGCCATCAGACGAACCCACTCCGACTTCAGAGATACTTGTAATTTACGTCCCCAAATCAAGGACGAGAAGTCAACTATACTAGTCCAACTGACCGATGTAGGGGTTATACCCCCTACCTCGGCATCAACATACCGGATGTTTAAGAACGAGGGCTCTTATCCATCGGCCAGGCTGACTTCCTCTAGAACTGATGGATCCACGAAGAACTCAAAATTGGAGGAAGATATTTCATCAAATATACTCTCGTTTGAAGTTGAAGAAGAAAAACAGCAATAAAAGACAGCCCCGAGAACAAATTACAAAGCACACGTGGGACAACAGCTGCACCAGTCAGATCTTGTGGTGAATCTGTTTGGTAGTTTGCCAGAATAGTTACAGCAACGTGGAGAGACAGAAAATATGTGAAGATTGGCCGAAAAATATAATAGATCTTCTATGGTAGAAAATGTTCATTAAAAGAGTGCACACAAATAGGGATAACTTTATGACTAACAGTAAGCATACAATCAGAGTAATAACTTTGCCATTAAAAAATTGCACACAAACAGGAATAACTTTACCATTATACAAATGCATACACACAAGAATAACTTTACCATTAAAAGTGTGCACACAGGAATAACTTTACCTATTATAAAAGTGCAGACAAACAGGAATAACTTTACCTACTAAAAGTGTGCACACGAACAAGAAAACCGTTATCATTACTCGAGAGCACATAAAAAGAGGAAAATCTACCGTGTTACATGAGGAAAATGATATATAAAATATTAGAAAAAAAGAATACGATCCATTGTTGAACCACTGACATTCAAGACCCTGTTTATATTTAGGAAAACCATGCTTTGCACGGCTGCTCTGTTCACAATACGATAACTAGCTCAACAGTTTACTGTGTTTGACTTGCAACCAAACACTGCCTTCATATATCAGGGCAAGTTGTACATTGCGCTTGAGGGAATAAGCTTTAATATTTTAGAAGAATATTGTATATAGGGGCATATGCTAGACATTAGCTCTATACAGAATATGCCAAAGCGTAATAGCATTTCCTTATCTAGGAATTCTGTATTCCTGATCCAGGAAATCTAGATCAGGAAATAAACTTCAGGATTGCTTAGACAACGACAACAATGGCCACAGTTAACAAAAAGAGTCTGAGAGAACAGGAAGCTTACTGCCAAAACAAAGGTCCTTGTCTATCAAGCCTTAGTACTCTTGTTTATGGCAGTGAAGCCTGGTCAACTTACTCACATCAAGATAAACGTTTAAACAGCTTTCATATGCGGTGTCTGCGAAGAATACTTGGTATTAAGTGGCAAGACAAAATAACAAATACTGAGGTATTGGAACGATCGGGTTGTGTGACGGTTTGTTCCGTGCTCAGTCTTCGTAGACTTAGATGGACATGACACATTAGGAGGATGGATGATGGTAGAATACCGACGACATCTGTTTTGGTGAATTACAGATGGGTATAAGATCTCGGTAAAAAGAGAGTGTATGTGAGCGGGCAGACATTGATAACGCACTATGGTAGCAGGTTGCCGCTGATAGCGATGGAGGGATGGCAAGTAATATACATGGGATAAAGACAAAGGAGACAATGATTACAGATAGGTAACACACCTGAGCGTGGTACTTGATGGTGTATATGACCATGTGTTGACATGTATCTGTTGTGGACGAACATTTACCGCACGAATTTGTTTCAACAGTAGCAGTCGCTACCGCCGTGGGTTGTAGTTATTATGGCTTATTTTAAGCACAATGTAACACAATATCGTCTGTGAAGACGGTAAAGTGTCAATAACAGTAGTTGTAAGAATTAATGAAGGACACTGTTCCATTTGAAGTAACCATTGCAGTAAGGTATATGTACTATCAATATTACAATACATCATTTACATGAACACAATCAATAAGACCTCTCGTTCTTAGAATTCCGGTGTGCTGATGCAGAGGTAGTTGGTTCAACCCTTACACCTGTCAGTTGGACTAAAATGAGGATGTCTCGTTCTTGACTTGGGGACGTAAATTACAAGTACCCCAGAAGTCGGATTGGGTTTGTATGATGGCGGAGAGACACTGGTAATAGAATTAGCTAATCCACACACAAACACCAGTCTAGTGCTCTTGAAGTAGTAGCAAGTGCATTGGCTACTATAGCGAGCGAACACGGACCAAAAACAAACAAACAAATAAACAAAACACACACACACACACCACCAGAGGCAAATTTAGAACTAAATGCAGAACATGATGGAAACTCTCGAGGCATAAACAAAGCAACCCTAAAGTAATTACTTTTCGCAGAAGATCAATGCATATTCATATAATCTGAGGAAAAACTATACAAGAAGCATAACACTATTTAATACGACATGTGAAAAATACAAATATGAAAATCAACACATCTAAGAGAGAACATATGAACATGACAGGGCGGCCTATTCTATTAAATATTCACATTAACATCTCAAAGAACAGAGTCGCGAAAAGGTTCGTTTTTAAAACACAGATCAATAAAAGACATGTCCGGTCCACAACAAGGATACAGATAAGTCACTTGTAAATTCATATTTTCATGTAGTGTTTTTCATGTAGCGGTGTCGGTTTGTGTTTATTTTCTTCTGTGCTGACACATGCTTCAGCCGCAACGTCCATTGTGTTACCCCTGATCGTGTTCTAGTGAAGCTTACCTATCGTCTGATTCTCGATTTTTGGTGGTTCCATCATTGCTGTTATCTGTGTGTGACTTTTCTTTCATCGGGCTTCTTTGTTGTATGCGTGTTCATTATGCCTGTAGTATCTACAGTACACAGCAGTACATAGTACAACAGTTTAGCAGTACACAGTACAAAAGTACACAGTACATAACAGTACATAGTATAGCTGTACACATGAGTACACTGTACATACCAGTGCACAGTACAACGGTACACAGTTCAACAGTTGACTTCAGTACACAGTGCACAACAATACATATACTGCTATACGCAGCAGTACACAGTACATAGCAGTACACAGTACATAAGTACACAGTACATCAGTACACAGTACATCAGTACACAGCCGGCGAGTGTGGCCTCGGGACATTAAACGGACTTTCACATTACCCATTATATTGAGTGTGCAGTTAGATAGATATCAGGCGATATGGAAGCAGGCCACCTTGCGTTTGATTCCCATGATATGAGCGTCGGTCGTTCAGAAATCAGTGGCAAACTGCTGAACGTAAAATTTGCCCGGTAAATCACAAACAGCCAAAACAACACGGGGTTGACTGCGACGTCCCGTAAAGGACACGCAACTTACTTAACACTGCAGTAAGTACCCCGCCCTATTTTCTGTTACACAAAAATCTAAAGATGGGTAAAAGCGCTTACTCTAAAACGTCTGGTGCGCTGATAGGACGGACAAGAGATTCAATCCCAACACCCGCAATAAAGGGGACTTAAACGTGAGTTCTCGTTCAGGGAGCAGTGAAAAACTAATGAAGGTAAAATGTCCTTGAAAATCAACGTGGAAAGGAGGTTGATTACCACGTCCTGCAAAGGACTTTCAGTATTGTCTTATTGAAGACATTGATCACAACCCGGTGCAGCTTGTCACCTCAACGACCGCACACACAGGGTTATAAAACAGAAGAAGAAATAAAAAGACTAACACATGTTCTGAAACGTCAAACGTCTCTTCCAGTCTTCTGTTCTATAACCAAAAATAGAGAACGCCTCATAGGAATTATTCGGCAAATTTAACAATACACCGTAGTTACGACATTCAAATATACGTCATTTCGCCATTGCTAATAGATAAACGAACCGATTTATTCGAGCCCTTTATGTAATTGGTTTGGTTAGCTTCTGGGGATAATTGGGACCAGTTGGGATCGAATGAATTAGCTGGGTTAAGGAAGTGGAAGTGTGTCGGCGAATAAAAGGGAAGTTAATGCTTTTCATAAGAGCAGCGGGACAACCGCGCCTTTTGTATCCGTAGGAAGTAATGATTAATACATAACGTAACACCGCCCACATCTTATTTCCGGGGGAAATGGCAATGAATACAGGGTTATATTTAGTTTTCTTCCCCTGCATCTGCTGCTGCTGCTCTTCTTCTTCCTTCTTCTTCTTCTTCTTCTTCTTCTTCTTCTTCTTCTTCTTCTTCTTCTTCTTCTCCTCCTTCTTCTTCTTTTCTTCTTCTTCTTCTTCTTCTTCTTCTTCTTCTTCTTCTTCTTCTTCTTCTTCTTCTTCTTCTTCTTCTTCTTCTTCTTCTTCTTCTTCTTCTTCTTCTTCTTCTTCTTCTTCTTCTTCTTCTGCGTTCATCCGGAGTATTTTTTTCAGATGTAATTGCGGTGTGTCTGGTTAGGCACCCTTGGGCCGAAATCCTTAGGCCATCACATCCGACTTAAGCGTGCATTTTTGACTAGGTTTAAAATCCTGGGTGACTCTCACTTTTGTGGTGACGTCCACTTCCCAGCTGGTCAAGTTAGAACGGTTGAATGCTTCACGATCGACCTTCAGGGAAGGCAGGGTCAGTCCATGGCATTTTCCGCCATCCAGGGCGGCGTCCATAGTTGCAGAGGTGCTGGGCTCACCGAGGGAATCGTCACGTCCTGCTCATGGCTGCATTTAATTCCTCACTTCAACGTATTGGGCCTTTCGTTCGCTACGTGCCGCTCCCCTCACAAACCAGGGACGGCCGGATTGTAGACGGTATCCATCTCAGCGAGCTTTCGTTACGGACATGTGCTTAGTCGCTGTGCCCGGAAAACAAAATAGTTAGAGCTGTTCCGGGCACGACGGACATTCGGAAAACTAGCTAATCAGAGCTGTTCCGGACACGAAAGTCATTCGGAAGACTAGATAGTCAGAGCTGTTCCAAGCACGGCGGACAATCGGAAAACTAGCTAGTCAGGGCTGTTCCGTTACATTCGGAAGACTAGTTAGTCAGAGCTGTTCCGGGTACGGTCGACATTTCACTGGGAAGTATTTGCGTAGTGCCAATTTTTATTTGCCACCCTTAGGCAGGAAAATCCGACTTCGGCGGGCATTTTTTACTGAGGTTTTCCTCGGGTTTCGAGGGACGTTAGACTCTTACTGTTGTTGTTTCGCCCACATCTCAGCTGGTCACGGTAGAACGGTCAGAGACATCACGGTCAACTCTCAAGGGAAGGCAGGGGCAGACCATGGGCATTTCCCGCTTTCCACGGAGGCTTCCTTTATTGCAGAGTCGGCACATATTGCTCTGAGACTGAGCTCACACGTGGAATTGCCACGTCCTGCTCATGGCTGCTTTAATTCCTCACTTCCATGTATTGGGCATTTCTTTTGCCACTGGTCGCTCAAGCACAAACCAGGGACGGACATACTGCGGGTGACATCCACTCAGAAAGCTTTCACTTCGGGCTTCCACGTAATGGATTTGCTAGCCAAGCGTTCCATTTCGTGTAAACGAGACATCTTCCACCTTTGTCTACGCTCACTCTATGAGTATAGATATATACTTTCATATTAACCATTGCGTGCGATTGGGGCGCTTTTTTCACCTTTAGTAACCGCTCACAAGGTAGGCTACACATGCTGCCGGCTCAGCACCTTACCTCTATGCATCAGTGAGTGAGTAACGGCGAGGCCCTCTCATCTGGGGATTCCTCATTTCCCCCCAGCTGAGAGCCTTCGAGCAGGCATCTAAACTAAGCATGTATAATGCTCAGCGTCTCACCTCCATTCTGCAGTAGGTGAGTATCGGTCCGGCTCTCACATCCGAGGGCTTATAGCTTTGTGGCATTCAGCCATATCCCAGAGCTGAGAGCCTTAGAGTATGTGTCCGGACCAAGAATGTCTGCCTTCGTACGCCTGATTTGAACTTTTGACTGCTATCCTCAGTCTACCTGCAGAGCAAAAGGTTGTGTCTCTATTAGTTTGGCCCCTAACCCAAGTCCTGTCCGACATATAGTTGTGCTTCCATCGGCTTAGCTCTTGGGGTCATTGGGACACGCAAGTGCCCCCCCCCCCCCACTGCGACAAGGAGGAGCCACATCGGGGGGGGGGGGGGGGCTTGCTATAACTGAGACTCTCTCTCTCCCTCTCTCCCTCATGTGTCTATCTCTATTGTAACTTTCTCTTCCGCTCTCTCTCTCTCTCTCTCTCTCTCTCTCTCTCTCTCTCTCACTCTCTCTCTCTCTCTCTCTCTCTCTCTCTCTCTCTCTCGTGTTTCAATCGCTATTGTAACTTTCTCTGCCGCTCCCGGTCTCTCTCTCTCTCTCTCTCTCTCTCTCTCTCTCTCTCTCTCTCGTGTTTCAATCGCTATTGTAACTTTCTCTGCCGCTCCCGGTCTCTCTCTCTCTCTCTCTCTCTCTCTCTCTCTCTCTCTCTCTCTCTCTCTCTCGTGTTTCAATCGCTATTGTAACTTTCTCTGCCGCTCCCGGTCTCTCTCTCTCTCTCTCTCTCTCTCTCTCTCTCTCTCTCTCTCTCTCTCGTGTTTCTATCTCTATTATAACGTTCTCTGCCGCTCCCGGTCTCTCTCTCTCTCTCTCCTCTCTCTCTCTCTCTCTCTCTCTCTCTCTCTCTCTCGTGTCTCTATCTCTATTGTAAATTTCTCTGTCGCTCCGGGACTCGTCTCTCTCGTGTCTCTTTCTGTCCCTGTCCGTATTTACCCCCCTCTCTCTCTTTATGTCTCTATCTCTCTGTCTCTTTTTATCTCTCAGTGTCTCTTTGTTGTCTCACTTATTCCCGTGTCTTTATTTAAGTCTCTGTCTGTGTCTGTTTTACTATCTCTGTGTGTTTCTTTTGTTACTCTTTTTATCTCTGTCTGTCCGTCCATCTGGCTGTCTGTCTCACGCCTCACCCTCTCTTTCCAGACATACACATGCAAATACAAGGAATGAGAGAAATGTCACTTGACACTCAAACTAGACGGATTATAAAAAACTCTCACTTTCGTCTTCCCCCGACATTCATAGAAGACATGCTCTCATTCCCCCTCTTTTCGCTCATTCATATCTATTTTATTTACTTTATCTAACCTTCCCCATTAAATTAGTTCTAATTAATTACACGTTTGTTTCTTTCTTTCCAAAAACGAGAAAGTAAGAAATGCATCCACATAATTCAGTCAGTAATCTACAATTATGTTTACATTGTTTCTTAAATGTCATAGGTAACATAGTTTTAGAATGTTTTATCGATGTCATTTTTCGCATAAGTTCCTATTTGTCTGTCTGCCTGCCTGCCGGCGTGTCTGTGTGTCCTTTTGTTTTTCTGACTGTAGTCTATCCTTCCGTCTGTCACTCTGTTCACCCGCCTGCCCGCCTGTCTCTTTCTCAATCAGTCTAATTGCCTTACTGCAGGGCAGACCAGGCCCTAAGCCTTGGTCGGCAACTGGTCTAAAATGGAAGCTCCGACAGGCGGACAGGAGTATTTCTTTGCTGATTCGGCAGCTTCTGCAGCTTGTCTTATTTCAGAAATATTGGTGTGAACTTTCCTCTGGAGTAAGCTAGGCAAGCCGAGAAAGAGAGAGAGAGAGAGAGAGAGAGAGAGAGAGAGAGAGAGAGAGAGAGAGAGAGAGAGAGAGAGAGAGAGAGAGAGAGAGAGAGAGAGATCATGCTTCATGGGCAACACAGTCTCTACAATTCAGCCCAGGCGTTGTATTATGGAGAGATTTAACTCCATTTTATAAATTATTGTCTGTCAAGACGGCAAGGTGCCAGTCAGTAGTTGCAACAGCCGTAGTAGTAGTAGTAGTAGTAGTAGTAGTAGTAGTAGTAGTAGTAGTAGTAGTAGTAGTAGTAGTAGTAGTAGTAGTAGTAGTAGTAGTCGTAGTAGTAGTAGTAGTAGTAGCAGCAGCAGCAGCAGCAGCAGCAGTAGTAGTAGTAGTAGTAGTAGTAGTAGTAGTAGTAGTAGTAGTAGTAGTAGTAGTAATAGTAGTAGTAGCAGCAGCAGCAGCAGCAGCAGTAGTAGTAGTAGTAGTAGTAGTAGTAGTAGTAGTAGTAGTAGTAGTAGTAGTAGTAGTAGCAGCAGCAGCAGCAGCAGCAGCAGCAGCAGCAGCAGCAGCAGCAGCAGTAATACATAGTACGTGTGTGAACTACACTCGGGTTACAAAAGCGCGCGAACTCACGCAAACTATTCTCCCGCCCATTTCCAAAATATCGGTTTCTCTCTGATATATCTACCTGCCTCTGCCAATAAACTTCTCATTCAGTCACAGATCTCCATTCAGAAAAAATGGTAAACAAGTCACGCACCAAAGTGACGGTCCCATCATTCACCCAACAATAATGGACACAATGAAACTTCCCGCAATTACAACGCAAGCAAATGTATGCCGACACCCAGCCCTCATTAGCTGTTGCATGGTTTCTATATGAGAATGTCGATAACTCACTGACTTGTGGTAGCGGTATAACATAGTCGATAACTCACATACTACTTGTGATAGCGGTATAACATTGTTGATAACTCACATATTTGTATTATCACACGGAGACAACATCTGAACCATACATCATTAACTCGAAGTTACCACAGTGCTGACTGTGATACAGATCATTCTTTGGTTGTTGCAAGGGTTAGACTGAGACCAAAGAGAATCTACACAGCTAAACACAAGTCTAGCCCCAGGATTAATATTACTAACACTCACGATCCTGGAAAGTGCTTTGAATTTCATCAGCAATTTGAAGACGCTTTCAATGATACATCAGAAAATTGTATAGTAAATGATAAATGGAGTAAACTTAAGGAAACTATTTATAAAACAGCGGTAGGGGTTTACGGCACTGTGGATCATAAGAGGCAGGACTGGTTTGCGGCAAACAGCCAGATACTGCAGCCCTTGATTGATAAAAAGAAGATAGCTCTCTTAAGAAACAAGGAAAGACCAGCGCGTAACACTCTGAGTGAGCTGAAGCAAGCGAGGAAGGATGTACAAAAGGCTGCCAGGCAGTGTGCTAATGACTATTGGATTAAGTTATGTGAGTCCATTCAAATCGCAAGTGATAAGGGAAACATCAGAAGCATGTATGAAGGGATAAAGAAAGCCTGTGGTCCAATGATCAAAAGAAGTGCACCGCTGAAAACCTTGACTGGAGAAATCATCACTGATAAGAAACAGCAGATGGATAGATGGGTCGAGCACTATTTAGAGCTGTACTCAAGTGAGACCAAGCTAGCGGATGATGCCCTCAACGCCATAGAGGCCCTGCCAACTCTTGACCACCTGGACACACTTCCCACTATAATAGAAGTTAAGTGTGCTATAAATGAGCTTGCATCTGGCAAGGCTCCAGGTAAGGATGGGATTCCAATAGAGGTAATCAGGAGTGGGCAAGACACACTCGCTCTACAGATCCACCAGCTAATAGAGCTATGCTGGAGAGAAGGACAAGTCCCACAGGATTTCAAAGATTCAAACATCATAACGCTGTACAAGAACAAGGGAGATCGGAGCGACTGTAACAACTATAGGGGTATCTCACTTCTGTGTATTGTTGGGAAAGTATTTGCCAGAATTGTCCTGCACAGACTTCAAGTCCTGGGAGATCAAGTCTACCCCGAATCACAGTGCGGCTTCCGTCAGAACCGGTCTACCATTGATATGATATTCTCATTGCGACAGATGCAAGAAAAATGCCGGGAACAAAATCAGCCACTGTTTATTGCCTTCATCGACCTCACAAAGGCATTCGATTTGGTCAGTCGTGAGGGTCTGTTCAAAGCACTAAAGAAAATTGGCTGCCAACCAACTCTTCTGCCCATTGTGGAATCGTTCCACACAGGCATGAAGGGTATAATCAAGTTTGATGGCTCAACTTCAGAAGAGTTTGAAATCAAGAGTGGAGTTAAGCAAGGTTGTGTACTAGCCCCCACCCTCTTTGGGATATACTTTTCACTTCTACTGAAATATGCCTTTCGTGATCAGGATGACGGTATATACATTCACTCACGCTCAGATGGTGGCCTCTATTATGCTCAGAGATTTAAGGCCAAGACCAAAATTAGCAGGGTACTAATCAGAGAGTTGCTTTTTGCGGATGATGCTGCGATTACGACCCACTCTGAGGAAGAATTACAACATCTACTATCTGCATTCTCCAATGCTTGTTCTGAATTTGGTTTAACAATTAACAAAAAGAAGACACAGATTATGTCACAAGGTGCACATGGTGTACCATCAATCTTTATTGACGACGCCGAACTGGAGATAGTAGACCATTTTACATATCTAGGATCAGAGGTAAATAGCAAATTATCCCTCGATCAGGAAATCAACATCAGGATTGGCAAGGCAGCAACAACAATGAACATGTTAGCAAAAAGAGTCTGGGAGAACAGGAAGCTTACTGCCAAAACAAAAGTCCTCGTCTACCAAGCCTGTGTCCTTAGTACTCTTCTTTATGGCAGTGAAACCTGGACAACTTACTCACGCCAAGAGAAACGTTTAAACAGCTTTCATATGCGGTGTCTGCGAAGAATACTTGGTATTAAGTGGCAAGACAAAATCACAAATACTGAAGTATTGGAAAGATCAGGTTGTGTGACGGTGTATTCCATGCTCAGTCTTCGTAGACTTAGATGGATAGGACACGTTAGGAGGATGGATGATGGTAGAATACCAAAGGACATCTTTTTTGGTGAATTACAGACGGGTAGGAGATCTCAGGGTCGGCCTCTACTACGATACAAAGATGTGTGTAAGCGGGACATGATTGATACAGGCATTGATAATGCACATTGGGAGCACGTCGCCGCCGAACGTGTTGCATGGAGGGCAACTATCAGAAATGGAATAAAGGCAAAGGAGAAAATGATTGCAGATAAAGCACACACAGAGCGTGAGAGACGTAAGATGGTGCAAAATGGTGGAAATGACCATGTTTTCACATGCACCTACTGTGGGCAAACATTTGCAGCAAGAATTGGCCTTACCAGCCACACTCGCCACCGCCATGGATCGTAGTTATTAGGCCTTTTTGAAGCACAATGTACCAAACTATCGTCTGTCAAGACGGAAAGGTGCCAATGACAATGTGGTAGCGGTATAACATTGTCGATATCTCATATACTTGTGGTAGTGGTATAACATTGTCAAGGTAGGTAGTGGTGGGGGAAGCATTACGGGACGTGCGACAGCAGTAACACTGAGTACCAGAAACTTCTACTAGTGCCACAATAGAAACACCAGTTGCAATACAACCAGTACAAAGCTTTCCCTCTCTTTGAGCTCAAGCGTAGTCCATACACTTGCCACAGCTAGTGAGTGCCACGGTCTGATTTTTACGTGTGGGTTTAACTTTCCCTTTTACCAGTGTCCCTTGCCATCAGGCGAATCCACTCCGACTTCTGAGGTATTTGTAATTTACTTCCCCAAGTAAGGACAAGAAGTGAACAATTTAGTCCAGCTGACCGGTGAAGAAATTCACAGACAAGTCAGAATATTATGTAAGGAGGCAAAAGAAGCATGGCTGGAAGAAAAGTGCTTAGAAATTGAAAAACAACACAACAGTCAAAATACCAAATTAGTGCACAAAAGAATTCAGGAACTTACTAATAAAAGAACAAGTACATCAACAGGCTGTCTAAAAACTAAAGATGGCAAAATCATAATAGAAACAGATAACATTCTACATATATGGACAGATTATGTGAAAAACCTTTATAATGATAACAGAGAGGAACAGTATGATATTAGATTTAATAATGAAGGACCGCCAATTTTGAAGATGGATAGTTCGAAACGTTCTTAAGCATATGAAAGCTGGCAAGACGCCCGGTGCAGATAACATCATAACAGAAATAATTAAAGCTTTAGAAGAATTTGGACTAGAGCAAGTCACCAGACTGCTAACACATTATATGATACTGGTGATATACCTTCTGAATTATGTAACTCTGTATTTATTGCAATCCCAAAGAAATCAGGAGCCTTAGAATATGATCAAAATAGAACAATTAGTATAATGAGTCACATCACAAAGATTTTGCTACGAATTATCATGCAAAGAGTGAGGAAGAAAATACAACCTGAAATAGGGGAAGAACAATGTGGGTTTGTAGAAGGAAAGGGTACAGTAAATGCTGTGTATATGCTGCGAACAGTTATTGAACGTGCTATAGAAGTAAACAAGGATATACATCTTTGTTTATTGACTACACAAAGGCTTTTGATAGAGTTAGACATGTCAACATGGTGGATATGCTTGCAGATCTACAAATATATGGGAAAGACATTAGACTTATAAAAACATATATTGGAAACAACAAGCTGCCATAAGGATTGGTAATGAAGTAGGGACAATATCAGCCTATTAAGAGAGGTGTTAGGCTGGGATGTGTAATGTCTCCAGATCTTTTTTCCTATTCAGTGAAAATATTTTCAGAAATGTAGAAGATATAAATGGAATCAGCATTGGAGGACGAAACATCAATAACATTAGATATGAAGATGATGCAGTATTGATTGCAGACAATGCACAGGATTTGCAACAATTAGTAGATGCGGTTGTTGTACACAGTCAGCAACTGGGGTTAGAATTAAATTGTAAAAAGACGCAGGTTATGGTCGTCACTAGGAAGAACCAAGTACCACAATGTAATATACAAGTAAATGGAGAGTATTCTTCAACAAGTGAATCGGTAAAATTATCTCGGAACAGTCATAACATCTGATGGGAGATGCCTTGAAGAGATTAGAACAAGAATCGCCATGGCGAAAGTAACCTTTAGCAAGATGAAAAACATTCTGACCAAGAAGAAGATGTCAATTGAAACGAGAAAAAGAGTGTTGAGGGGGTACATAGAGCCTGTTCTTTTGTATGGATGTGAAACTTGGACAATGAGCAGTCAAGCTAACAAACATCTTATGGCTGCAGAAATGTGGTTTCTGAGGAAAATGCAAAGAATACCATGGACAGACTAGAAAAACCAATGACCAAGTACTACAGGAGACAAATGAAAATCGTAAACTAATTAGCGAAATTAGACGTAGACAGTCAAAATTGTTTGGACATGTTATGAGAAGAAATGGATTGGAGAACTTAGTGACAATTGGCAAGATCGAAGGGAACAGACCAAGAGGAAGACCGAGAGGAAAATACCTGGATGGTTTGGCCAGATGGCATGGACGAGACAGGAACACTGAGCTGATCCACGACTCTGGTGATCGAGTGAAATGGCGAGTCATGACCGCCCACGCTTTCCCGCATGGCGCATGATTGATTGATTGACCGGTGTAGAAGTATATACGATACTGGAGATATACCTCCTGAATTATGTAATTCTTTATTTATTGCAATCCCGAAGAAATCAGGAGCCTTGGAATGCGATCAACATCGAACAATTAGTATAATGAGCCACATCATGAAGATTCTGCTGAGAATTATTATCCAAAGAGTTATGAAGAAAATACAATCCGAAATAGGAGAAGAACAATGTGGGTTTGTAGAAGGCAAGGGCACAGTAAATGCAGTGTATATACTAAGAACAGTAATTCAACGTTCTGTAGAAGTAAACAAAGATCTATATGTTTGCTTTATTGACTACACAAAGGCTTTCGATAAAGTGAGACATGTCGACATGATAAGAATGCTTGAAGATCTACAAATTGATGGAAAAGACCTTAGACTTGTAAAAAAAACATATATTGGAAACAACAAGCTGCCATCAGAATTGATAACGATGTATGTCAATATCAGCCTTTTAAAAGAGATGTGAGACAGGGATGTGTAATGTCTCCAGATCTTTTTCACCTGTACAGTGCAAATATATTCAGAAATATAGAAGACTAGCTGACCGGGCCCGGCTTCGCCCAGACTCTGGTGGGGAGCATCTCATTTAATTCATATAAGTAGTCATATAAGCTCCCGTTCCCGACTATCTATCTATCTGTCTGTCTGTCTGTCTGTCTGTCTGTCTGTCTGTCTGTCTGTCTGTCTGTCTGTCTGTCTGTCTGTCTGACCCAGCCCGGCTTCGCCCAGACCCTGATGGGGAGCATCTCATTTAATTCATATAAGTAGTCATATAAGTTCCCGTTCCCGACTGTCTGTCTGTCTGTCTGTCTGTTTGTCTGTCTGTCTGTCTGTCTGTCTGTCTTTCTGTCTGTCTGACCCGGCCCGGCTTCGCCCAGCGCCTGGTGGGGAGCATTTCATTTAATTCATATAAGTAGTCATATAAGCTCCCGTTCCCGTTCCCGACTATCTACTGTCTGTCTGTCTGTCTGTCTGTCTGTCTGTCTGTCTGTCTGTCTGTCTGTCTGTCTGTCTGTCTGTCTGTCTGTCTATTAGAAAGAGCACTTGAAAGATCTTTACATCTTCCCCCAACAATTAACTTGGGTAAATGGAGCGTCTTATTTAATTCATATTCATCCCCTGCCCCCGTCCCCGTTCCCAAAAAAGACGACCCGGCCCGGCTTCGCCCAGTTCCTGGTGGGGAGCATATCATTTAATTCATATTCGGCGGAGGGAGGAGGAGGAGGGAGGAGGAGGGAGCAGGAGGGAGGAGGAGGAGACAGGAGTAGGAGGGAGGAGGAGGGATTAGGAGGAGGAGGGAGGAATGAGTGGAGAGGGAGGAGGAGGGAGTAGGAGGTAGGAGGAGGGAGGAGGAGGAAGAGGGAGGAGGAAGGAGGAGGAGGAGGGAGGAGGAGGAGGAGAGAGGAGAAGGATGGAGGAGGAGGGAGAAGGAGGAAGGAGGAGGAGGAGGAGGATGGAGGAGGAGGAAGAGCGAGGAGGAGGGAGGAGGTAGGAGGAGGGAGGAGGTAGGAGGAGGGAGGAGGAGGAGGGGAGAGGAGGACGAAGAGGGAGGAGGAGGGATAAGGAGGAGGAGGAAGAGGGAGGAGGAGGAGGGAGAAGGAGGGAGGAGGAGGGAGGAGGAGGAGGAGAAGGAGGGAGGAGGAGGGAGGAAGAGGGGGAGGAGGAGGAGGGAGGAGGAGGGAGGAGAAGGAGAGAGGATGAGGAGGAGGTAGAAGGAGGAAGGAGGAGGAGGGAGGAGGAGGAGGAGGAGGAAGGAGGAGGAGGGAGAATGAGGAGGGGAGGAGTGAAAGGGAGGAGGAAGAGGGAGGAGGAGGAGGGAGGAGGAGGAGGGTAGAGGGAGGAGGAGGGAGGAGAAGGTTAGAGTGAGGAGGAGGAGGGAGGAGAGAGGAGGGGAGAAGGGAGAGGGAGAGAGGAGAGGGAGAAGGAGGGAGGAGGAAGAGGGAGGAGGAGGGAGGAGAGGAGGTAGAGGGAGGAGGAGGAGGGAGGGGAGGAGGGAGGAGGAGGAGGAGAGGAGGAGGGAGGGAGGAGGAGGAGGAGGAGGGAGGGAGGGAGAGGAGGGGAGAGGGAGGAGGGAGAGGGAGGAGGAGGAGAGAGGAGGGAGGAGGAGGAAGAGGGGAGGAGGAGGAGGAGGGAGGAGGAGGAGGAGAGGAGGGAGGAGTGGAGGAGGGAGGGGAGGAGGAGGAGGAGAGGAGGAGAGAGGAAGAGGAGGAGGAGGAGGAGGTAGAGGAGGAGGATGGAGGAGTGAGGGAGAGGAGGAGGATGGAGGAGAGGAGAAGGGAGGTCGCCATTCCGGACTTCATACTCGTCTCGGTTCTGTGATTTCGGTCCCTCCATTAATTGTTCCTTTCCCTTCTACATGCCTGTTAGATAACTTCTTTACACATAAAAAGATGAATTGTTATTGACATTGCCGTGTGACGATTCTGTGTAGTCACGTCATTTTCTTCGCTTTTCCTAGCGTTGTGGTTCAGGGATTCTTTGATCTCTTCTATTTACGTACGTATTTAGGGAGGGGGAGGAGGGAGGAGGAGGAAGAAGAAAAAAAAAACTATGACAGTTGGCAGCGCGGGAATGAGAGGAAGACGTGTAGAAAATTTCATCTCAATCGGATGGACCGTTCGCGAACGCATAAAGGACATACATACAGACATACATACAGACATACAGACGGAGATTGCCTTTTATATATAAGATATGGAAGGAATACATCAATAACATTAGATATGCAGATGACAGAGTCTCGATTGCAGACAATGAACAGGGCCTGTAAAATTTAGTAGATGTGGTTGGTGCACACAGTGAACAACTAGGGTTAGAACTCCATATTAAGAAGATACAGATTATGGTCGTCACTGGGAAGAAGGAAATACCACATGTGATATACGAGTAAATGGGCATATTCTTAAGCAAGTGAATCGATACAATTATCTCGGAACAGTCATAACATCTGATGGGAGATGTCTTGAAGAGATTAGAACAAGAATTGCCATTGCGAAGGTAGCCTTTTGCAAGATGAAAAACATACTGACCAATAAAAAGATATCAATTGAAACGAGAAAAAGAGTGTTGAAGTGCTACATAGAACCTACACTTTTGTATTTATGTGAAGCGTGGACAATGAGCAGTCAAGCTGAAAAACAGCTGATGGCTGTGGAAATGTGGATTCTGAGGAAAATGCAAAGAATACCACGGACAGACAGAAAAACCAATGAACAAGTCCTTCAAGAAACAAATGAAGATCGTAAACTGATTAGAGTCATTAGACGTAGACAGTCAACATTTTTTGGGCATGTTATGAGAAGAAATGACTTGGAGAACTTGGTGACGACTGGCAAGATCGAAGGGAAGAGACCAAGGGGAAGACCGAGAAGTAAATACCTGGATGGCTTGGCCATGTGGCATGGTCGAGACAGGAACACGGAGCTGATCCACGACTCTGGTGATCGAGTGAGATGGCAAAACATGACCGCCCACGCTTATCGGCATGGCACATGATGGATGGATGGACCTTTGTTGGGGTTGAACTCGCTACCTCGACATCAACACACCGGAAGTTTAGACCGAGCGCTTTTATCCATTCGGCCAAGTTGACCTCTTTTAGTAGCTCTGATTTTGCTATTGATTAAAACTTCTTTGCTATGTTTCCTTTCTTCCACTTGTAAAGTGTTTCGACCGTTTTCCGTGTGTCATGTTTTCTTAGCTTTATATTATTATCATAGCATTATTGATCGTTATGCGTGTTTGAGTTTTCAACAAAGTTCCATTGCAATCTGTGATCCACCTTGAGCTTGATCGAAGGCTGTATTTGTGTCATGACAAGCGGTTGAGTTATCACATTATTGAAGTTATACGCCCCACTTGAGATCCATCGATGTTTGGTCAAAAACTATGCAGGCTGGAGTTTTTTTTTAAATATTACTAGACGCCGGATTAATAGATTTCAGGGCGATAACAGGTTCCGAGACTATGTTAACATTTAGGATAACAAGTTCTGAGAGAAAGTTTAGAATAGTAAGTTGTGAAACTAAATTAACTTGTATGATAACAAAGTTAACATTTAGAATAACAAGTTGTGAAACTAAATTAACTTGCAGGACAACAGGTTCTAAAATTACGCTAACATGTAGGATCATGGAATCTTAGAACAAGTTAACATTTAGGATAAAAGGCTTTGAAAATAAGTTAACATTTAGGATAACGGGATCTGAGACCAAGTTAATATGTAGGATAAAAGGTTCTGAGACCAAGTTAAAATGTTAGATCACAGTATATGAGACAAAATTAACATTTAGGATTACAGGATCTGAGACCAAGTTAACATGTAGTATAACAGATTGTTAGACCAGCAAAACACTTTGTTAGACCACGTTAACATACAGAATGACATGGTCTGAGGCCAAGTAATTATTTAGGATAAAAGGATCTGCGAAAAAGACGTGGGATATCAGGTTTTTCAGACAATTTAACATTTAGGTAATTTATGAGACCACATTACAATTTAGGATAACAGGTTCTGAGACTAAGTTAGCATTTAGGAAAACAGATTGTTAGATTACGTTAACATGTAGGAAACAAGGAACAAGTTAACATGTAGGAAACAGGGAACAAGTTAACATGTAGGAAACAGAGAACACGTTAACATGTAGGAAGCAGAGAATACATTAACATGTAGAAAACAGAGAACAAGTTAATATGTAGAAAACAGAGACCATGTTAACATGTAGGAAACAGAGAACAAGTTAGCATGTAGGTAACAGAGAACAAGTTAACATGTTGGTAACAGAGATCATGTTAACATGTAGGTACCAGGGAATAAGTTAACATGTAGGAAACAGAAAACAAGTTATCATGTAGGAAACAGCGAACACGTTAACAAGTAGGGAAACAGAACAAGTTAACATGTAGGAAACAGAAAACACGTTAATATGTAGGAAACACAGAACAAGTTAACATGTAGAATACAGAGAACAAGTTAACAAGTAGGAAACAGAAAACACGTTAACATGTAGGAAACAGAGAACAAGTTAACATGTAGGAAACAGAAAACACGTTAACATGTAGGAAACAAGAGAACAAGTTAACATGTAGGAAACAGAGAACAAGTTAACATGTAGGAAACAGAAAACACGTTAACATGTAAGGTAACAGAGAACAAGTTAACATGTAGGAAATAGAGAACAAGTTAATATGTAGGAAACAGATAACAAGTTAGTATGTAAAAAACAGAGACCATGTTAACGTGTAGAAAACATAGACCAAGTTAACATGTTGGAAACAGAGATCATGTTAACATGTAGGAAACAGTGAACATGTTAACATGTAGGAAACAGAGAACACGTTAACATGTAGGAAACTAGAGAACAAGTTAACATGTAGGAAACATAGAACAATTTAATATGTAGAAAACATAGACCAAGTTAGCATGCTGGAAACAGTGAACAAGGTAACATGTAGGAAACATAGACCATGTTAACATGTAGGAAACAGAGATCAAGTTAACATGTAGGAAACAGAGAACAAGTTAACATGTAGGAAACAGAGAACACGTTAACATGTAGGAAACAGAGATAAAGGTAACATATAGGAAACAGAGAACAAGTTAACATGTTGGAAACAGAGATCATGTTAACATGTAGGACACATAGGCCAAGTTAACATGTTGGAAACAGAGACCAGGTTAACGTGAAGGAACCGAGAACAATTTAATATGTAGAAAATAGAGAACAAGTTAACATGTAGGACTGAGAGAAGAAGTTAACATGTAGAAAACAGAAACCATGGTAATATGTAGAAAATATAAACCATGTTAACATGTAGGAAAAAGAAAACAGGTTAATATGTAGGGAATAGATAACAAATTAACATGCAGGAAACCGATAACAAGTTAACATGTAGGAAACAATGTCAGGTAGATTTTACTTTTACTTTTTTTTTTTTTAAAATGTCTTATGAGGATTCGATCCAACGACCAGAGAGGACACCTGCCAGCGTCTAGCCACTACACTAGCGCATTTCCTGCGGAATTGATCCAGCCAAATTAGCCATCTAGAGACCTCATTTTCTTTAAACAGGGATGGAAAGTTCCATGTGAGGGAGGTTGGTAATCATATTCTTTCTGCTGTGGCTTACAAGAACTCCTCTGTCACATTATTACCTTTACGGTAAGCTTTTCACAGAAGCTTATCACAGAAGGCAGATGGGATCTTTATAAAGATGCTTACTTCATCACATTTGCATACAAAGGATGTTACAAGACGGACCCGCATTAAAGGCTTTGCATTTCATGACAGTGTTGTTACGTTACATTTTATGACAGTGTTGTTACGTTACATTTCATGACAGTGTTGTTACGTTACATTTTATGACAGTGTTGTTACGTTACATTTTATGACAGTGTTGTGACGTTACATTTCATGACAGTGTTGTTACGTTACATTTTATGACAGTGTTGTTACGTTACATTTCATGACAGTGTTGTTACGTTACATTTCATGACAGTGTTGTTACGTTACATTTCATGACAGTGTTGTTACGTTACATTTCATGACAGTGTTGTTACGCTGCATTTTATGACAGTGTTGTTACGTTGCATTAGAAGACAGCATTTAAGTCAATGACCACTGAGTCAACTAAACGCCAAAGTGGTGTTTATACTAGAGACGATATTGCAGATATAGACTATACATTTCAAGAGAACAAAAAAAGAACGAGGAGAAGGAGAAGAGGAGAAAATGAGAAGAAGAAGAGAAGGAAGAAGAAGAAGTGAATTGCCGAGCTGTTAAACTCGCGCCTCTCGGGCACGGGTTTTGATGAGTATTTAATGTAATAGGTATGTAATGTAGTAATAATGTAATGTAGTAAGTATGTAAACTAGTGAGTGTGTAATGTGTTAAGTATGTAATGCAGCATATCATTATTTTTTTTTTCATATCCCTTACAGGACGTTACAGTCAACATCAGCATTTTTCATTTTTTGTTGCTGTTGATGTACTAGGCAAGATTACGCTCAGTAGTTTGCCATTGCTTTCTGAGCCACCGGCTCACATACCCCGTAAGTTATCAACACGGCGAGAACCGCTACCGATTCTAGCGCAGGTTACGTTACTCACGAGAATATACGGGATTACGGAGAAAGACGTTAACGCCTAGGTCAGGGAGGCCGGCAATATGTTATATAGTAAGTGTTAATGTAGTAAGTATGTTATATAGTAAGTAAGTAATGTACTATAGTAGGTAATGTAGTAAGTATGTAATATAGTAAGCATGTAATGAAGTAAGCATATGATATAGTACCCATGTAATGAAGTAAGCATGTAATATAGTAAGCATGTAATGAAGTAAGCATATGATATAGTAAGCATGTAATGAAGTAAGCATGTAATGAAGTAAGCATATGATATAGTACCCATGTAATGTAGTAAGCATGTAATATAGTAAGCATGTAATGTAGTAAGTAAGTAACTAAGTAGGTAAGTCAGTAAAAGACCCTTTTACTCGTGTTAATGCACATCAGGCATACGATGCTAGTTCATACTTTCTATAGACCAATCGGCACTGGGTGGGGAATGTGGCCAGTACAAGGCCGGCAACCTGTACTTCTCACGGCATTTCTTGGTATCCAGTTTACGCTGAGACGACCTGGGAGGCCAGGTCTATGTTTGAAATACGAATCCGCCTCGATGAGGAAGGAAGACATGACAAGTGTTCCGGCAGCGAGAGTCTTGCCACTACACTTTAACGGATTGAGTACGTAATGCTTTAATATAATAGTAAATCACAACGTTGCATGGTGGGCAAAGATCAGAAATGGAATAAAGACAAAGGAGAAAATGATTGCAGATATGTCACACACTGAGCGTGTGAGACGTCTGATGGTGCGTGATGGTGGAAATGACCATGAGTTCACATGCATCCATTGTGGACGAACATTGACAGCGTGAATTAGTTTGATCAGTCACATTCGTTACCGCCATGGGTTGTGGTTATTATGCCTTTTTGAAGCACAATATAAAAAACTATCGTCTGTTAAGGCGGCAATTTGCCAGTGAAATCACGATACTATACTCCGCCCCTCCCTCCAGTATGTGATTCGGGCGCTTACCTTTCTTTGGCCTCCGTGAAATTATTCCGTTTTCGTCCCACTGATTAGTGGTTCAAGTGGTCACTCTTCTGGGACAAGGAGACATCACCGGCTTGTCTCGCACTTCAAAACTTCTTCAATAGTTGGTGTCTTTTAAGAGTACACCCAATAAGCTGTTGCCCTAACTACAGTTTAAAATTTCAAAGCTTATCTACAGTAGAATATTTATAGCATGTGAAATCCTGAATCTATTTCTGCATCTCATCTTGTTCCTCATTGTACCTTACTGTGTCGAGGTAAGCCATAAACTGCGAGAGAGTGCCTGTTTATGGGCTTCATATATCGAGATTTCAATGGACTCTGTTATTCCCTCTGTCCATCGTTTACATGGTCGGCCTCTTCTTCTGGTTCAATTTTATCTGTACACCATTGCTAGTTGTAGTACACTGTTAATTGGTAGCCTAGTTATATGGCCGAGCCAGTTTACTTGTTTTATAAAGAAATCTAACACTGCTATAATCCCCACTTTAGTCCTGACTTCATCATTTTAAACATTAACACACTGATATTTTAGCTGGTTTTACGGAGTTCTGAGCCGAATTAAAATTCTCATAGTGTGATCTGAATAAGGCGATGGGAGATAAAGGCCACAGTTATTGACTACACCACCCACAATGCTGTGACTCCAGCCATATGAAAGCGCATGCTACTGCCAATACCTCCATCGTCATTCTGCTCGTGGTCATAGAGGGGTCACCAGTGGCTTCTAGAACGGTTCACTTCTCTGCTGCTGTATTTACTAATAATGTACTTAGTTAGTTGCATATCCTTTACAGCACGTCGAAGTCAACACCAGCATTTTTTGCTGTTGTGATCTCTTGGCAAGTTTACGTTCAGTAGTTTGCAATTGCTTTCTGAACGACCGGCACCAATACCATTTCGTAAAAAACAACAACGCAAAGCGATCTGCTGCCAAATCGCAAGCCGCTGTGTTTCGAGAGCGCGTATGCAGGATTACGAACTGCGTCCGTAATTCCTTCGCTACGGAGCCGGCTAAACTGCATTAACTTATACCTGGTGAGAATTGAAGAATTAAAACGGTATGACGGAATCGTGCAGTTTCTGGGGGACTGGTGAAACAAGAGGCAAGGGAAAGTCGCCCTGCGCTGGACAGGGCACACGTTGAGAAAACATGGTAATAGTATCACTTAGACACTCCATACTCTGGAACCCATAGGGCAATCAGAAATAGGGAACCTAAAAGACATGAAGAAGAGAATTGGATCAGGGGTTACTGAAAAGGAGAGGACACGGAAGAAAGTGCTGCAGATGCTATCTATAGATAGAGAGCTTGGCGTGAGTTGACGGCCAATACTCCATTGAGGGATAAAAAAACAGAAGAGAGAAGATAATAATAATAATAATAATAATAATAATAATAATAATAATAATAATAATAATAATATCACAAACATTAGAAAGAGGCAGTCATTATTTTTGGCCACGTTATGAGAAGACAATAACTGGAACATGTCGTGCCAACCGGAAAGATTTGTGGAAAGAGAGATAGAGGAAGACAGCGTGGGGAGATTCTTGGAAGTCTTGTGTCATGGCACGGAAGGGAGTCAACACACAAATTGATCCATGGTGTCGGAGACCGTATTTGTGGAGAAGGAAGGCACTGGGTGAATAATAATAATAATAATGAATAATAATATTAATAATAATAATAATAATAATAATAATAAGAATAATAAGAAGAAGAAGAGAAGAAGAAGAAGAAGAAGAAGAAGAAGAAGAAGAAGAAGAAGAAGAAGAAGAAGAAGAAGAAGAAGAAGAAGAAGAAGAGCAGCAGGCGCATCAGCAGCAAGAGAAGACCGCATCTCTATACTGTTAAGAAAAATTCAATACATGTACTCTTGGGAACCGAACTAGATGCCATAGCTTTGGCATGCATACAATACCTGCGACTGCACATTTCCATACGAATGTAAAAGAAAGAATGCTCTATGTTTCCGTAGTGCTTGTGAAAATTATTTTCAAACCCTGGGTTTAATGATTATTGATCAGTCACGAACGTAAAGTTGGCATCATTGATTATGTTCACCTCACGGGGACAAGTCTAAGCCAGTAACAATCCATATTGATTTATCTGCCCTCCGAGGTATTTACGATTCGCTGAAGAGAACAGATGGGTCGGTTTTAGAATAGGTTTCTTCTGTTGGTAAGAAGTTTATGTTTTAGTATTTTTGATAACATTGAATGCGGTGTGGAGGACTGGCGGGTACTGAGGTTGTTTTTTAATTGACTGGGTATTGTTGTGAAAGAAAGCATGAAGAAGAGTAAGAAGACAAATAATGATAACAATTATAACAATAATACGAGTTTAAAATACTAATAATAATAATAATAATAATAATAATAATAATAAAATAATAATAAAATAATAATAATAATAATAATAATAATAATAATAATAATAATAATAATAAAAAGCAGAAACAGAAGAAGAAACGGAAAATACAATGATAATGATGCTCTAATAACAATGAATAAGAAGAAGAAAAAGATGGAGGAGAAGGAATGAAGGAGAGGTGGAGGAAATATTTGAAAGAGAATAAGAAGAAGTGAACTGGGCAGAAGAAAATCATTAGGAAGAAGAAACGAGCACAGTGATTTAAAAAATGGTAGGAGAAGAAAGGGGAGGAGAAAATAAGGAGCACATTGAGACTAAAATACACTTTAATATGAGTATACATAAGAGAAAATATCATGTTTATAATGTAAAAAACGAAGAATATTCTGCGCAATTTATCTTTGTTAATCGACGTCAGAGAAAGAGTTGTTAAGAGTTACATTGAGCAGATCCTGATGCATGGAACCGAATCGTGGACAATAGCAGACAAGTGCGAAGTTACATGGAAACTGCAGAAATGTGGTTTTATAGAAGAATGATGAGTACGAACAAAGAAAGAAAAATGAAAACATCTTGAGGGAAGTGAACTCACAAACAGAACGGGTTACTCGCATCAGAAGAAGACAGGCCACATTCTTTAGGCTTGTCATGAGAAAGACAAAGCTGGAGTATGTCGTCACAACGGGAAAGCTGGATAGGAAGAGAGGCAGGGGGAGACCAAGAGAGAAGATGCTGGACAGTCTGACATCATGTCATGGAGGAACTTCGGTATCAGAAATGACTGGAAGCACGATAGATAGATGGCTATGGACAGACACAATCCCAGTACATAGGCTTTAAGAAGAAGAAAAAAGTACTATTTTCTCACATTCAGTCATTTACATAAAACAAAGAAAAAAAATATCCGCAAATCCATTCGTTCACATACTTTCTACTTCTCTGTTTGACATATATATATATATATATATATATATATATATATATATATATATATATATATATATATATATAGAGAGAGAGAGAGAGAGAGAGAGAGAGAGAGAGAGAGAGAGAGAGAGAGAGAGAGACTTAGAAGGCAAGAGGCTCGACTTCATTGCACCGGGTTTTATCCCTATGGCTCGGTCTCCCTCCACAGAGCGGCCAGCCGAAAAGGTCGCACAAAGCACGAACTTCGTAACTCCAGCTACGATCCCCAGGAGTCTCTGAGAAAATTGTACTCGTGATTCGAACTGCTTAGCTCGGAATCGAATCCTTCGCCACACGGACTTGCGTGTTTAACAGTATAGACACACAGAACGCTTGCATAGTAATCAACCAATCTTATCGCTTCTTAAAATGTTCTTACTGACTCAGTGCCAAACAAAAAGTAGATTTAGACCAGATATGGTACACAGTTAAATGAACAAGTATTATACTGTCCTTTTCCATTCACGGAGCATTGAATGTCGGGAGATACCACGAAACAAAACAACTAACACGATGACCCTTCATTCATTCTGTAACATCTACTTTGAAGAACCTCGCTTCTAGAACAACCTTCTGGAAAACTCGGTCATAAGCAAGACATCCCGCGTCCGATACACCCATCTGGAGATCATCCGCAACACCCTGCATCTATCTTCTCTTTGGCCCTTCCCTCCTTTCTTCCCGGGCATATATCCCTCCATTATTTTTCTCTCCAAACATTCATGACGTTTAAAGTGACCAAAATATTTAAATTTTAATTGTTTTATCGTCTTTAGCAGCCAACCTTTTTCAATATTCAGCTCTTGTTTGTCGTATGGATGCATTTGTTCTTTTCTGTATCCACGATATTCTTAGAACTCGTCTATAACATTTATTTTCAACGGCATTTATTATGCGCTGTTCAGTTTGTTTAGTAAGTCTCCAGGTCCTGCAGACATTTGTTGCAATGGGAAAGATGCATGCTCTTAAAAATTTAATTTGTGTAGGTCTATCTGTCCCACGCCGCAGTTTATTCAGTTATTTTGGCTTTTGAAGAGCAATAGATACGTTGACCTTAATATGGCGATATATCGCCCTTCTGTCCAAATGGGAGGTGACATTTGACGATATATTATCCTTCGGCCCTAAATCAGTTAATGTGCTAGACACATCATTACGGTTCGATGATGTTATGTTTGTGTTATTGTACTAGTGCTTGATTAATATAACAGTCTGAGACATGTGGTGCTACGCCGATGGTTAGATACAAATTATGTCCATATTCCTTAGTGGTGGATTCACGTGAGTGATAGACCTGGCTAATAATGATATATTTTCAGGGTGTCGAGCACAGCGATGTGCTGTGTAATTTTGAGACGACATGATAGATGGAATAACAGATACTGGAAGACAAAGAGAGAAAATTATTGACAGCTTTTAATCTTAACATGGAAAATGAGAGTAAACAAATAGTACATTGGTGGAGAGAGCAGGAAAGTTGAGAAGTGAGGTCGTCCGCGCAAGGAACTTGATGACTGAGACCTACAAAAGAATAAAGCATGATTCTGATGTACATACATTTGGATCCTGGCTAGTGCTACGGAGTTTGTACACAGTGATCCACTTGTTAGTCGCTAGAAGTGTTTTAATAATGTCTGTAAACAATTATTTTGCTGTCGGAGTCTTCTTTAAGCATACAGTTAGCTTCAGTGCCGACAGCTGTACTGCTAAAATAAATTAGAACTCGAAGCGAACTAATGAAACATCATCAGCGACCAGTACTGTAGTCAAACTTGAAGATTTATTTCTGTACAGATTATATCCTAAAAGTTTGTTGCGTATCCTTTTACAGGACGTTGCAGTCAACACCAGCATATTTTTCTGTTGTGATCTCTTGACAAGTGTTACTGTCAGTAGTTTGTCATTGCTTTCTGAACGATTGGTACCCATACCGTTTCGTAAAAATAACCAACGCAAGGCGGTCTGCTACCAAATCGACCGCCGCTGTGTTTCAACGCGTGTATACGGGATAACGAACTGCGTCCGTTAAGCCTTCGCCACGGAGCAGGCAGAAATTATATTACGAGGTGGAGAAGATCAAATCGAGTTAGATGGTGTGGTGGCACCCTCTTAGTTAATGACAGAGATGTCAGGTTTTAGTCACACATGACTGAGCTACCGTATGACAGTAGACGGTACTAGCTGCTATCTGTTAGCCTTGAATGTTCGCCGGCAATCACTAAACCTGACACCCTACATTGTGCCCACGGCTTAGGGTGGAGGGGTGCATTTGGGAGGGTACAAGCCTTATCCTAGTGAGAGGAAATGCAACCTTAAGACTAAATTTCATGGCAGGGTAGATCAGGCCCTAAGTCTTGGTTGGCATCTGGTCAGGCGGAAAGTTAGAGCATTGCTTTGCTGATCCGGCAGCTTCTCCAGCTTGTCTTGTTTCAGGCGTATTGGTGTTACCTTTCCTCTAGAGTAAACTGGATAGGCCGAGAGAGGGATCATGCTGCATGGGCAACACTCTAAATTCAGCCCAGGCGTTGTGTTATGGAGATGTAACACTCCATTTGACAAACTATTGTCTGTCAAGACAGCAAGGTGCCAGTCAATCAGTCAGTCAGTCAGTTAATGACATATATAAAACATATGTGTAACTGAATCTTATAGGTCCTGTAAACCTCTGTCAAACGAATGACTCACACTCTGGTTTTCTCATGTTTTCCGGCTTCATGGTTTCCGAACGATTTGTTTTGCTGCGATTTCGATGGAATGAGGCGAATGTCGTTCAGAAAGTGCCATGTCAGCTGGCGTAGGCGTTCATGTCTCTCCACAGATCTCGGTCTATGGTGTTCTTGATCAACTCTGTTGTTGATATACCTCCATGCTACCGTCTCAGTCCATCCATCATCATTTCTCTTGATCTGCGTCTCCGTCTCTTCCCCTCAATCTTTCCAGTTGTCACGATGATCTCCAATGTCTCTCTTCTCATCTCAAGACCAAAGTCTCTTTCTTATTGTTGTATATAATCTTCTAGTTTCATTATCCTCTTTCAGGCAATCGTTGTTAGTTACTCTGGCAGTCCAAGGAATTCGCAACATTTGTCTGGAAAATAATATGTTGCTTCCAAGTTCTTCCTAATTTGTTCATTTACATTCCAAGACTCACAGCCATACAGCAAAACAGGTTCTATATAGCATTTCAGCACTCTCATTCTCACATTCATTGATAGTGACTTATTGCATAAGATGCTCTTCATTTTCTGAAATGAAGATTTTGCTTGCCCTATTCTGATCTTACTCTCTGTTGTACATCTTCCATCTGATATTATAAATGCTCCTAGCTATTCACAATTATCCAATTGAGTAAGCATTTTCCCTTCTATTTCCATTTCCTATGTTGGTGTCACTTGTTTCTTTGATATCACCATTGTAACTGCTTTCTTGATATTCAAGGAGTCCTTTCTTTCCACTCTCTTTGACTACAATGACCAACAATTGTTGTAGATCTTTTGCATTATTCGGCACCAATAATGTGTCACCTGCATAGCGTATATTGTTTGTTTTATAACCCCCGACAAGTATTCCCGGCTTCTCTTTGGACTCTCATTATTACTTCGCTATAGAGGGAGAAGAGATCCGGTGACAAAACACACCCTTGTCGTACTCCTAGATTTATTTGTTCACAATTGCCCTCTTTATGTCCCATTTTCTCCATTGAGATTATGTCCCGTAAATCTCTGTCAAACTATTGACCCACCCTCCGGTTTTCTCATGTTTTCCGGCTTCATGGCTTCCGGACGATTTGGAAGCATAATGTGTTGCAGTGATTTCAATGGTATGAGGCGTCGGTCGTTCAGAAAGCAATGACACCCTCACCCCATCCTATTGCCTTTATTTGACATCGTAAATAATCTGTAACGTGAGCGGCATGTTTGCATTCGGCTCCTGGTCTCCACTATATGGCTCACTAAAGACAGATGTGGTATATGTAACTTTAAGCGGTGGATCACGTGGCTCGTGCGTCGATAAACAGTGCAGCCGGCTGCGGAAAATAAACATTAAATATATGTGAATTGCAGAACACAATTTAAAATAGTTTGTCCATGAGCATGCTATGGTGGTTGTAGCAAATATAACAAGGTTAAGTAGGTCACGAACCTATGGCAGATCTGGCAAACCAGTAGGGAATTTACTCGATCCTGGAAAAATTCTGCTCAAGGCGCCTGTATGAAATTAAAGGAAAGGCGCTGGAACTTCAATTACCTCTCCCCACAACGCATAACGGCATAAATGGAAGACAAAAGAAGGAGAATGATATAGTCTTACCCTTCAAAGAGACATTTGCTATTCATGCTTTACTGATTTAGTACCAAAGAAAAAGTAGGGTTGGACCAGACATGGTACTCAATCAAATGAGCAAGTATTATAACGTACATTTCTGTTAACTGAGCATTGAAAAGTCCAAGGAATTCGCATTGTTGCGAATTCCTTGGACTGCCAGAGTCACTAACAACGACTGTCTGAAACAGGCTAGTGAAACTAGAACATTATATACAACAATAAGAAAGAGACAAACATCTTTCTTCGGTCATGTGATGAGAAGAGAGGCATTGGAGAACATCGTGACAACTGGAAAGATCGAGAGAAAGAGAGGCAGAGGCAGACTAAGAGAAATGACGCTGGATGGATTGAGACGGTGGCACGGAGGAACATCAGCAGCAGGGTTGATCCAGAAAACCAAAGACCGAGATCTGTGGAGAGCCATGAACGCCTACGCCAGCTGGCAGGGCACTTGATGATGATGTTGATGATGATGATGATGATGATGATGATGATGATGGTGATGATGATGATGATGATGATGATGATGATGATGATGATGATGATGATGATGATGATGAAGCATTGAAAATGAGGAGGATACACGAAACAAAACAAATAAAATTATGACCCTAGCATGGCGATATATTCTGTCCAAATCTGAAGTCATATTTGGCGTATATTATCATTCCGCACTGAATCAGTTACCGCAGAATCTTGTACTCTAGATTCAAGATGATCATAGTGGTCCATACCTCTTAGGAGTATTATTAGAGCTATTCGAGCCGGCCTCCACTCGGCTCCACTTCTCTTCCAAGACTCCAGACGGTTTCTTTGAGGACGTCTTTTATCGCAAAACTTATTAATTAATACAATAGTGTTGTTAATCTTACAGTTTTGCATTATGCAGTACTGTGTGTGAAGCTGCTGCTTTTAAATTGACTGCTGCTTCCATCGTACGATGAACTGTTAGTTTCGTGGCGGACTGATGTGATGGCATTCTGGCAGCGGTCTTATGCACTTACTTGCCTGTGTGTGCTGTTGGTTTGTCGGTACTGATGTTTGTTCCACTTTTCACATGGGGCAGTGAGGAGCATTTTATGTGATAGTCACTGGCACAGGAACGGAGCATTATGGAGGTGACCTTTTACCGTGAAGATGGAACCGCGACTAACTAACTAACTAACTAACTAACTAACTAAACTGGCTGGCTGGTTGGCTAACTAACTAACTGTTAATCAAACAAACGCAGCCTGCGTTACCTTCCGACTAACGTGATCTGGCTCTCGGGCGCCATCACTCGGTTCACTTGTCAAGGCGTAGACGGCTCGAACTCCAGTGCATCAGACTGTGGAGTTAAAGAGAGAAACCGCCAGCTGAAGCCGCAACAAATTCAACTGAGAAACCTCAAGTTGAAGCCATGCCAAAGAACAATGAGATACCTCAAGCAGAAGCCACCAATCCACTTTCAATGACCAATAAAATCCAATGTGAAAACAGACAAAACTACCAAAATCACCTTAGAACAAATTACAAAATGGTTATCGAAACCCTAAAGGTCTGACAAAGAGATGGTTACGATGCTCATAGGTGGAGCACAGAGAAACGGCGCAAAAGGAAAGCAAAGCAACCAAACCAGAGGATGAGGCCTTCCAAGGACTACATCCACTCAAAACAGACGAGGTAGTAGCCAGCACTTACACACGGAAATGCAGGAAGAAACTAAGGAGACCCCGCCGGCCAAACTCCCAGCATGAACTCTGCGAAACCGAAAAGTCAGCTAACACTGACACACACAAAAATGAGATAAATCAAATCTGCATACTTAACCACCACAACTACAACCAACGCTACTACGGCAGGTTGAACGAGGTGGACAGTTGTGTTGTTGTTTTTTTTTCTACATATCGGATCGGAACGTCCTACAGGATTCACAAGCAGCAAGGACAAAGACAATAATATCACGTGCACTGATACATACGTAAACTGATTTTTGAAACTTAATAAAGACAAGCCTAAATGGACACATAAGATTACATGGAACAACATAATAGATAAGATAAAACGGGTCCCGTACTAAGAGGGTAAAAACGAAAATGATGTATAAGATGAAAACATTAATAATTCAAGTAATCTCCTTGTCGCTGTTCATCTCCAGCAAGAAAGTCCCAAAGATTATCTGTTGCTAAATTTGCCCACTCCATCATACAGACATTTTAGCATCGGCTTCCGGTGGACATTAGCCTCATTTTCGCTTCGGAACTGACCTATTTGACGTGCGGCATTTCCATATCGCCGTACTAAGATAGATGATCAGGTGGAATGGCGAGTTGGATAGACTGCTTGTCTGCCGTTCCTTTGGTCATGTGTTCGGACCCTTATCGGACTTGCTTGTCATAATTATCCAGTTCCTTGCCGGCTGGCGTGGGCGATCATGCCTCTCCACATATTACGATCTCAGACGCCATGGATCAGTTCGTGTGCTGACTCCCTTCCGTGCCATGACACAAGACTGTCAAGAATCTTCTCACGCTGTCTTCCTATATATCTTCTTTCGAAAATGTTTCCCGTTGTCACAACATGTTCCAATTTTTAATATTCTCATAACGTGGCCAAAAACGATGACTGCCTCTTTCTGATGTCTGTGGTAAGTTGTCTTTGCGACTCGGCTTCTCTTAACACGTCTTGACTGCTCATTTTGACTGTCCAACTAGTTTTCAGCATTCTTCTATAAAACTACATCTCTAAGCTTTCAGAGATTTATTCACCTATTTATTAATTGTCCAGGATTCGCAGCCGTTTGTTAAACTAGTTCTATGTAAAACTAGTTCTATGTAACATGCAAGACCCTTTTTCTAACTTTCAAGAACAGCGTCTTGTTGTAGAACCAGCCTAAAACACATATCACGTAATGTCCTAGGATGTAAAGAATGTGTGATATTGACCATATTATCCATTGTTCGGTTCGGTCATATAACTAAGTTACCAACTGACAGTATACCACAACAAGCAATGATGTACAGACCAAATGGAGCTAGAAGAAGAGGGCGATCATAGGGAATAACAGAGTCTATGGGAATCTCGATATATGAAGCCCATAAACAGGCCTCGCTGATTTTGCTTCTCGTCGACAACGCAAGGTACAAGAGGAAGGAACAAGATGAGATTATGTGATCTATCGAATATCAATTGTTCCATACAATATAGCACCATTTACTTAAGACGCTTCAAGAGGCATAGTGGGGCCGTTTATTTTATTTACTTTTACAAAAATCCCAATATGCTTCAAAAAGTGTAACTAGGTCCATTTATTTACCTTTCTTACAATAGTAAATCATTAAACGTGGCAAGTTATTTTTATGAGGAGTGGCTGGCCGAATTACTAGTATGCTGGGTGCTTCTCCTTCAGGAAACTCGGGTTCGAATACTCAGTAATGTGTGGATTTTTTTTACTGTCGGAGGCAAAAAGAAAACCCTAACTTGCACAGTTCGCAGCGACTGAGCTTGCCAGGCGTCCTCAATCTCTCAGCCTCAAAACGCTCTGTCCTACACTATAAGGCATTATGATCGCAATCTGACATAAGAATCTGATAACAAAACCTTGTGATTGTCACGATAATGCCTTGTGGCAAAGCCATCCAGGTACTGAGCTCTTTACCCTCTACTCGCTCTTTCCCTGTCACTTTCACAAGTTGTCACCAAGTTCACAGTGTATTCTTCACCAGACTATGCCTCCAAGCCCTCCCAAAACAAGGCTGTCTGCCTCTAATTTCTTAATAAATTTACGGTGTCCATTCTTTGAATATCAAGAAAACAGTAACAATGGTGATATCAAAGAAAAAAGTGACACCAACATGTCAAATGGAAATAGATGGACATTTCTTAACCAAATGGATAATTGTAAATACCTAAGAACAATTATAACATCAAATTGATGGTACCCTCGCCCAGCTACTGAGTTAAGTGCGTGGAGCGACACTGTGAGCTGCGGATTTCATGTGGAGTGCTTTTACATCTATCCGCGGTTGTCTGTATCGTGAACTGCATGTCCGGCCGGTTGCTGAACTTACTGGGTTTGCCTTATGCAGTAATGTGTGGTTGATGGTTTTCTAGCGACGATGAGCTGTATTTTTCATGGCGGACTTTTGTGTTGGCATTCTGGCAGCGCCATTATACATAGTATACCTGTGCGGGCTGTTGGGTTGTCGAGTATCCTGTCTGTTTCACATGGGCAGTGAGGAGCATTTTGTGTGATATTTACTGGCACAAGAACGGAGTATTATGGGGCGACGCTTTGCCGTGAAGTTGGAACAGCGAATAATTGTCTAGCTAACATAACATCAGATGGAAGCTGCACAACAGAATGTTGAACTGAATGTAAGAAAGCGAATGCTGAAATGCTATATGGAACCTATTTTGCTGTATGGCAGTGAATTTTGGAATATAAATCAACAAATGAGGTAGGAAGAACTTGGAGGGACCAGAGATGTGGTTCCTGAGACGAATGTTGCGAATTCCTTGGAATGCCATAGTAACTAACAACGGCTGCCTGAAAGAGGTTAATGAAACTGAAATATTATATTCAATAAAAATTGCTGTCTACTGTGCGGATCGGTCCGAGAATAGGTCCGCCGGAGATATTGTTCGTCTATGTCGCGAGCAAATCTTCTTGACTGAATAAGTAAAGAAACGATAAAAAATACCGCGGTATACTACATACAAGTAAATGACCCGTTAAAGCACTTTGAGTTGAGTTGAGCTAAGAACCGACATCACTGCACGCAAGCATTCCCATATGTGCTCCATCCCCTCGTTCAACAGTCAACGAAAAGTCACACTTCTAATCGTTCTCACCGTCATCCGATTGAAAGCTATCGTTGTCCTTCCTCTCAGTCTTGATATGCTTCCAGAACCCCTGCCGATCCCCCACATTATCATTCTTTCCAACTACGGGTTCTCAGTCTCTCTCTCTCTCTCTCTCTCTCTCTCTCTCTCTCTCTCTCTCTCTCTCTCTCTCTCTCTCTCTCTCTCTCTCTCTCCTCTCCCTCCCCCCCCCCTGCCGGGGTCCCCGGCTTCTCCTCTCTTTCTCACAGACGCTCGTCACCCCTCCCTTGTCCATAGGTAATCCCACCACCGTGGTGCATTCTCTACCAGCCTATCAGCCTGCTCATTCCCCCGCACTCCCGCATGGCCAGGACAAAATATACAGTTAAGTCCAGACAATTCTCACAATCTGTGACCCCTGAAGCGAGGAAAGCCATTCCACATGAAACATTCCTTTCTCCACCTTACTAAGCATACTCATTGAGTCTGTAATGAATTAAATGTGTGTTGCAGTGGTCTCCTCTAACCATTAGAAGGCCGCTGTTACAGATTCCATCTTCATTCTCATGCTGGAGGTCGTAGTCCCATATGCCAGACTCTCCATTTTCAAGCATCGTACCATTAGCCTTCGCGACGAAACCCTGGCCAATAAGTCTATTTCTCACCACTGACCTATCAGTATAGATCTCTATGTCACCTTGATGTGTGTTACTCTGGATTACTTGTTGCTTTAAGGCGCTTTGGGTATATGGTGCTAAACCTGTATTTTAGACCAATCGGCGCTCGGTGAGTGATGTGGTCGGCATCACACTGGCCGCAGTACTTCCCAAGACATTGTCCTGTATACTGTATGAGACACCGTAATACCTCACCAACGTCTGTGGCTTAGGGAACAGTGGGATGCCCAGTCTCATAATTACCCGATATACCGAGTCCAGGGTTCGAAATCAGTTGAGGATAATTTTAAAGCAGGCCGCTCTGTGTAGATTCCCATGGTTTGAGACGTCGACCGTTCAGAAATTGATGTCAAACTACTGAACTAAAATTGCTTATTAAATAAAATAAACAAAAAACAAAACAAAACAAAACAAAAAACAAATACATGCTGGTGTTGATTGCGACGTCATGCGAATGACATGCAGCGGTTCACAGACTCCACAAGCTCAGTCGTCTAGAGTGCTGACAAATGTATCGGTTCGTTGGCATGCGTTCGTTTGAATATTCATGATCCAAATATCGCCCGGAATGAGATGTCGTGAATACAAAAAACCGCATAAATATTTAACACCAGACAATAGAATTCAATCTCCCGAAACTCTATTTAAGCGGGGTTAATTGTGTTCCGGAAGCGAGTGTTATGATTTACATGTTTATTCCATTACAAACGTAGTTGCGGCGCAGTGGCGACGGGTTTGCAAAAGCGTTACGCAATTCCTAACGTTCGAAAACACATCTGCGGGAGATGTGAAAGCAGACAGCCTTGCGTTGGTTTCCATACAATGGTATGATCGTCTGTCGTTCAGAAAGCAACGGCAAACTAATGAACATAAACTTTTCTAGTAAATAATAAACAGACAAAAATGCAGGGGTTGACTGTGACGTCCTGGTAATGACTTGCCACGAACTAAATAACAAAAGTATGCGATTACTGAAATATCGGAGTCAATAAATCAATAAATCAGGTGCCGTCTCCACAGTGAAGGTTGGTTGCAATGGATCTCCAACACTAGTCTGTCTCTCGCCTTGACTGCACATTCTGTCAGGCTGATGTTCGTCCATCTCTTGATGTTATCTTCCCACTTGTATCGTTGTCTACCTCTTGCTCGCTTGCCTTCTACCTTGCCTTCCAGTATGGTTTCTATGAAGAGTATCATGTCTTTTAACATGGCCAAAATATTTCACTTGCCTCCTCTTTATTTCTTTCATGAACTCACTCTTCATTCTCAGTTTTTACTAGAACCTCTGCATTTGATTGTTTTTGTTTCCAAGAAGTAAGACATATTCGTCTGTATATCCACATCTCCAGGGCTTCTATGCGACTTTTCTAGGAGTATTAAACGCCCAATATAACACAGATCGTTCTGAAAAATCTTCTTTTTTCTTCTGCGATCAGTGTTTGATATACGTGGTGCATAGCATCAATTGTACGTTTCTCTGAACCTGACTGTACTCCTATCGACTGCAAAACGACCACACACTTCACACAGTCTATTGTGAATATTCACAACAGTTTCTTTCTCTGAAACATGAAATACTATAACAATTCGCTGCTTATAACGCAAGTTGCTTACAAGCTTCACTTCAACGGGTTAGGGCAGTAACATTATTTGGCTTGTTGGATTGAAATTTGGTAGACACAATTGAAACATAACATATTTGACGTTTGCAAAATTTCAGGAATATATCTGTATTATTAACTGAGAAAAAAGACGTGGTGCATTACTTTCTGAACGACTCTCGTAGTGCGTAGGCTTCTACTATCTTGTACCGCGCCACTTGGGCCAACATCTTAGGCCTTCGACGGTCTAGGTTTCTTTTCTGGAATGCTCCTCCCTTTTCCAGATGGCCTTCCCAGGTCTGTGGGTTCTGCCTCATTCAATCGTTCAGTAGCATGTCCTTTGCAGAACCTCGCTCCCATAACAACCTTCCAGAAAAACTCTCGATCATAAGAAAGATGTCCCGGAGATCATCCACCGCAAGCTGCACCCATCTTCTCTTTCACCTTCCCCTTCCTCTCTTCCCAGGCATTTACCACTTCTTCATTGTTCTCTCCAAACTTTCCTGACGTTTCAAGTCACCAAAATATTTAAATTTTCTTTGTTGTATCGTCTTTAATAGCCAACCTTCCTCAGTATTCACCACTTGAAGTATGGATACATTTGTTCTTTTCTTTATTTAAGATGTTCTGCCTGCCAACATGAAATGTTCTACATTTGCAAATCTTTAACGGATCAAATATTTTTTATTGATTTCAAAGTACGTTGTGTTCTCATTTTTGCTTGTTGAAAGGGTTCTCAAACTGGATGAAGGAGAGATCTCAGCTGCACCTTTTCCGCCGTAGACGACGGGTACTATCAAGTTAGGTGGGGTCGGGGGTTAGCAAGGCTGAATGGATAAGAGCACTCGTTCTTAAACATCCAGTGTGCTGATGCCGAGGTAGCGGGTTCAACCACTACACCTGTCAGTAGGACTAACATGTTGACTTCTCGTCTTTGACTTGGAGACGTTAATTACAAGTACCTCTGAAGTCGGTACTTCAAGTAAAAGCTAATCCACACGCAAAACTCAGTCTAGTGCATTAGGAGCAGTAGCACGGGTATGGAATACGCATACGTTCAAAGCCAGCTAACGCACAAATTAATAAATAAAAAACAATAAACTAAAAATCATAAACCCTGGGGAGCGATTCTCGGCCGGGATAAGTGGACATCTCTGGCCTGCTGCTCTTTGTTGTTAGCAAATGCAAGACACAGTAAACGACTAAATATATTACACATCCCGAAGCCTAGGATAGACATACAAAATAAGCCTAGCGTATTCCGCAGTTCAGCTGTGGAACAGTCTTCTACAAAAAATCAAAGACATCACCAATCCCTACACATATAATCCCAAATTATTCGAACACTACCTCAGTACATATTGCCTTCCCCCTTAATAATACTAAAAATAATAATAACAATAGTTAGTTAGTTAGTTAGTTAGTTAGTTAGTTAGTTAGTTAGTTAGTTGGTTGGTTGGTTGGTTGGTTGGTTGGTTGGTTGGGTGGTTGGTTGGTTGGTTGGGTGGTTGGTTGGTTGGTTGGTTAGTTAGTCGAGTTTCTAACTTCACAGCAATGGGTCGTCCCCATTATGCTCCGTTCCTGTGCCAGTGAATATCACACAAAATGCTCTCCACTGTCCAATATGAAAAGTTGAACAGACAGGAGTCTCGGCAATCCAACAGCCCACACAGGTACACTGTGCACAATGCCACCGCAAGAATGCCAACACAAAAGTCCTCCACGAAAACCACAGTTCATCATCGATGGAATCGGTAGTCATCAGAAAGACATCATTGACACGGGTTTTCTCACATGGCTCTGTCTCTATCCGCAGGATGACCGGCCGAAAGCGTCGCATAAAGCACGATCTCTGTAGTTTCAGCGCCGACTCCCAAGAGTCTCTTGAATAAAATGCACTCGTGAATTGAAAAGGCAAATCAGTCATTTCAGCAACAGTCGGTAGAAATTGTTCCGAACATGCAGGTCACTGTACAAACAAAAGCAGACATGTAAAAGCATTCCACGTGAATATCACAGCTCACAGAGTCGCGCCACGCACTCAGTAACAAGGCGACGGAAGCATATACTACCAGTCCAACATGAGGAAAATGCGAAATGCAAACCGCAGCCACAAAGATAAATACTCCAGAGGCCGTAGTGGTTCAATGCCTAACCGCCATACTGGGAACCGGGAGAATAAAACATATAGAGTATAACAGTCAGTCCCCTCTTGGTAGACAGTATGTTCCCCATAGCTAATAACAACTGCCACATCATTCATTAATTTTAGTGAGTCGTGTAGTATTGGTTTTTGCATTTCTCCCATGCATGTATAATGCATATCTTTTATATTATTGTTATCAGTTAGCCTCAAATGATGTGTGGATGAAATAATGTATGAAAGAGAGTGATAGAAGGGCAGAATATTAGACGGGCCTGCGTACCCAATTCTTAACCCTTTAAAAATAAAGTTCGTTCGTTCGTTCGTTAGTTAGTTACGCCCTTGCGTTACCGGGAACATAAGCGAAGCAACGAATAGCAACACTGTCACCTGTCATGCAGATCGTAGGAGGCGACAAAGGAGAGTTGTCTCATCCCGAATATAGCGTTAGATGCACAATCCGCACAATTAAGAGCAAGTCTACAGAGGGTGCCGGTCTCTCTGGCCGAGGGGTTACACCACTTTCTCCGTAATCCCGTTTATCCACGCAGGGTCTCGCAGCGAGGCGAGAATTGGAAGCGGTTCGACCCGCGCTCGTGACTTGCGAGATAATGAGCCGGCCGCTCAGAAAGCAATGGCAAACTACTGAGTGTAATCTTGCCAAGAAATCAACATACAGGTGAAAGATGCTGATGTTGACACTGATGTCCTGTAAAGGATATGCAAAACATCATCATCTACAGAGGGTAGGACATGAGTTGGTTGGGGGTTTGTGCTTCAGCGGGGGATAGAAGGAAGCAGCAGCAGAAGAAGAAGAAGAAGAAGAAGAAGAAGAAGAAGAAGAAGAAGAAGAAGAAGAAGAAGAAGAAGAAGAAGAAGAAGAAGAAGAAGAAGGTGAAAGTGAAGATGGAGGTGACGGTGAAGATAAAAAGGAAGGAGAAGATGAAGGAGAAGATAAAGGAGAAGATGAAGGATAAGATGAAGGAGAAGATGAAGGATAAGATGAAGGATAAGATGAAGGAGAAGAAGAAGGAGAAGATAAATGAGAAGATGAAGGATAAGATGAAGGAGAAGATGAAGATGAAGGAGAAGATAAAGGAGAAGATGAAGGAGAAGGAGAAGATGAAGGAGAAGACGAAGGAGAAGACGAAGGAGAAGATGAAGATGAAGAAGAAGATAAAGGAGAAGATGAATGAGAAGATGAATGAGAAGATGAAGGAGAAGGAGAAGATGAAAGAGAAGGAGAAGATGAAGGAGAAGGAGAAGATGAAAGAGAACGAGAGATAAAGGAGAAGATGAAGGAGTAAAAGAAAAGGTTGAAGAAGAAGAAGAAACACAACAACAATAACAAGAAACTAGGCATCAAACAAACCCGACTGCCACATAAGCTCACTAATAACATGCCATCACATGGTATATCCTTCTATGGAAGCACTTATTTACCTTTACACTCAGTGCGTAATCTGTCTCGCCTGCCACACCCCCTCCTCCACCACCCCGTCTCCCCCAGACCACCATCATCGCCAGCAACAACGCCCTGATAGCAACAACAACTAACCAACTCACACCACCCGTCCCCGACCTAACCTTGTCACCGGCCACGCACCGACGACAACTCACGCGACACCAGACCGCATCGTCATCTTCCGTCCTCCCGCGCGGCGACACGCATTTTAAAACATGTTTCCAGAAGTTAAAACCCCAGTTGAGTTTACGATTCTTTGCAACAGCCAGGTATTGGAAAACTCGTTGTGGTAGCTGTTGACATCTAGACTGGACTAACAAGTGAGAACAGCAAGTAATGCTACATTCTGATATTTCCCATTGGAAGTTTCTTAAATACGTGATACTTGGGCACAATCTTGGGAACTTGCGTTCAACAACAGAAGTCATAGAGAATAGGTTACGTTATTTATTGCCAGGCATATTTCGCTTAATTTCTTCAGGTGCATGCTACTTAATTATATATCAAATAAAGTGGATGGATGAATCATATTTTGGCTGAAATACATAAAAATATAGTCTTTGATACTGTTTGCATATGGAACAATGTTATCCCTACGATAATCTGTCACTGTGACATCTTTCTATCAGCACAATTCCGGTTTTAGATGCCTAATTGATGTGGCTTCGATATGTTTGAGTAAACGTATGCACCTGACGAGATGCAACGAAATATACCAGGCTGTAAATCGCGCATCCTTTTGTTTGTGGCTTCTGTGCTTAAATTCTCAAAGGAATTACATTGTGTTGAGCATGTGCTCAGTAAACTTGAAGCGCTTTAAATTTTAAAAGAATAGTAAAAGATTAATTCGTCGATAATTGCAGGCGGTGTAGGAGACTTATTGCAGCCTACTTTCGACGCGGAGATGGCACATAATGTTGATAGTATTAGGTTAAGTAGATATAGCTCCTCCTCCTCCTCCTCCTCCTCCTCCTCCTTCTTCTTCTTCTTCTTCCTCTTCTTCTTCTTCTTCTTCTTCTTCTTCTTCTTCCCTCAATTTACCTCATTACCACATACATTATGTACGTATTGGATGGGGAGATGCAAAATATCTTGTAAGTTGGTATTCATTTCTCTAAGGTCGTTGTTGGTACCATCACTCCATCGTTTACCGTTGTCTTCCCCTTGCTCTGTATCCATTATATTTCTTCAGTATGTGTCTTTGTAGCAGATGGTAACAACGCAATTGTGTGATGAGACCAAGCCATTTAAACTGTTCGTTAACGCAGTGCATGACTGGTTTCGTGGTTTCTTCTAATTCCTCTTTGCTCATTCTGTCTCTAACGGTTATTCTCGCAGCTCGCCTAAGGCATCTCATTTCCGTTGTGATGATTTAGCGCTCACAACTTAGTAGATATAGCCATGTAGCGATAATGTACGTCCATGCTCGACCAGTCGTTTTAGGTTCAAAATTATCGCTAGGCATGTGACTTCCCAGCCATCATCATCATCATCATCATCATCATCATCATCATCATCATCATCATCATCATCATCATCATCGTCATTACCATTATCAGAACTGGCAATCATGCTTCTCCACATCCCATAATCTCAAACATAATGTATCGTTTCCTTTTGAGATATTTCTCCATACTACAATGTGCATTTGTCTATAAGCTGAAAAACATCAAGTGGAAACGGAAGTGTGCTTTTTGAGGGAAATACAAATAACTGCAATGGCAGACAGAAAAATCAATGAGCCAGTCCAAGAAACAAATGACAGCGGTAGATTGATTAGAGAAAATAGACATCGACAGTCGTGATTGTGTGAGCACGTTATGGGGACAAATCAGCTTGAAAACTTAGTGACAACTAGCAAACTTTATAGAAAAGAAAAATAGCCATGAGAAGACAAAAGAGTAAATATCTAGATGGCTTGGTCGCATGGAGAAACCGGGACTAGAGCAAGGATTCTTGTAGTTTAGTGAGACCGCGAACCAGGACCCCTCATGTTTATCGGCATGCCACATGATGAGTAACTCCCCATTATGTCGACAGCAAAACATAAACTAGATGCCGGATAATGTCAAACAAATTACTTTAGTGGATCAACTATATAGTATTCCGAATAGTCGCAGAGTGTGAAATAAATTACGCTAATTGTGAAGAATAGTAAGAAATTGTTAAATAAATTACGCTACTTGTGCAAGAATAGTCGGAAAATGTTAAATAAATTACGCTACTTGTGAAGAATTGTCGGACACTGTTAAATAAATTACGCTACTTGTGCAAGAATAGTCGGAAAATGTTAAATAAATTACGCTACTTGTGCAATAATAGTCGGAAAATGTTAAATAAATTACGCTACTTGTGAGGAATTGTCGGACACTGTTAAATAAATTACGCTACTTGTGCAAGAATAGTAGGGAAATGTCAAATAAATTACGCTACTTGTGCAAGAATAGTTGGGAAATGTTAAATAATTTACGCTAATTGTGCAAGAATAGTCTGAAAATGGTAAATAAATTACGCTAGTTGTGCAAGTTAGGCTTCACAGTTGTTTTGATTCGAAACCAAGTGGAGAAACCGGGGACTGAGAACATGCATGTGGAGAGAATGATATGGCGGGGGATCGGCAGGGGTTCTCAAAACCGAAAGGGAAGACCAGGAGAATTTTCAGTCAGATGGCAGTTGGAACGATTAGCAGTATGACTCTTCGCTGGCTGTTGGACGAGGGGACGGAGCACGTTTGGGAATGTCCTGAGTGCAGGGATGTCAGTTCTTAGCTGAACTCAAGTGTAGGTTACAAAGAAAAGTGAAAGTACACCACTCGTATTATACGCGTAGAGGCTATCAGCTACATGGTGCTATCCCAATATGTTAACAGACCAATGGGCACTCCATGGGTGATGTGTTCACTATCATGCTGATGGTTTTTATGTCTCAGGACATTTCCGGGACTCATTTTAGGTTAGATCACCGTGGCAGAAAGTCTATTTTTTTTAAATCCGTCTTGATGTGTGTTCCGAACAATGACGATCGGGCTTAAGGGCAAGTATGCTAACCATTGCGCTACCGGGACTCCGTATACACTACCGAATACTTCAAACATTTTAAGACATTACATCTGTAATACAAATACCGGGTGTTTGTAAAGTCTTACTACACTTTGTATGTAGAACAAATTTTAAAAATGAAGTATATGACGTTATCAGAAATGTACTCCACAGTCCATCGTAAAGCGATGTGCAGAGAATGGCTGTCGTCTGCTTGAGTTATTCTTTGCACACCAAGCAGAATTGTGTTATAAACGGAAGAAAGCATTGTTCAGATCTGTTCTACAAACAAAGTGTAGTGAGACTTTGCAAACAGCCGGTATATAGCCGCCTAGATAATATAGTTATAAAGACCTCAATCTTGCAAGTGTATTTTGTTGTTTTGCGCTCGCTCATTTTGAACTCAAGCATAGTCCATACACTTGCTACTACTTCTAGTGCACCAGCTAGATTTTTGCGAGTGGATCAGCCTTCTCTATTACCAGTGTCCCTCGCCATCAGATAAACCCACTCGTACTTCAGAGGTACTTACAATTTATGTCTCCGAGTCCATGACGAGGTAGAATATGTAAGTTATTTAAATACACCGCCCGTTTACACTCTTTGAGGCAAATTTAGTATCTAGCCCCAGATTTTCATACACTAAACAGCACTCGAGTAGTAATATGATAAATACCACACCCGTCGCTTTTACTTCCGAAGGAAATACCTGGTACTTATTTGACGCTTGATCGACCTGGTTAAAAAAAAGTTAGTTGCATATCCATTACGGACGTAGCAGTCAACCCCAGCATTTTTTGGCTGTTGGTGATTCCTGGACAAGTTTATGTTCAGTAGTTTGCCATTGCTTTCTGAACGACCGGCACTCATACAATTCCATTCGAAAAAAAAACAACGCAGCTGTGTTTGGAACGCGGTATGCGGGATTACGAACTGCGTCCGTAATCCCTTTCGCCACGGAGCGGACGGTCGACCTGGTAGCCTAGAACAATCTACCTTGATGCGGATTCAAACCCATGGCCACCAAACCGTCAGGTAAGCCTACTGGCCACTACGCCACCTCGGCTACCCGTATAATACTTTAGACATGAAAAACTCCGCTCAGATTTGATTCAATTAAGCAGCCTATAGGCTAATACAGTGGTTCCCAAACTGTTGGGGAAATCTCCCCTCATCCCCAGGGGGGAATTTTAGGGTTTCCAGGGGATGGGGGGTGGGGGTCCAGTTCTGTGATGTGTTAGGGATATCCCATTTTGTAGACCTGAATGCACGGAGCAATACTCGCCCAAGCTTTCCCACACTTAGCAGGCGACGAGTCCAGGTGTCGAACTCTCGTCTTACCGTGCGAATTATAAACTTTGTCAACTCGCCCTAAATCATCACACATACCATTGTAAAAATCATCACAATGCGATCATTTCCCAAATTACCCTCGACTGCCTTCTATCCAGGTATACTAAGACTGAAACTACGTTTCACTAACCCCTTAAGTCACATACACCCACATTCAACATACACTAAACACAAAATATATTTGTGATTTCCCCTCTTCAACGCCAAACACGTCCTCACATGAGTAAAATCACTAGTAATCGATGCACTATTATTGTTAAGGGGAAAGCAATTTATCTTTCCCACTTGTTACAATAGCGTTTATTTGAATATGTGAGATATAGCCATGAAACCGTCTGGCTAGGTAACATACGATCGCGTTTGCTCTGCCTGCTGTAGGTTGAAGTTACCTGTTTAGAATTGTTGACATTTGCTGTGTGGTTTAGGTGGGCCACTCAAATAGTGTCGGTCGATTTGGCGAAAGCGAGAGAGTTGTGTTGATATGTTGTTTGTAAGTGTGTATGTGCGTCTGTGTGTGTGTGTGTGTGTGTGTGTGTGTGTGTGTGTGTGTGTGTGTGTGTGTGTGTGTGTGCGTGCGTGGTTTCTTGCTTATGGGTAGTGAACCCAGTTTCACAAAGTTAGCCGCAAGTAATTTGGGAGCACATCGCCTTGCGTTGAATTTCACAATGCTGTGAACGCCAGCCGTTCAGAAATCAATGGCCAGTCTGCTGGTGTTTACACGTCGTAGAATTTTCAAAAATAAATATCAGTAGGGGAATCCTTTGAGGCCACTAAGACAGTTCATAAATAAACGCACATGTATTGTTTGACGCTCATAGAAGTAGAAGAATGAAGCAGGGATTAGAGCACGCACCAGACAACATACACATTGACAGCTATAGTTACCGACCGGGATAACTATAATTTTAGATGCAAATGTTATGTTATCTACTGGGTCCTTTAATCCCTGCTTCTTTCCTCTACTTCTGCCTGTCACTGTCAAAAAACTGTCAGTTACTGCCAACATAGTTCCTCGAAGTGTATGACAAGGTGGGGGGGGGGGGGGGGGGGGGGGTTCCTTGAGCCTGAGGAATTAAGGCCGCCTGGCTAGTGCAGTCGCCGCGAACTGTGCAGGCTAGAGTTTTCTTTTTGCCCCCGACAGAAGAATTTCCCACACCTTACAGAGGATTCGAACCCGGGTCTCCCGAAAGAGAATCCAGCATTCCAGCTACTCGGCCAGCCGCTCATCCTCTACTTCTAATAGCGCCAAACAATACATGTGTGTTTCAAATGTAAGTCGAGCTCAAGCATCGGCCTTCAAAGTACTATGACCACTCATGACCCACCACGTCTATCAAACTTGAGGCTGCAGAGCAGGATGAACAGACTTTGAGGCAGTCCTTTGTGATGCTAGAAATCCACAGACCGTGTTCCCAGCCTGGCTAACGTACGAAGATCGACATGCCTATCTGCAGATGTGAAGATTAGGTGCTCATTTTGTACACACCGCTGATTCCTCTGCCTTGAAATGGGAAATGAACTCTGCAACGTTTTCCTCAAGGAGCAGGTACTTGGGTACCAGGTCGGGGAGGATGTCTCTACACCAGACTGATCTCGATAAATCCAAGGGCTATTCCAAAGTCAACCGCCAATTGGCTGGTAAAAATAAAACGGTTGCCATAGCGACACCGTTCATTGCTTGCATCATTCAGTAATCTTTTAGTTCACGACATATGGACCAACAGCCCTTTTAAGAACTTAGATGGTCTGAGAGACAAGGTAACGGACTGAGGAGTTAGAACTCAAATCTTTCAATTAACAATTCAACCAACAAATTGTCTAACCAAATTACCAACCAACCATGCAAGCAAGCAATCATTCAATTAACCATCCAACTAACAATCCAAATAACTAACAATTCAATCTACTATTCATCTAACCAAGTAGCCAACCATGCAACAATCCATTAAATCAACCAATTTTCTAACCCACTAACCAACCATCTAATTAATCAACCATCCAACCATCCATTCAATATCAAATAAAAACCAAACAACCAACCACCATTCAACCAACCATTAGGCCAATCTGCCAACCATCCAGCCATCCATCAAACTAACAGTCCCACTAATCTTTCAGCCAACTATCCATTCAACCACCCATTTAACTGATCAACCGTCCACCCACTAACCTACACTCAAGCCAACTATTAAACCAACTATTTATCCAACAAACCATCCCACCAATCAACCAAACATCCAACCAAACCAGAAGTCAACCAACCAGCAAGCCCGCCAACCAATCAAACAACACACCAACCATCCAATCAATTAACCCAAAAGCCAACCATTCAACCAAAACGTAAGCCCGCCAACCAATCAAACAACTAACAATCAACCAATCTTCAAAACTAAACCTACAATAAACACATCTACTTAGAGTTAAGGAGAAATTTAAAAAAAAACATCAGACGCAGCTGAGTGATGGCGGTGAACAATCAATAAATCGATGGGCCGTAGTAAATGATCGTAAAAGAGTCGCTTTGATTTATGACTAGTACTGTTTACATCTAAAGTACATCAGGGCCGGGCACTCACCTCACACAGGGCACGACCAGGCTAATGTATTTGACAAGGGCGGTAAAGGAAGCTTGCCCGTTTAGCGTCGTGAGTAGAGAACAGGGGCTATAATAGAAATGTTGATGTGTATTACTGCGTATCGTCATCCAACAAGAAGACGTTTAAGACTGTAGAAATCGACGTGGACGTAAGGACACGAGCGCTCGTTCTTACATTTCCAGTGCGATGGTCACGAGGTAGGCGCTTCAACCTCTTCACCGGCATTAAGTTGGACGTAAACGTTGACTTCTCGTTCAGGAAGCAGTGGTCAACTACTGAACGTTAAAAACAAAAAGCTTAGAAAAAGAACGTGGGGTTGATGGCAACTTCTTGTAAAATATTTTTGTCCACTCGAACGATACAGGGTCTTTATACAGTTCTTATGTGGTTAATGTGTATTATGTCAGATGTATACAAAATGGGGGAACAGCTAAAGATATTAAAATCATAATACAAAAGGCAACAAGAGCTTTTATAGCAGTAGGAAACGTTTAGGAGTCAAAAGAAATTAAACTTATTACCAAAGTTAGAATATTTAATTTCTTCTTCGTTATTCGTTTGTTCTACTGCTTTTGCTGTGAAACGTCACAGAGAAGGAGCTGATGTAAATGTCTGTGTTTCGCTTGTCTTGTTGCTTGTACTAATGTCTTATCTGATGTCTTCAATGTCTCTTTTAGTTCATCTAGCCAACTATTCCTGGGTTGTTTTCTCGTCATGTATCCCGATGTTCTCACGTATAACTCTCTAGCTGCAGGTTGATCTTGTTCCATTCTAACTAAATGTTCGAACCACTTAATTATTTTGTGTTCAATAAAGTCAGTAATTGGTGTTATCCCTGCACCAGTTCTTTGTTTCTTATTTGTCTCTCTATCTCTTCTTATATTACCTGGTGTTTCTTGTGCTTTTGATCTAACATTATGCGCTTTTACGCCCGAGTGTTTCTAGGACTGTCCAAGTCTGTCATTCGTAACACAGAGTCGAGGCGATGAAAGCTTCAGTCATATTCTTTATTGCCTGCATGTTGATATTCGGATGTTTTCGAATAGGTGCTATTGTTGATTTTGTTTGCTTTATGTATTCTCGTTTCTATTTCTCTATCTAGTCTTCTACCCTTTGTGAACACGACCCAGACACTTGTACTCTCTCAATAAATTAGGTACCGTCTCCACAATGAAGGTTGGCGGCCATGGATCCCCAACACTGTTTGTCTCTCCCCTTGATTGTACATTCTGTCTGACTCATGTTCATCCATCTCTTGATGTTATCTTCCCACTTGTATCGTTGTCTACCTCTTGCTCGCCAACCTCCAGCCTTGTCCTCGAGTATAGTTTTTATAAATGTGTTGTCTTTTAAGGTTGCTGAAATATTGTACTTGCCTCTATTTTATTTCTTTCATCAACTTTCTTTTCATTCCCAGTTTTTCTAGAACTAATGTATCTGACTGTGTTTGTTTCCATAAAATATGACATATTCTTCTGTATATCCTAAATCTCCAGAGCTCTATTCGACTTTCTAGTTGCATTGTCATTGTCCAGGCGTCCGTGCCATACAGTAGCATTGAATATACTTAACATTTGAAAATTCTCATTTTTAATGCATTATAATCTCTCTAGATGTTAATACTGATTTCATGATGTTCAAAGCATTTTTGGTCATTCCTTTTCTCTTTTTGATTTCTATTTCACTTCCGACATCATCTGTTATTAGATGTCCAAGATATGAGAAACGTGTTACTTGTTCTAGTATCTCCCCCTTTACTTGATGTTCATTGACGGCCTATCCTTTCCACAGCTAATTATCAGTTTTCGTTATTTTTTGGATGTTAATATCTAAGCCACATTCAGCATTATGCTTGTTTACTTGTTCAACTAGTTTTTTTGTGATTCTTGCTCGCTTTTTGCCAGTAACACTGTATCGTCAGCAAACCTGATTTTGTTTATGATTCTTCCATTGCTGTTAAGTTGTACTCTGTAACTTGTTTTAATGTTTTTCCATTTTTATTTACGTTCTACTGCACTGTTGTTCGTCGAGTGGTCATAAATTCTTTTGTATATTAATCTTCATATACAAATTCTGACAGCTTTTTTTTATACGATTATACGATTAACCTTACCCCGTTCAACCTCAGAAGAGAAGTTATATTAGGGTCAATTCATGGCTCAAATTATTAGTCAACCACAAAGAGGATGTTAATTTGAAGATGATTGTTGTCCAAAGAAGGCAATGATCGCTATGGTAAATCTGACATTGTCAGGGCAATTTAAATGGTGCTGGAGATTCCCATGTTATCTCATACAGTTACTTAGTCGCGGTTCCAACTTCACGGCCAAGGGTTGCCCCATAATGCTCCATTCCTGAGCCAATGAATATCACACAAAGTACCTCTAACTGCCCAATATGTAAAGTGGAACAGGCAGGAGTCTCGGCAAACCAACAGCTAGCACAGGTATACTATGCATAATGCCGCCGCCAGAATGGCAACACAAAAGTCAGCCACGAAAAATACAGTTCATCGTCAACTGAAGCAGCAGTCACTAGAGAACCAGGAGCCACACATTTCTGCATAAGGCAAACCCATTTAGTTCAGCGACCAGGTGACCGCCATTTTTCCGAACATGCAGTTCACGACAAAAACACCCGCGGACAGATGTAAAGGCACTCCACATGAAATCAACATCTCACAGTGTTCGCTCCACGCACACAACGCAGAAGCAGGGCGACGGAACCATATTTCATCTCAAACAGTAAACTCTGGCTGTCAGCAAACAGCAGCTCATGTAAACTCTCTGATTGTGGAAGTACGAAGTATTTAACTTCAGTGTTAAATTTGTACTGCTGGACTACATCAGAAACACGGAGAGCGACTAAACGAATTATTAATGAACTACAAACATGCATTATAATATGTAAGAGAAGTAACGGCTACAGCTGGATATGCCAATAGGAAATTGAAAACAGTCAGGTATGTGTAATTGCCGCGAAAAAGTGAGAGATACTAAACACGGACACAATGTACACACCTTACAAAGAACTCCACTAACGTAGTAGTTAGAAATACCTGACAGGAGTTAAACACATCTGTCTTTATTTCTTCAAACATTCATTGACTGGTGCGTGTCTAGAGCAGTGGGATTAAAGTGATATGACAGAACCACCAATGTAGATCTCATAGAGAGAATTAGATAATTTCAAGTGAATGTAGATCTCATAGAGAGAGAGAGAGAGAGAGAGAGAGAGAGAGAGAGAGAGAGAGAGAGAGAGAGAGAGAGAGAGAGAGAGAGAGAGAGAGAGAGCCAGATAATTTCTAGTGAATGTAAATCTCATAGAGAGAGCCAGATAATTTCTAGTTAATGTAGATATCATAGCGAGGATCAGATAATTTCAAGTGAATGTAGATTTCGTAGAGAGAACTAGATAATTTAAAGTGGATCATGAGGTGAGGAAAAGATGCTGGCGCAGGAAGAGGCACATTGAGAAAGCCTGTAATAGTATAACTAGGCACGTCCTTGACTGGAACCCGCAAGGCGAATGAAATTGTGGGTGAGCTAACAAAACACGGAAAAGAGAATTAAAGACATTTCTTCTTCTGCGTTCATCCGGAGTTTTTTGTTTTTTGTGTGTGTGTGGACGTGATTGCGTTGTGCCTGTTTACAGCAAAGCTGCGTTCTTGCGCCTTTAGGCCGACACATCCGACTTCTGCTGGCATTTGTTGACCGGGTTAACCTTCCCGGGTAAAGACATTTGATTAACATGGGGAGGACATGGAGGGAGCTGCAGGAGAAAGCACAAGATAGGACGGTCGGGTAGAAGCTGGTTGAGGACCAGTGGAGGATAAGGGACAAAAGCATAAGAGGAGGAAGTAGAAGTCTTGCTATTAGTTCAATTCAGTGCGGATTTGCAGCGATGCACTCCGGACATGTGAATCGAGGTCTCCGAACGTTTCTGTGATAAATCTACTAGCTTTAAGGAACTAACTGTGTGCGCCTTTTGGTGATGAAAGATAAGGCTGTTTGTGCTCTTGGTCTATCCACGACGATCCTCATTCCAGGTAGTTTAAAGGGCCTACAGGCCAGGGGTCCACTTCACGGCACAGGTGGATGGGTGGGTGGTCGGTACGTCCCGTCCGTCGATCGGTCGGTCAGTCGGCTTCGTCGGATTTGTCTGTCCCTCCGTCCGTCCGTCCGTCCGCCACTGACCTTGTCGGTCGATCTGTGTGCTGTCTGTATGTCTTCTTGTATGTCAGCATTAATGTCTGTCTATCTGTTTGTCCATACGTCCACCCAATTCGCACTCGACTGTCCGTCCGTCCGTCCGCCTGCCTGTCTGTCTCTCTGCCCACCTGCCTGTCTATCATAAAAGCGATGACGTATAGAAGATTACCTGCACGCAAATAGTGCGAACATTCTTAGAATAGGAGCGGCAGAAAATAATTATATATTGTATTCTACAAGCAGACCTGACACGAATTGCGACTTTAGATATAAAAGCCACCGTCAGAGAAAAATTACTAAAATGATAGCCATTTACACAAGTAAGGTGTCTTTCATAATCGACTACTGCTATTACGTTTCCGGCAATAATATTTCCAGCTCAGATGATGAAACAATAAAATTATGGGTAGCTACAACTAACGTTTACTGGCGCAAGAAGCAATTTAGCTTTGATTTTTTGCAGCTTTTTCCATTCTGCATTCTGTTTAGAAATCTGATTCCGTGGCGAAGGCGTTACGGATCCAATTCGTAACCACACATACCGCATTCGAATCACGGCTGCGGGCGAATTGGCAGCGGACCACCTTGCGGTGGTTTACTGTATAATGGTATAACTGTCGGTCGTTCAGAAATCAATGGCAAACTACTAAACGTAAACCTGCCAAGAAATCACGAACAGCCAAAAAATGCGCGGGTTGTCTGCGACGTCCTGTAAAGAACGCACACATAATTGTATTTTAATCATACCCTCTCAATGAAGATACGTCTTGTTGAGTTGAGTCAAGAACCGACAGCACATTACTCGGGACATTCCCATACGTGCTCAATCCTCATCTTCAACAACCAGCAATGAGTCCCATCACTAATGGTACCAGGTGCAGTCTAATTATGTGTCGGTCTGAGCTTTCCTCGGTGCACTGATTGTCTGCCAGATCCTCCAGTCACTCCATCCCACACCATTCTCTCTAGGCAATGATGATCTCTCTGTTTGTTCTTCCACACTATACACATGATCCCGAAGGGCCCTGACCATGTCTAAGCTTATCCTGCACCAATACCCTACCCAACAGTGCAGATAATGCAAACAATGTTGGGGTTGACCGCGACATCCTGTAAAGGATATGCAACTAACTTAACCCCGATAAAGTCGTTGTATACAGTACAGTGTGTTCAGGTCCCTCGGTAGCGCAGTGGCCGGCATTCTTGCCCGCCTGCCCAATGGTCAAGTTTTCTAATCCCCGTCAAGGTTTGAACTGTGTCCCACTAATCTTGACTCCAGGGTCCCCCAGCCTATAATGGGTCCTAGGAGAGTAAAGGCGGCCGGTGCGATGTTGGCCCTATCAGCCATCAAGTGCCGGTTGGTCTAAACAGCTAGGCAAACAAGACGCCCTTTTAAATGACATCGCAATCAACTCCAACATTTTTTCACTGTGTGATTTACTAAGTAATTTTACTTTCTGCAGTTTGCCATTGCTTTCTGAACTACCGACTCTCATATCATATAAATCAACGCAAGGCGGCCTACTTCCGAATCACCTGATGCTGATTTTGAACCTTCGACTCGATATGTCGGGGAATTGTGAAATGCGTTGTTTTTGGTGGTATGGAGCATCGACTGTTCAGAAAACAATAACAAACCATTTAACTAAATAGCCTAGTAAATCACAAACTTCTGATACATGCTGGGGTTGACTGCAGCGCCCTGTAAAAGAACATGTAACTAACTTTTAACTGATTCGGTGCCAAACACAAAGAAGATCCAGACTAGACACTGGACACACAATCACATGAGCAAGTGTTATAGTGTACATTTCCGTTACATGGGTTGAGACGAGACACTGGACACACAATCACATGAGCAAGTGTTATAGTGTACATTTCCGTTACATGGGTTCAGACGAGACACTGGACACACAATCACATGAGCAAGTGTTATAGTGTACATTTCCGTTACATGAGTTCAGACGAGACACTGGACACACAAACATACATGAGCAAGTGTTATAGTGTACATTTCCGTTACATGGTTCAGACAGACACTGGACACACAATCACATGAGCAATGTTATAGTGTACATTGAGCAAGTGTTATAGTGTACATTTCCGTTACATGGGTTCAGACTAGACACTGGACACACAATCACATGAGCAAGTGTTATAGTGTACATTTCCGTTACATGAGTTCAGACTAGACACTGGACACACAATCACATGAGCAAGTGTTATAGTGTACATTTCCGTTAAATGAGTGTTGAAATTGCGAAAGATATCAGGAAACAAAGCAAATAAGACGATGACCCTAGCATGTCGATATATCGTCCTTCTGTCCAAATGGAAGGCCATTTTTGGCGATATATAATCCTTCTACGCTGAATCAGTTAATGGTTTATAATATTCATTCATTCATTCATTCAGTAACATGTCCTGTGCAGAGCCTCGCTCCTATAACACATATCTGGAGATCATCCGCCACATCCTGCATCCATCTTCTCTTTGGCCTTCCCCTCCAGTCTCACGGGCATATACACCTCCATTATTGTTCTCTCCAAACTTTAATGGCCGGGTCCGTGGCGAAGAAGTTATGGACGAGGTTCGTTATCCCGCTTACCCGCGTTCGAAACACATCTGCGCGCGATTTGGCAGCAGACCGCATTGTGCTGTGTTTTAACGAATTGTATGGGAGACAGTCGTTCAGAAATCAATGGCAAACTACTGAACGTAAACGTGCCAAACATCAACAACAACGGTAAAATGCTGGTATTGACAGCGATGTCCCGTACGTAAAAGGATATGCAAAATGAAAACCAAAAAAATAATTCTTTAATGACGTCTCAAGTGACAAAAATATTTAAATTTTCTTTGCTTTGTCCTGTTTTGTAGTCAACATTCTTCAATATTCAACTCTTAGTTAGTTAGTTAGTTAGTTAGTTAGTTAGTTAGTTAGTTAGTTAGTTAGTTAGTCGAGGTTCCAACTTCACGGCAACGGGTCGTCCCCATTATGCTCCGTTCCTGTGCCAGTGAATATCACACAAAATGATCCCCACTGTCCAATGTGAAAAGTGGAATAGGCAGGAGTCTCGGCAATCCAACATCCCGCACAGGTACACTGTGCATAATGCCGCTGCCAGAATGCCAACACAAAATTAACCCACGAAACCACAGTTCATCGTCGATGGACTCGGCAGTCACCAGAAAGTCCTCATTGACCCGGGTTTTGTCACATGGCTCGGTCTTTTACCGCAGGGCGACCCGCCGAAAGTGTCGCATAAAGCACGAACTCCGCAGCTTCAGCGCCGACTCCCGGGAGTCTCCTGAAAAATGCACTCGTGAACCGAAAAGGCAAATCAGTCTATTCAACAACAGCCAATAGCCATTGTTCCGAACATGCATGTCACTGTACAGGACAGATGTAAAAGCATTCCCCGCAAATTTCACAGCTCACAGTGTCGCCCACGCACTCACTCAGTAGCAGGGCGACGGAACCATGTACTACCAGTCCAACATGAGGAAAATGCGATTGCAACCCGTAGCTGCAAGCATAAACACGCCACAGGCCTTAACGGTTCAACGCCTAACCGCCAACTCTTGTCGTATGGATGAATTTGTTCTTTTCTATATGCCAAGATATTCTTTAACATTAATATTCAAAGGCATTTATGCGCTGTTCAGCTTGATTAGTAAGTGTCCATTCTCAAAGGCGTATGTTACAATGGGAAACATGCATGCTCTTAAAAGTCTAATATTGTTAGGTTTAGAATATACAAGCCATAAGCTAGACTTGAACATACAGGAATCTAGCACACTAGATAGACCTGGCAACTTGGATACGCTAGAAAAGAAATCCCAACAAAGAAATCGCCTAGGTCTAACAAGCTGACACACTGCCTTCCGACAACAAAGATATTGACCGAAAAGTAGCAAATGCAGATAGCTAGGAAACGCACAACTTAAACACAAATGTAGGTCACGGCGTTTATCATTCGTCAGTGATTCTCAAATAATTTGTCTCCCATCTCTACGTAATTTTAACACGCAGATTTATCGTTCATATTCACAAAATGCCCCTTTTTTACGCATTAAGAAGCACTGTGGAAATGATAGTCATCATCATCATCATCATCATCATCATCATCATCATCATTATCATCATCATCATCATCATCATCATCATCATCATCATCATCATGTGCTCTGTCAGCTGACGTGGGCGTTCGTGTCTCTCCACAGATCGTTGGTGTCCGGGATCAACTCTGCTGATGATATTCGTCAAAGTCATCGTCTGAAACATTCTGCATCATTTTTTTTGTCTGCCTCTGCCTCTTTTCCCATCGATCTTACTAATTGTCACGATGTTCTCCAATGCCTCTCTTCACATCACATGACCACAGAAAGCTGTTTGTCTCTTTCTTATTGATGTATATAATGCACTAGGTTCATTAGCCTCTTTCGAGCAATCGATGTTAGTTACTCTGGCTGTCCAAGGAATTCGCAACAATCGTCTCAGGAGCCACACCTCTGTTGTTTCCAAGTTCTTCCTAATGTGGGTATGGTAATAAGTCAGTAAACGAGTTAAGGACCCTGTATCTAGTCTTGATGTGCTTCGGGTATATGGTGCTAGGTCCATATTTGTATAGACCGAATAGTACTGGCAGAGTGATGGGGTCAGTATCACGCCGCCTTTATTTCCCAAGAAATTGCCTGGGTACTCTTTGTATGCTGGTTACCAGGACATGTCTTGGGGGGGGGGGGGGTGAAGGAGTCAGGCTTAATATTGATCACATCACCCACCGAGTGTTCATTCATTCATTCATTCATTCATTCATTCATTCATTCATTCAGTAGCATGCCCTTTGCAGAACCTCGCTCCCATAACATCCTTCCGGAAAGCTTCTCGGTCATTAGCAGGATGTCCCGGATCCCATACACCCATCACTAGATCATCTGCGACATCCTTCACACATCTTCTCTTTGACCTTCCTCTTCTTCTCTTCCCGGCATATACCACTCTATTATTGTTATTGTGACCAATATATTTCAATTTCCTTTGTTTTATCATCTTTAGTAGCCAACCTTCTTCAATATTCAGATCTTGTCGAATGAATGCATTTGTTCTTTTCTTTATCCAAGATAATATTAGAACTCGTCTATAACATTTATATTCAAAGGCATGTATGCGCTACTCAGCTTGTTTAGTAAGTGTCCAGGTCTCACAGGCCTATGCTGTAATGGGAAATATTCATGCTCTTAAAAATCAAATTTGTGTACGTCTACGCCACAATTTATTCAGTTGTTTTAGTCTTTGAAGAGCAATAGATATTCGAGTGTCGATTGCTCTATAAAAATATGAATCTTGCACCATATGTTTAATATACCTTAAGATGTGTGAAACGGAGTCTTTACTTTCTTTCACTATAAATACTACTGCGTGATATATATATCATATCATCTGTTAAGTGCCGATTCATCATTATGTCCTTTGCAGGGCGTCGCTCTATTCACGGTCTGCCAAAAAGTGTCTCGGTCTCTGACCATCTCCCTTGCTTTATGCACCCTCATGCCCAAGGTGTCTGCAATGTATTGTGTCCATCTTCGTGTAGGTTGACCTCTGACTCCTCTTCCAATAACCATGCCTTCCTGTACTGTTCTTTTCTAGCCATTCATTATTATCAAGTGCCCTGCCATCTTGCGTAGGCATTCATGGCTCTCCACAGATCTCACTCAACCTTTTGTGTTCTGGATCCACACTGCTGATGATATTCCTCCATGTCATCGTCTCAATCTATCCAGCATAATTTCTCTTGGTCTGTCTCTGCCTCTCTTTCCCTTGATCTTTTCAGTTGTCACCATGTTCTCCAGTGCCTCTCTCCTTATCACACAACCAAAGAAAATCATTGTTCGCCTTATATGGCCAAAGTATTTCAATTTCCGAGACATGAAATTGTTCATGAGGCAACCCTTCTCGGTATTCAGATCTTTTATACTGACAGTATTTTTCTTGAGCGCCGATTGGTCTATAAAAATATGGTGCTAGCACATATACCCATGACGCATCTACTCATCATGCATCAAAGCGTGGAAAAAGGGGTATTTATGCTTCACTATACATTTTAAACTTCTACGATAAGATGATAGCGAAATCCATGTATCTTGTTCATCTTTCATACGCAAGGCTAGGATGATTTCATGTCGAATACTTTAAGAATCCAAATCCAATTGCCATAAGATAGTCGTAGAAGATTTGTCGCTCACTTTGAATTCAAGTATAGTCAACACTCGACTAATTATTGCGTGTGGGCCATCCTTCTCTATTACCATTGTCCATCAGACATCAGAGGAACCCACTTTGAGGTATTTGTATTTTACGGCCCTAAATCAACGACGAGAAGTCAACGAGACGTTCCCCAACTGACCAATGTATAGAGACTACATTTGTTACAAGAATGCAAGCTCGGAACCGGCTCATTCAGTCATAGTTAAAACAGTAAATACAACAGCTATTTCTGGATCCTGAAGATGACAATAGGAAAACTGTCGAAATGCTAACATTTGTTTATTCATTCTATTTTGAAATAGACGTCAAAAAGATGGTACCGTCCAAAGAACAGTCTATCGAAAAGGAACATAGACGTTTTAATACCCACATTTCAATAAAGTGTGTAAGTTGTCACTAATTTTCATGTTTATTTCTTCTAATTATATGCTAAAATATCTGGTTTTTGATGTAAGTTTTCTAGTAAATTTGTAATGTTCTGTATTCTCGTATCAATTTACGGTTTTAATGTATTTCTTGAAGGACAATCGCTTTCGTTTTTCTGTCCGTCCACAGTATTCTTTTCATTTCCCCAGGAAACCACACTTACACTGTGTAAGTCTGTCTGATCATTGTCCGTGTTTCACATGCATACAGTCTAGATTCGATATAGCTATATACTTTAATACTTTGTTTCTCGCTGCAGTTGACAGCTCTATTGCTGAGTATATTTTCCATATTGCAAAAAACTACTTGCAAATTGCCTTGGCGATTCGTTGAGTTCATTATCATGTGCCATGCCGATAAGCGTGGGCGGTAGTATTTTTTTTTGGCAAGGTGGAGTACCCATTTAGGCCTTCGATCAGGGTCACGTGACGCCATGGGTGCGGTGGGTGAATATTGAAGAGCGGCCAACAGATAATTGTAGGTTATAGTCTCCAATTTCCCAACGGTAGGTAGATGGTCTCCTTTCGGAGACAATGTCCATGGGCATCGACCAGTATGGTCACTGCAGGGAAGGAAAGTTATGGCAAACCATCTTCTTTACAAATTCCGGTACCGTCAAGTATCGTTCCTTGTGTTACAGAACACGGTTAAACTTGAAAAGACACATTATCAAATCCTGGTCGAAGATAACATTTGATCTCACAGCTGAGGTGTTTCTCTCAGAACTGTAAACATTTCAATCATAAATCGGCCATACTGTATTGATTTCAACAGTTTCATTCATGCTGCATCGGATGTCATATATTATGAAAACATGTTGCTGTATTAGGAAACGTTTGACTAAGATTCGTGTGAGTAAGATTTAGAGGAGTAACCAGTACAGCAGAAAGAACTATGATGAGTGGTGTTGCGTTGCATAGGCCGGAGATTCTGTCCATGAAGGAGTTGGCGGAAAGGGTGAGTATCTTTTATGGTCTTTGATGTTGGTTTCCTTAAGACATGTATTTGAAAAGAGAAACCTGGCGAAGTTAGGTTTTCACGTCCTCTCTCTCTCTCTCTCTCTCTCTCTCTCTCTCTCTCTCTCTCTCTCTCTCTCTCTCTCTCTCTCTCTCTCTCACTCTCTCTCTCTCTCTCGCTCTAGCGAAAGCGGGAGATACGAGGGGAGAATGATACAGGCCTGCGTGCCAAATTTTGAGCCCTTTGAAAATAACGTTCTTTCTTTTGTTCTATCTCTCTTTCTCCTCTCTCTCTCTCTCTTTCTCTCTCTCTCTCTCTCTATCTCTGTCTATCTTGCTCTCTCTGTCTGCATGCCCGCCAGTCTCTCTGCCTGCCTGCCTGTCTATCTGTATGTTTGTCTGTCTGTCTGTCTTACTGCCTGCCTGTCTATCTGATTGCCTGCCTATCTAACTCTCTGATTGCCTGTATATCTGCCTGTTTGCCTACCTGCCTGCCTGCCTACATCCCTGACTGCCTGCCTGTCTGTCTACCTGCCTGCCTGTCTCCCTGTCTGCGTGCCTGCCTGTCTGACTGCCTGCCTGACTGTCTACACCATGTTGGAAGGTGTGCTGTCTTGGAAACTACCAAACATCCAGTCATCTTCTTCTGCCTATCATCTCCCATTGAAACATAGCTGCTCAACCAACTCCCACCCAGGCCTTTGTTGACTTGTCCATGATTGCTTGCATAATGCAGCAACAGTTTGCTACGGGATGAGCTAGCGAGTCCCGCGCCACCCATCTCCAGCTGCCTCCTACGACATTTATATTAAGTTGCAGTGTTATTTTCTTTGCCACCTTAAGCGACCAGGGGGTCACCGTGGCCTAGCGGTTACGCCGCCTGCCTCGCGATCTGTAGGCTGTTGGGTTCGATTCCGGCCTACGTCATTCGGTTCAGGAGTGAATTTTTCTCGGAGACGGCTGGGGGAGTCGCTGGAGCTGCGGAGTTCGAGCTCTGTGCGACGCTATCGGCAGGTCGCCCTGGGATTGCCTGGAGGTCAGGGACATTGGCAATAGGGGACGCTCACCCACACGCAGAAATTAGTCCAGTGCACTTACAAGTAGTAGTATGTGTATGGACTACCCTTGAGTTCAAAGCGAACGAATGCACACACACACACACACACGCACGCACGCACGCACGCATGCACGCACGCACACACACACGCACTCACACACACACACACGCACTCACACACACACACACACTCACACACACACACACACGCACTCACACACACACACACGCACGCACTCACACACACACACACACACTCTCTCACACACACACACGCACTCACACACACACACGCACTCACACACACACACAACTCACATACTGCTGTAGGACTTAGACATTAATAGTTAACGTTATGTAAATGGCTTTGCAATATGTTATTCTATTTAAGGGTAGTTTCCAAATGTAGTGTGGTTTTTCAGAAATGCCACCATTATCTCATAACTCGATAAAGGTAAAAGACACTGATAGCCATCATCTTTTTCTGAGTATTAAAAAAATAAAAAGAACAAAAATAATGCCCGTACAAAAACAATCTGTGAAACAAACACAACAATCAACAATTTAGAAACTGTAAACAGGCAAACTCTGAATACCTTTGATGTATAATTAACAACAATGTTTTTTTTAAAGTTAGTTGTATATTCGTTAAAGGACATAGCAGTCAACTCCAGTACTTTACATCAATGGGGACTGTTTAAAACAGTGTTTCCCAACCTTTTTGTGCTATGCCCAACTAAAGCCTTTCTAAAATTCTTATGCTCCCCCCCCTCCCAAAAAAAAAAAAACATCTGCATCATTTTTAATATTTAAAAATTGAAATGTTCACTAAAGAAACTCGAATTGTTTTAGAAGGGTTCACGGTTCCCAGAGGGGCCAGACCCCCCCCCCCCCCTCTCGCGCCCCAGGCTCCGCGTCCCTGTGTGCCGGATTAATTTTTAATTTTTTTTGGCGGTTACCCCAGACAAGCTGGTTCCCCCGCCTCCCCCTTTTTTGTGTGGATCCTTAGTCTCACTGTGAGCTATTGCCCACAATGGTCCACCAGGCCCACATCTAATGTGAAGATATGTGATGGGTTTTTATTTGATCATCCCGTACCCCGACCAGACCAGGCGCACTACTGGGGGGAGAGCAGCAAATGCACCCGATCCTAGCCAAAGGACCGATAGGTTTTAGGAAGAAATCAGTAAGAAATTATTGAGCAAACACAGTAAGTAAATTTTCAAAACATATAATGGAGAACTGAAATTCAAGTACAAAATAATTTTAATGAAAGATGTTTCTATATTATTTTAATTATTAGTAATTATTTAAATTTAAGGAGATCCTTGCGCTTGATGCTTGATGCAAAGAGATTTTATGTCAGGTTCCAATTTAGTTAACTTCAGTCTCAAGTCTCCCCGTTTTGTTATATCCAACCGATTTCTTCCATTTTCGAATTGCCCCCCCCTTCCCCTGTGGGCCTTGGGCCCCACGTTGGGAAACACTGATTTAAAAGAAACCATAAAGAGACTGGTTATAGCAATGGAGTGGTTAATCAGCAAAAATTGATCTATAACACAACAATGTATGTCTTCTTCTTCATTTGTTTTTCTTCTTGTGTCTTACTGTTTGTGTTACGAGGCGTCATAGAAAGCAGGCGTTATAGAGAGCACCGTTTGACAATCCCTGCATACCGGGTTAGAGGTCAGCCGCAAGCGATTTGGGAGCTTTACTTTGATTTTCACAATGATGCGAGTAGGCTATTCATAAATCAGTGGCAAACTACCCAACATAAAATTGTCTACAAAACCACAAACAGCCCACGAATGCCGGTGTTAAATGCGACGTCTTGTAACAGACATACAACTAACTTGTAACCCATTTATAGCACACAGAACGAGGACATGCACATTATACTTGGGCGCACAACAGATAAAGCATGCTGGGCGATTCGGTACCTCCGTGATTCTCCAAGCGTGGCAAACAGAACAAGGATATGTTGAGAATGTGCCCACAACCAAGTCAGTGCGGTCACACAACATCTACTGCCCAGTGAGCTTAAGGAGAGAAAGGGTAGGATGTTGACAAGAGGACAATCCTGGATGTGTGATTCTTGTATGCGCATAATTTTGTTCTGATGATTTCGTGCGCTATGCTGATATCTTATTAGCATGAGCGTCCATGCCCAGTATCCACACTTTACAAATGAAAAATCAGATTCGCTGGAGGGGTCACTTAACTCGTATGCCAGATCACAGGCTCCCTAAACAAATTTTTTACAGCGAGCTGTGTTGTGGTAAACGCTCGTAAGAATGACCCGGAATCGAACCCACCACTTTCGGAGTTTGAGTCAAACGGCTTGATCACTTCACACGGAGACTCCTAAACGAGTTAAAATTAACAATGTCATGATTACTGCGTCTCTGCCACTTTTGTAATTACTGTTTAGCATGGCATGTTACTCACTGCGTGGGCAGCTCACCACCTTCGTCTCTGGTGCATAAATCGATCGATGAACTGAATTAAAATAGTCTGTATTGTTGTCACAGAGCAGGGTGTTTCTTCTAAAGTATAATGTTTGATTTAAAAACATGTTTGCATATCCTTTACAGGACATCGCTGTCAACATCAGCAACTTTCAGCTGATTGTTAATTTCTTGGCAAGATTACGCTCAGTAGTTTGCCATTGCTTTCTGTGCGGCCGTCTCACATACCCCGTAAGTTACCGACGCGATTCGAACCACTGCTGATTCTCACAGTCGTCACGTTACTTACGAGAGTATACGAGATTACGGAGAAAAGTCGCTAACCTCTAGGCCAGGAAGCCGGCAATTTTTGATTAGTATGCAATTTTGTTATTGGAGAGGATTTTTCTTTTAAAGTATAAATTTTTTTTATTAACATGTTGTTTCTTAAACTGGGAAATATTTTTCTTGTAAAGTATAATTTTGTAATATTAATATGTAGTTTCGTCACTGGACAATCTTTTTTTTCCTTTTAAAGTATAATTGTTTATTCATACGTGATTTCGTCAGTGGACAATAGTGTTTTTTTTAAAGTCTAATATTGATTAACATGTAGATTTTTTACGAGACAGTATTTTTATTTAAATGTATAAATTTTCATTAACATGTAGTTTTATCACAGGACTGTATTTTTCTTTTAAAGTCTTAACTCACAAAGAGAACAGGTTGTTGATATCAGAAGAAATCAGTACTCATTGTTTTGGGAACGTCACGAAAATCCGTAAAGCTGGAGTAGTAGACACCTTGCAGTCTTGACAGACCAAAGTATGTGAGTGGAATGTGGCCAATATTCCAACACAATGTCTGGGCAGAGCTTCAGAGATCATGTGATGCCCAAACGACATGATCCCTCCCTCGGCCTAGTCTTGTGTATTCCAGAGGAATGGGTAACCAATACGTCTGGCACAAGGTAGGCTGCAGACGCTGGCGGCTCAGCGTCAATCCACCGAGACCTCACCACCACGAGCCGGTGGCGAGTTATGGCCAGACCCTGACACCCAAGGGACCCGGCTTAGAGGCGTTCAGCCATGTCCCACAGGTGAGGGCCTTGTACGTGCCCGGACCATGAGGGCGCGCACATCTGTCATCACAAGTGTCCGGACCTGTGGAAAGCGTGCACTATCGTCAGACTCCCCGCCTGACTTATAGCGGTCCCCGCGACCAGCGGGAATAGGCCCGCCATAGCTACCGCAGGAGATATTTCCTGTCTGTTTGCAAGCAAATCTCCCATACTTCCACGATAAAAGTAGTGGTATTTCAATTGCGCTTGCGCTCCCACCTATGCTACACCCTTCATGTGTCTTCACAAAGTCGGACTAGAGTCAGTGCGTGGCTCTGCGGTGTTACTAGCCTGGTCTGTGTTGTTTTGTCGAACGACGTCACTGCACATTGGGCATTCCCATGAGTGCCCAGTCCTCCCATGCAACAGCCATCCCGAGTGTTTCTGCTCACTGTTCCCATGATCTGTGGCGTCGGGACTTGTTCCCAACCTGAACCAAAATGTAAGGAAATATTTACAACTCGCAACTACTGGCTTTCTAGCACGAACGCTTTAAAATACTGGCGCCAGATACTGAACGACAGTTCGTTATGAACTAAACAACATGGTAATGGGGTTTAACGAGTTAAAATCAACAATGTCATGATTACTGCGTGTCTATCACTGTTGTAATTACTGTTTATTAGCATGGGCGTGTTGCTGACTCCTTGGCCAACTCACGACCTTCGTCCCTGGTGCCATAAATCGATCAATGAACTGGGCGGCCGGGGTTATGCTGCAGAATTTACAATTGTGGATACTATACTATCGGGAGTCTTCGTGTTCAAGTCTGCCTCGCTCTCAGAAGATTGTGGGTTCCATTTCAGAATCAGTTATTCGGTCCACGAGTGAAGTTTTCTCGGATATTCCAGGGGGTGGGGAGGGGGGGGGGGGGGCTTCGCTGGAGCTACGGAGTTCGTGTTATTGAGTGGGTGCATAACTGTGGGAGTTTATGTAAATGATGCAAGCATATGTATGTGTACGTGTGTCTGCCTGCCTGTCTCAAAGCATGGTAAAATGCATTGGTTATGTTTACAACATGCATTTGACAATGTTTTTTTCCTATGTGAATGTAACATGCACAGTAGATAATTGATGAACGAAAGATGAGTGATTGAAAGGGTCGAATGTAAGAAGGGCTTGCGTGCCCAATTTGTGAAAATAAAAGTTCGTTTGTTTATCGTGCTTTGTGCAAGGCTTTCGGCAGGCCATCCTGCGAAGTGTACCTTGTTCTTCTCTATCCCTTCGGCAAACAGCGCAGCCCTATATCCTCACACTTTGTGTATATTAATTTCTCTGGGATGTCGTCACAACCCGGTGACGTCCCTTTCTTCAGACTATTGTTAAGATTTCCTCTAGTTAGCTAATTCAGTACACAAGGACACACACATACACACACACACACAATCACACACCACACACACACACACACACGCACACACTCACACACACACACACACACTACACACACACTCACACAGGTGAAGTCAATAAGTAAGTCACACAGTTCTGTGGGATGGCAGGTAAATGTAGTTGGTGTTTTCTACAGGGGTCATTAGATGACAGTAACATCGAACTTTATTATCCCGTTCGTCAGGTGGCGTTAGGTGTCCCATGCGCAGCGCATGAACAAAATGGCGACTGTACTTACGGAGTGTACAACCAAAGAGAAACGTGCTGTTGTGCGTTTTTTTTTTTTTTTTGGGCATAAGGACTGCCTGCAAAGGACATTCATAAGGAAATGCTTCCTGTTTATGCTGACAAATGTTTGTCCCATAGCTGGGTAGAAAAATTTTCTCAAGAACGCTCTAAAATGTTGATGAAATCTGATATGGTCGTCCTGTTGAGATTGCAAAAGAAGCATCCGTGCAGCGGGTGGAGGGGATGATTAGAGGTGACAGGCGAATAAAGATAGACTCTGTAGCATCTGCAATAGGGTGCTCACATGGTTCAGCATACAGCATAATACATGATCGATTGAAATTTAAGGAAGTGTGCTCAAGGTGGGGACCCAGACAATTGAAGGATAAACACAAAATGAACCAATTTGACCTGTCCTTGCATTATCTCTGTCAATACGATGATGAAGGAGAAGACATGCTGAACATGATTGTTACTTGGGACGAATCATGGGTGCATCACTACCAGCTCGAATCAAAGCGTGCTTCAATGCTATTTTAAACATCCTTCTTCGCCTTGTGTCCAAAAATTCAAGGTTTTGCCATCAGCAGGGACCTGCACCCTCAGCTTTGGTTATTGTTGAGATCCGTGGTTTTTGTGGGTATTTTTTAAAACCATGTTTAATGTCTTGTGCGCTCTTTCGAGTAAGTCCTATCTCGTACAGGTTATGTAAGCGTTTGTGTCTGTGACGTCAGCTGGGGTATTGGTCGGCCGGCAAAGTTTTCCTGTGAGTCCGAGCTCCTGTGGCGATTTCTCTATCAGTGTTGGCTGCTTGTACTTGTGCGTGTCCGCTTGGATAGATATTTTGTCGGAATATGATGATTCGAAGCTCCATAAACCGCGTCGTTGTCTTCTTTGCTTATCTCTCTCGAAGTATTTATTTCCGCATAACTCATCGGGAGTTAAAGTTTCTTTGTCTTTCTCTTCTTGGTTCCAGCTGTCTTCGCGTGCGTCGGTTTCCTCCTCTGGGCTTTCTTCGGGTGTCTGGCGGGATTCTGGTTTCCCCTTGGGCTGCTTGGGCATCGTGGCTGGACTACTGGCTTCCGCTTGCTGTTTCTGATTGGTCTGTGGCTTGGCTCCATCATGCGTCTTTTTGCCTCCTTTTTTGTGTAATGTCTTTAGTAGTTTTTCGATGTTTTCTTGTTGAGTTTCATCTTGCGACTTTTCTGTGGCCTTTTCCTTGGCTTCAGCTGGTTTGTTTTGGGTTGGCTCTCTTTCAGTTTGTAGCATTTCCCTCTCGGCTTTTATTGCTTGTAAGATCTCTTCATTCTTCTTTGTCGCCTGGATCATGTGCTCCACCTCTTGTTTGATGTTTTGTTGGATCTCCTTTTTCAGCAAGTAGTTTTTTGTTATCGCAGGTCGGTTCCGGTATTTGAAGTATCTTGACTTGTTTTTTCAACTCATCAATCTGTCTTTGTAGTTGTGCTCTTTCAGCTTGCGAGGTGCACGAGGCCGTCTCGCACCTCCGCATTGCTTAATTGTATGGTGTCTTTGTGGTAATGATGAGCTTTAAGACATCTCTGTATCTTTGGTGGTACTGACATGTTTACCCAGGCAGTTGGCGCATTTTCTTTTGTTGTTGGGTGCTCGGAAGTCCCTGTCCGGATTGGCCAGCGGACACTCCTTGAAGGCGTGGTGGTCGGCGCAGTACCAGCAGATTTCCGTCTTTCTGCGACATACTGCTCTGCTGTGGCCGGCCCTCTGGCATCTGGAACATTGAGTGATCCTTGGTATGAATCCCTCCAGTTGTTGAATTTTCCGGTTTATCGATAGCTGGCGTGGTATCTCGCTGCCCTCAGTTGTCACCACAGCTAGTGTCGTAGGAAATAGTGAGTATGTCAGGATCCACTCCGCTTTCAAGATTCTGATGTGGACATTTTCTTCTTGCAGCTGCTTCTGAATTTGTTTGTCTGACAGCTCCACTTGAATCCGCTTGACAACCAATCTGATTGTTTTTGAGTCGGCGTTTCTGACTCTGGTGTCTTTCTCCTCCTTCTTCTCAGCTTTCTTGGTTCTTGCCTGTGCCTTCTTGTCTTCTCTCTCTCTCTCTCTCTCTCTCTCTCTCTATATATATATATATATATATATATATATATATATATATATATATATATATATATATATATATATATATATATATATATATATATATATATATATATATATATATATATATCCATAAATGTACTCCTTTTTGGACAGAAGGACGATATATTGCCATACTAGGGTCGTCGTGTTATTTGTTTTGTTTCATGGTATTTTCCGCAAATACAATGCACAGTGAATAGACATTTACATTATAATACTTATTTATTTGATTGTGTACCATGTGTAGATAAACCTACGTTTTGTTTGGCTCTGAACCAGTGAAAAGTTCTTATTGTTTACCCTAGCTTTCATGTAAAATATCTGAATTCTTTGTCGCATATTCATACATTTTCCTCACAGTACTCTTTCCATCTTTCTAGAGCATCTTTAATTCATATTGTTCTGTTGTTGTCTATGATTAGCTTCATAAATGATGTATGAATGAAATAACGTATGAGAGGAAAGAGGGCAGAATGACAGACGGGCCTGCATGCCCAGTTCTTAACCCTTTGAAAATACAGTTTGCTTGTTTGTTCGCTCGTTCTAAAATATCTTTATTATCTTGTAAGATATAGACATTCCAGTATTACATGTAATGATGGTCAATTCGCATGTCTGCTCCGATTTTATTGAACAAGTCTCCCTATGATCCTTGCAACTAAAGATGCTCTGTTTTATTAGAAATATAAGAATGAAGAAAATTAGAAGCCGACTATATATGAATTCAGTCAAGTACTTTATTAAGGAACTCCAGATTAAATGGTTTGGCCACCTCACAAGAATGCCCCTGTACCACCTGCCACAAAGAGCAACATTGAAGAAATATAATGGATACAGAGCAAAAGGAAAACCACGTAAAGATGGATTGATGGGATCAAGAACAACCTTAGAGAAATGGAAGACCAGCTTAAAACAAGCATTAGTATACTAGTTTGACTCTCGCCTGGCGGCCTGACAGTCATGGGTTCGAATATGCTTTTGGGCGGATATTCACTAGGTTATTTTACTTTACTTACTCTACTTACTTTCTTACTTACTTACTTATTTTACTTACTTACTTAATTTACTTACTTAGTCATTTTACTTACTTACTTTACTTACATACTTTACTTACTTACTTTATTTAATTATTTTACCTACTTTCTTTACTTACTTACTTATTTACTTACTTTACTTACATATTTTACTTACTTTAATTACTTTACTTACTTACTTACTTAGCTCTACTTACATACTTACTTTACTTACTTACTTTACTTTGCTTACTTATTTACTTTACTTACATACTTATTTACTTACTTTACTTACGTTCTTTACTTACTTAATTAATTACTTACTTGCTAACTTTTTTACTTACTTTACTTACTTGCTTATTTACTTACTTTACTTACTTACTTACTTACTTACATACTTTACTTACTAATTTTACTTACTTTACTTGCTTACTTCATACTTATTTACTTACCTTACTTACTTTACTTACGTTCTTTACTTACTTACTTAATTAATTACTTACTTTTTTACTTACTTTACATAATTGCTTATTTACTTACCTTACTTACTTACTTTACTTACTTACTTTACTTACTAATTTTACTTACTTTACTTTACTTATTTACTTATTTACTTACCTTACTTACTTTACTTTACTTACTTTACTTAATTTACTTACTTACATTACTTACTTACTTTATTTACTTACTTACTTTACTTATTTACTTACTTTAATTACTTACTTTACTTACTTATTTTACTTACTTTACTTGCTTACTTATTTTACTGACTTAATTACTTTACTTACTCACTTACTTACTTCCTTACTTTATGTTACTTACCTACTTACTTTACTACTTTACTTACTTACTTTACTTACTTTACTTTACTTACTTACTTTGCATACTTACTTTACTTACTTGCTTACCAACTTACTTATTTTACTTACTTACTTATTTTGCTCACTTACTGTACTTACTTACTTTACTTACTTTACTTACTTACTTACTTTACTTACGTACTTACTTTGCTTACTTACTGTACTTACTTATTTTACTTACCTACTTACTTTACGTTCTTACTTACTTTGCTTACTTACTTTACTTAATTACTTTACTTATCTACTTACTTTCTTACTTAACTTTACTTACTTTACTTAATTACATACTTTACGTACTTACTTTACTTACTTATTGTTACTTACTTTACTAACATACTTTACTTACTTACTTTGCTTACTTACTTTACTTACCTACTTACGTTACTTACTTACTTTAGTTACTCACTTAGTTTACTTATTCACTTTGTTTTATAAATGTATGCAACAGTTATGGTATCTGCTTTGGTTGATAGTTTTAGATATGATATTAGATTGGAGGTGCCTTGAAGAGATTAGAACAAGAATCGCTATGGCAAGGTTAGCCTTATGTAAAATGGAAAACTTACTGACCAATAAAAAGAGGTATAAAGTTCAAGGGGAAAAAGAGTGTTGAAGTGCTACATAGAACCTGTACTTTTGTATGGACGTGAAATTGGGACGATGAGCAGACAAGCTGAACAACCTCTAATGGCAGTAGAAAAATTATATCTGAGGGAAATACAAAGAATACCATTGACATTCAGAAAACCAATAACCAAGTCCTACAAGAACAAAATTAAAACCGTAAGCTTATTAGAGATATTAGACACAGACAGTCGAGATTTTTCATATGGTGCTAGCAATATATCCAATACGTCTCAATGAGTGTGAAAAGGTCATTCACTTTGCTTAATGATTCCTTTCTTGCATATCTAGTTCCTTGTCATAGTTTTCCCTCTTTTTTAATACGTTGACAATAAATCAATGGCTATTAATTTGTTTTTCTGCTGCTGTCATGGCTACTTCGCCTTTCGCCCACATTTCCCGGCCCATCAACCACACCCTTCTTCACACCAACTGGATAGTTCATTTCGTAAGGAAACCATAGTCGTCACATAGCTCAATTAATTAACGAAGGAGTGGGCGTCGTCGGCATTTGAATAAACATGACAAATATAACAAATTAGTGACGTGCAGGGCGTTCAATGTTTCCTGTGTGTTTGTTGTTGGGGTGAATTTTAAATTGCACAGCATTCTCAGGGCTTTGGTTTGAATTCTGTTGAGAAAATTGTTATTATTTTTATTCCCCTGCTGCCCGTTCTCATCATCATCATCATCATCATCATCATCATCATCATCATCATCATCATCATCATCATCATCATCATCATCATCATAAACACGACACCATGATAATCACACCACCACCACAATCACCTCCTCTTCCTTCTTCTTCTCCTTCTACTTCTCTTCCTCCTCCTCCCTCTCCCCTTCCTCCTCCTCGCCATCCTTCTTCTTCTTCTTTTTCTGTTTCTGCTTGCTGCTTCTGTTTCTGCTTCTTCATTTGACTAGGTGGAACTAATGGTAGCAGACACAGAAACAAATAACACGCACTGAACACATGGGGTTATTAACATTTTTATAGCATTGTTACAATATTGAAGACACAAGGTTCGACTGCATTGCACCAGGTTCTTCCCTCTGTGGCTTAGTTTTCTTCAAAAGAGACACCTGCTGAAATTGTTATTTGGGGAACCATGTGAGGCCAATAAAGCAATTCATAAATAAATACATATGTATTGTTTGGTATTCAAAGACGTAGGGGAAAGAATTAGAGACTAGAGGACGCACCAGACGACATAAAAATTGAGAGCTATAGTTACCGACAGGGATTCGAACCTTTCACCTCCAAATGACAACAGCGCCTCGCTGCAGGAACAAGTGTACCTCGACGCATGACCAACTAGACACCCCAGCATACTACACCTACGTCACAAAATAATCCTATTACAACAGCAACAATGTGTTGCCCAGGCCAGCTATAAATAATTAATTGAGATGTCAGTTTGTCTTTGAAGTCTGCAGTACATGATTGAAGCGGTAATTGCAAGAGACACATCTGGAGGTGTTGCGGCAGCGACACTTTTAAAAGGCGCCACAAGAAGACAGAGATAGGCGGGAATGTTCTCGGTATTCTTAGTGTAGTTAGACGGGGGTCGAAGATGGGGGAATGACGTTGCCATCGACTTGTGCATGAATATGCATGCGGCAGGAGACGTGGCAAGGGATCTAGAAGTTTTGCTGAGGCCTGAGAGAGCGATGTTACACAATGAAACTACTATATATTGATGATGGTGATGATGATGGTGATGGCGGTGATGATGAGGGTGATGATGATGATTATGTTGATGATAATGATGATGATGGTGATAGTGACGATAACGATGGTGATGATGAAGGTGATGATGGTGACGATAATGATGGTGATGATGATGAGGGTTAAGATAATGATGATTATGGTTATGATAATTATGATGTTGATGGTGACGATTATGATTATGGTGATGATGAGGGAGATGATAAGGCTTAAGATGATGATGATGATGATAATAATGATTATGATGATTATGATTATGATGGTGATAATGATTATAATGATGATTATTATGATAATGGTGATGATGATGATGATAGTGATGATGATGATGATGATGATTATTATTATTATTATTATTATTATTATTATTATTATTATGATAATGATGATGATGGTAATAATAATAATGATGATGATGATGATGATGATGATGATGATGATGATGATGATGATGATGATGATGATGATGATGCTGATGCTGATGGTGATGATGATGATGATGGTGGTGATGATGATGATGATGATGATGATGATGATGATGATGATGATGATGATGATGGTGGTGATGATGATGATGACGATGATGATGATGATGATGGTGGTGATGATGATGATGACGATGATGATGATGATGATGATGGTGATTATGATGATGGTGATGCTGATGGTGATGATGATGATGATGATGATGATGATGATGATGATGATGATGATGATGATGATGATGATGATGATGATGATGATGATGATGATGATGATGACGATGATGATGATGATGTCAGTTTTTGTGACTCACATGCCAACCCGTTCGTTTACAAATATATAACCCTGCAGCAGTTTCTTGCAAGTAGTCTGTGCTGTGATAGCGCCATCACACATTGTAGGTCTGGGAGCAGGGAGAATTAGCTGGCAAATCTGTCCCTTACAATGGCAAGCGATGAGCCCAGGTGTTGAACCCGCTTCCCACCCTGCTCATGACTCAACAGCCGAGTTAGTAACAATAACATACAGTAGAAGCAAATAACAACAACAACAACAAACAATGAAAGCAAATAACAACAACAAACAATAATAGCAAATAATAATAACAACAAACAGTGAAAGCAAATAACAAAAACAACAAACAATAAAAGCAAATAACAACAACAACAAACAACGGAAGCAAACAACAACAAACAGTGGAAGCAAATAACACCAACAACATACAACGCAAGCAAGTAACAACAACAAACAATAAAAGCAAATACCAACAACAAGCAATAAAAGCAAATAACAACATCGGACTATGGAAGCAAATAAAAACAAAAACAACAACAGCAAACAATAGAATCAAATTACAACAACAGACAATGGAAGCAAATAACAAGAACGACGAAGAATAGAATCAAATACCAACAGCAAACAATAGAAGCACATAACAACAACAATCAATAAAAGCAAATAGCAACAACAAACAATGGAAGCAACAACAACAACAACAACAAACAATAGAAGCAAATAACAACAACAACGAACAATGGAAGCAAATAACAACAACAACGAACAATGGAAGCAAGTAACAACAACAACGAACAATAGAAGCAAATAACAACAACAACAGACAATGGAAGCAAATAACAAGAACGACGAAGAATAGAATCAAATACCAACAGCAAACAATAGAAGCACATAACAACAACAATCAATAAAAGCAAATAGCAACAACAAACAATGGAAGCAACAACAACAACAACAACAACAACAAACAATAGAAGCAAATAACAACAACAACGAACAATGGAAGCAAGTAACAACAACAACGAACAATGGAAGCAAGTAACAACAACAACGAACAATGGAAGCAAGTAACAAAAAACAATAACAACAAATAACAACAGATAATAGAAGCAAATAACAACAATAAACAATAAAACAAATAACAACAACAAACAATAAAAGCAAATAACAACAAACAATGGAATCAAATAACAACAACAAACAATAGAAGCAAATAACAACAACAACAACAACAAACAATGGAAGCAAACAACAACAACAACAAACAATGGAAGCAAACAACAACAACAAACAATGGAAGCAAATAACAACAACAAACAATGGAAGAAAATAACAACAAACAATGGAATCAAATAACAACAACAAACAATAAAAGCAAATAACAACAGCAAACAATAAAAGCACATAACAACAACAAACAATGGATGTAAACAACAACAACAAACAATAGAAGCAGTGCTGCGTGCCCATAGCTCACCGAACTGTGGCCACCTTATCAACAATTATTTAGTTACTAGTCCTTGACAGGAAGAGGGAATCAACCCCAGCATTTATTGGCTTCATGTGATGTACTACGACTGGCAAGAGAAGGTCAACCAGAGAGGCGAATTGAGACGGATTGTATCTGCAGCAAAGAACCTCAATGGCTCGGAACGCTGAAGAAGAAGATGTGATGTACTACGCAAGTTTACGTTCAGTAGTATGTCAGTACCTTCTGAACGACGGACGCTCATACCATAAGCTGATTTAGCACGCGATATTCGGGACTCCGAATCGTATTCGTCACCCCTTCGTCACAGATGCCGCTATGTCAAGAGTAGTTGATGAATAATACAACCTCTGGCTGTGGTTTATTTACTGGGGAATGGGAAATCCAAGCAGCGCATCGCGCATGTAAATTGTGATTTCCATCGTTATTTGTTAACAAACGCATGCATTATTTAGTGGGTAAATCAGTTTACATTGTGTAATCCATAGAACACTTAAATTGATGTTATGTTACCGATATGAAAGGGTCAGAGGTCAAAGAGAGAACGTATATGTTGTTACAAAAGTCAGACAGGCGGACGGAGGAAAGGGCAGACAGATTGACAGGCGGACAGACAGACAGACAACTACTACTACGATTACTATTACGACAACTATTACGACTACTAATACCACTAATGCTTTTACTGCTGCTGCTACTGCAACTTCTATTATTACTACTACTACTACTACTACTACTACTACTGCCGTTGGTGCTGATTTTACTACTACCACCATCACTACTACTACTACCATAAAGATCATCACCACAACCACTACCACAACCACTACCACCACCACCACTACCACCACAACCACTACCATCACAACCACCACCACTACCACCACACTACTACCACCACAGCCACCACCACCACCACCACAACCACCACCGCAACCACCACTACCACCGCCGTTGATAAGAACTTGTCACTGGTATATGCTGATTGTAGAGTGTATTATGGAGATAACAATAACTACATACATAAATGGGATTCATTGATTCTGACAGAGCAGCTTGAGAATCTGGCTGACGCCATTGCCCCCTGTCCCACACACGTAATCAGATGCAGGATAGACACGCGAAGGGAGACTGCAACAATTAGGTCTGTAGTGCTTAGGTGAAAGACGTAAATAATGAGGATAAATCCAGAAAATAGTAGTTCGATTTACCTTTGATAAACCTCATTTCAAATGGTGAAATCTTACACATGTTTAAGTAGCAGTACATACACAAATGAAAAACATAGGGAGAGATAGAGAGAGAGAGAGAAAGCTAGAGAAAGAATGAGAGAGAGATAGAGAAGGGGAGAGAGAAAGAAAGAGAGAGAGAGAGAAAGAGAGAGAGAAAGAGGGAGTAAGAGAGAGAGAGAGAGAAAAAGAGAGAAGGGGAGCGAGAGAGAGAGAAAAAGAAAAAGAGACAGAAAGAGAGAGAAAAAAGAGAGAGAGAAAGAGAGAGAGAGATAGGAAGAGAGAGAGATAGAAAGAGAGAGAGATAGAAAGAGAGAGAGAGAGAGAGAGGGGGGGGGAGAGAGAGAGAGGGAGAGAGAGAGAAGTGGAGATTAAAGTAAAAATACAGAAGGAAAAAGGAGTTTGGAAGTCAAAGGAATCTTGTACCAAACAGAATATTAAACTGCAAGGTTAAATCCTAACAACTGTATGGATCGGAAACACTGACAACGGATAACGCGATTACTAACACTACAAACATTCACAAACCGGTGCTTGCACAGACTAGACCAGTGTTTCCCAACCTTTTTTGTGATTGAAATGTTCACTAAAGAAACTTGAATTTTTTTTTTTTTTTAGAAAGGCTCACGGTTCCCAGAGGCTCCCCCCTCCCCCTCCCAGGTCCATGGTCCCTGTGTGTCGGTTGTGTTGGGTGAATGTTTTTTTTTTGGGGGGGGGGGGGGGGGGGGGGGGGGGGGGGGGGGGGGGGGGGGGGTTGGCGGTTATCCAAGACAAGCTGGTTCCCCCGCCTTCCCCTTTTTTTTGTGGACCCTTAGTCTCACTGTGAGCTATTGTCCACAGTGGTCCACCAGGCCCACATCTAAGGTGAAGATACGTGATGGGTTTTTATTTGATCATCCCGGCCCCCGACCTGACAAGGCGGCCTACTGGGGGGAGAGCAGCAAATGCACCCGATCCTAGCCAAAGGGGAAATTATTGAGCAAACACAGTAAGTAAATTTTCAAAACATATAATGGAGAACTGAAATTCAAGTACAAAATAATTTTAATGAAAGATTTTTTTCTGTATTATTTTAATTATTAATAATTATTTAAATTTAGTGAGATCCTTGCAATTGATGCTTGCTGCAAAGAGATTTTATGTCAGGTTCCAATTTAGTTAACTTAAGTCTCAAGTTTCCCCATTTTGTTATATCCAGCCGATTTCTTCCATTTTCGAATTGCCCCTCTTAACAATCGAATTGCCCTCCTGTGGGGCGTGGGCCTCACGTTGGGAAACACTGGCACTAGACGGACTAATATGTATGCCAGAATCATTCATACTAAAATTATGGAGAAAACTAAACAAAGAGAATCGAGAGATAACAAATAGGACACACACTGACACAGCCTATTAACTGTTGCAGTACCAAACGTTTGGACCAAACCTGGTACACAATCAAATGAACAAGTATTATAATGTACATTTCCGTTCACTGAGCATTGAAATTGTGGAAGATGTCACGAAATTAAACAAATAACACGATGACCCTAGTACGGCAATATATCGTCCTTCTATCCAAATGGGAGGTCACGTGTGGCGATATATTATCCTTCGTGCTGAGTCACTTAATAGTACAGCTACAAGGTATAATATCCTTTCCTCGGAGCCAACAGAGTGATCGAAATGGAGGGAAACTGCTCATACAGAGTAGAGAATTAGAGTCACCGCTTAACAGTTGTTAACAGTTGTTGAGCTGAGTTGAGCTAAGAACTGATATCACTGCTCTCAGGAAATTTCCAAATGCGCCCGTCCGCTTGTTCAACAGCCAGCGAAGAGTCACACTACTAATTTTTTCCCACCGCTATCTGATTGAAAGTTCTCCTGATCTTCCCTCTCAGATTTGAGATGCTAGCAGAACCCCTGCCAGTCCCCCGCAATCTCATCCTTTCCATATACGAGTGCTTAATCTATTCCCCCTCCTTCTCCATCTGGTCCCACAGGCGAATGACCACCTCTCCCTTGTCCATAGGTAATCTACCACCAAGAGGTGTATTCGCTGCCAGCCTATCAGCCTATTCATTCACTCGCACTCCCGCATGGCCAGTGCAAAAAAGCCATACAATTCTCACAATCTGTGACCTCTAAAGCGAGGTGAGCCATTCCACACTAAACATTCCTTTCTCCACCTTACTAAGCATACTCCTTAAGTCCTTGATGAAGACAATGTGTGTTGCAGTTGTCTCTTCTAATCAAAGCGATGCCCATGTGACTGCTTCCACCTCCATTCTCATGCTGGAGGTCATAGCCATAACCCCCAACCAGTCCGTCTGTTTCTCACCACTAAACCATCAGTATAGATCACTATGTCACCTTGGGTGTATTCCTCTAATAAACCATCAGTATAGATCACTATGTCACATTGGGTGTATTCCTCTAATAAACCATCAGTATAGATCACTATGTCACATTGGGTGTATTCCTCTAATAAACCATCAGTATAGATCACTATGTCACCTTGGGTGTATTCCTCTGAATCAGTTGTTGCACCTCGAACTCTGTGCAGACGGCAGTCTATTCTCTGCACTCACGACTAAACCATCAGTATAGATCACTATGTCACATTGGGTGTATTCCTCTGAATCAGTTGTTGCACCTCAAACTCTGTGCAGACGGCAGTCTATTCTCTGCACTCACGACCCAGTGTTACTATTACATTGTGCCAGTCCGTCCTGTCTGTCGGTACCTTAACCCACTCTTTTCCACGATTGATGGTCACACACCTGACATCCAGAACCCGCTTCGTCTTAGTCTATGACCTTTGACCATATCCAAGGTCCCTATCTGCAGCAACTCTCAGGTACCATTTGGCTTAATAATATAGGGAGAACAGAGAGGTTACAGCAGAAAATGGAAAACGATAGGATGGCTTGAGGCTCAAGCCTAGTCCATACACTTGCCACTATTTCTAGTGCACAAGACATTTGCGTGTGGATATGTTTCCCTGTTACCAGTATCATTTGCCATCAGGCGAACCCACTCCGACTTCAGCGGTACTTGTAATTTACGTCCCAAAGTCAAGGACGAGAAGTCTAAGTCTTGGCTGTGTGCTGGATGTTTCAAAACCTCAAATTTCAGACCATATAGTATATCCACTGTATGCATGCCGTATGATGTCGGGCGTTGTCGTGCATCAATAATACTCCTTTTGGGAGACGTCTCCAGCGTTTCGATTGTATTTCTGGCTTCATTTTGTTTACCAGAATATCACTGTAGCGAGTATTCATCAGTTTCAACCCTTTCCTCGAAATGCACAAATATCAAGATGGTCATCAAGAATTTGCCAGCAGATTTCAGCGTCTTAAATTCTATATTAACCGATTTTTCCACTCCATCGACTGCCACTCTGGTGTGTGATGAAGCCTTCATACTTAATCAGCGTTCTTCTGTAGATGTTAGAAGGTTTCACACCCTCTGACCCATCTGCCACACACACAAAAAAAGTAAAAATAAAACATTAATGCCTCGTTGTTCTTCCACAGTGCAAATCGACAGAGGGGCAGCCATTTTGTAATCCCTATTGTCCATGCGCTTACTGCTCGATCTTCACGACCCACAGGTGGGGTATTGCTTAAGAGCCAGTTTGTGTTCTTTAATACGATTTTCCGTTGTATACACTCTTCCATGCACGTTATGATAAATTCCTCTTACTTAATTTTATTCTTATAATCTCCGTTGGAGATCAGTTCCTCGGGTCTTTCAGTGCCAGTAATCTGGGGAGAGCAAAGCTCTTAGATTGATTTCGGCTTCAAGGAGTTCAAAGAAAGATTATAATGTCAATCCAGGTTTTTATGTTGGCAATATTTTTCCGTCTAAAAATCGGAAAGGTGTAAATATATCATAACATTGTGAAAAAATATTTGACTATTAGTCTCTCTCGCGCTCTCCATCTCTCTCTCTCTCTCTTTGTTTCTCACTCACTCACTCACTCACTCACTCACTCACTCACTCTCTATCTCTCTAGTTCGCTCTCTCGTTCTTTCTCTCGCTGTCTCTCGCGCTCTCGCGCTGTCTCTCGCGCTCTCTCACTTTCTCTCGCGCTCCCTCGCTGTCTCTCGCGCTCCCTCGCTGTCTCTCGCATTCTCTGCATACTGTCTCAATTTCTCATAGTATTTTCTCATTTAAACTAAACCGTTCTCTCTGTCCTTTTCATGCTCTCGATCTCTATCTTGCTCTCTCTCTCTCTCTCTCTCTCTCTCTCTCTCTCTCTCTCTCTCTCTCTCTCTCTCTCTCTCTCTCTCTCTCTCTCTCTCTCATATATGTTGTTGTTGTTATTGTTTTTTTGTCGCCCTCTTCTTTAGAAATTGCACATTTCCTATTGGCTGTACATTGTCCCCTACTCACCCAGTCAACATCTCTTGACCGAAATTCTGGCTATAATTTGACCAATGCATCCACTCAATCAACCTCAGCATCTGGTGACGTACGGAATCTGAAACCTGAACATAAAACCCTACTAAGAAACAAGACAGACATAATCTGTTCTCCATTCGCTCACTGCGCGTGCCAAACTCTGCGTGAGGCCAGAATGTGTGCTCTCGCTACGCCAGACGAGTGAATTATACTCGAGTGGGTTTCGGGGGCCTTGCAATCTTGCTCGTCTTAGGAAAATCTTGAGGAAAATAAATGTGTTGTCAAAAACTTCATCATTATGTTAATGTATGAAGAGCTCAAAGCTGCACAAATGTGCCATGCATTCGAGAACAATGCTTGAAATGATGCACAGCAGGTAGACATGGCTACAGTGCTATACTTTTCCAGAAACGCAGGTAGGTAGACAGGTAGGTTGGTAGGTAATGCACTGAAATATCAGTTGGGGAGCCATTTGAGCCACAAATACAGCTCATAAATAAATTAACAAGCATTATTTGGCGCTCATAACAGTAGAAGAAAGAAATAGCAGAAAGATGTAAGACTAGAGGACACACAAGACATTATAACAATTGAAAGCTACTGTTACCGCACCGGGATTCGAACCTGTCACCTCCAAATGACCACAGCTCTCCGATGTAGTCCTGCGTCGAGGAACATTTGTTTCTGCAGCCATGCGCTCTCATCGTGTGATCAACTGGGAGAGACTGGAGCACTTGTATAGATAACCGTGTTTCATCATCGTCGTCGTCGTGGTCGTCGTCTTCGTCGTCGTCGTCGCCATCATCATAATCATCATCATCATCATCATCATCATCATCGTCATCATCATCATCATCATCATCATCATCATCATCATCATCATCATCATCATCATCATTATTATCATCATCGTCGTCGTCATCATCATCATCATCGTCGTCGACGTCGTCATCATCATCACCTTCATCATCATCATCATTATCAACGTTATCATCATCATTACCATCATTATCATCATCATCATCATCATTATCATCATCATCATTATCATCAAGTGCCTTGCCGACTGGTATGAGCGATCATGCCTCCACACATCTTGATTTCTCCAACGGCATGCATCAGTTCTTGCACTGACTACCTTCCGTGCCACAAGACAAGCATGTCAAGCCTTTTCTCTCATCCTCGATCTCTCTTTCCACAAATCTTCCCAGTTGTCACAAAATGTGCTAGCTTCTGTCTTCTCGTAAAGTGGCCAAAAATGATGTCTGTCTATTTCTGATGTTTGCGATAAGTTGTCTTTGTGTCTTAACTCTTCCTCAAAATGTCCAGACTGCTCGTTTTGATTGTCCAGGGAATTATCAGCATTCTTCTACAAAACCACGTCTCCAAAGTTTGTAATGATTTACTCCCCCCCCCCCCCCCCCCCCCCTTTGTTTACTAATTGTCCAGAATTGTTAGAAATGGTTATGTGTAACATGCAGCAATTCTTCTTCTAACCTCCAATGACGTGGACCTATTGCCTAGCATGTTCATTACTTCTTCTGCTTCCACATTCCGACGTCAATATTATATTTGAAATGAATTGTTCTTCATGTGATAGAATGCCGCCTTTGCTTATCCAATTCTGTTCAATATCTCTGTGATAAATCTTCCATCTCATGTTACCCATGTGTCTAGATATTTGAAATTCTGCACTAATGGATCTCTACTAATCCACTAGTAGTTGCAGTCAACCCATGTATTTATGGTCGTTTATATGATTGTCTCCGGCTTCCTGGTGATAAGGGGTTACGGAGGCAGTTCGTAATCCCACATACCACAGCTGCGGTCGATTAGGCAGCAGACCTCCTTGCGTTGGTTTTTTTTTAATAAAAGGGTGCCGGTTGTTCAGAAAGCAATGGCAACCTACTGAACGTAAACTTGTCAAGACATCACAGACAGCCAAAATTGTTTGGGGTTGACTGCGCCGTCCTGTAATGAAAATACAACTATTTTAAAATGATTTTCTCAAAAATTCTATATATAGTAGTTTGCCATTGTTTTATGAATTACCGAAACTCATCATCATTATCATTACGTTCTCTGCCAGCTGGCGTAGACATTCATGTCTCTCCACAGACATCGGTCCATGATTCCTCGGTGCCACCGTTTCCAACCACCCAGCATAATTTCTCTGGATCTGCTTCTGCATCTTTTCCTACTGATCTTTCCAGTTGTCACGATATTCTCCAATGCTTCTCTTCTTATCACATGACGAAAGAAAGCTGTTTGTCTCTTTCTCATAGCTGCATTTAATATTTCAGTTTCATTAGCCTCTTCCAGGAAATTATTCTTGGTAATTCTGGCAGTCCAGACTATTCCCTACTTTAGTCTTAGGAACCACATCTCCTTTGCGAAGCTCATATTATTATGTAAACGAACTCAAGTCGGTCTGCTTCCAAATCGTCTGCAGCTGATTTCGAACCCGAATTGATAAACCGCCCCTAAGTTATATAAACCAAAGCCAAACTTCAAACCAAACGGTAAGCAAACCTGAAATTATACACAGATAGACTACCATTTGGGCAGATCATCATTCAAGCCCAACTAAATAGCTATATTTGCTGATTTAGAATATGCATATGCATGAGCGCGTGGCAGAGCTTGGGGTAATTATATGCAGGAGACGGAGGTCTAGTCATGACCCAGGGTTGCTGACGTACTCAAACAGGGATTATAGAATTGTGCAGATATTGGAAATGTGATTGTGTGCCATGGACGCGGATATGGAAATGACGATAAGGAAGATTAAGGGACGATAGGTTTCAACAATGGAATCGTATGTGATTTATGCGTTGTAACTAGTTGTCGACATATTGGAGAATAACATCGGGCAGGCGCAGCGGCAGAATAAAGTTAGACAGACAGGCAGACAGACATGGAGGTAGGCAGACAGAGATGCAGGTAGACAGCTAGGGCGGCAGAAATTCAGACAGACAGACAGACATACAGACAGACAGACAGACAGACAGACCGACCGACCGACCGACCGACCGACCGACAGACAGACAGACAGACAGACAGACAGACATTTAGGCTGAAAGGCAGGCGGCAGACAGACATGTAGGCAGACAGGGAGACAGACGGACATTTAGGCAGAAAGACTGGCGGCAGACAGACAGGTAGGCATACAGTCAGACAGACAAGGAGATATGTAGACAGGTAAGAAAGCAATCAGACAATAGGCGCAGGGACAGACATACATACATACAGACAGACAGAAATGCAGACAGACAGACATGGTGGGACGCAAACAGACAGACGGAAATAATTCATACGTACATACACGCATGCAGACAGACAGATGGAAGAACAGATTGATGGACTTACGGGTGGATATGATGGTGTATATAAGAATGGACAGATGGAAAGTTGGAACTAGTAGACAGACTAACGGTAGGAAAACAAACAGAAAGACAAATACTTAGGTAGGTGGATGGATAGATGGCAAAATAACAATATGAACTGGAAACAATTAGGTATATTTTGCTCCTGCAAAAAGAAGAGACACACTAAACACTGACACAATGCACATTCACATACCTCACAAGGAAATCAATTGTACAGAGGTGAAAAACAAAGTATGACTTATCCAAAATCAGAAGCAATTAATAAATATATAAAATGAATTAATAAAATAACAAATTAGTACAATAGGACAACAAAGGACGGCCGACGTTTCGATTCTGAGAATCTTTGTCAAGGACAGGAGAACACAAATAGATAAACAAACAAAAAGGACAGAATAAATCGTCACCTGCTAAGGTGGTTTGAACCGGTTTACAATGGCGCTCATATGGCTGCAAAGTTTACGTATAGTTAGGCTGCCAGAGGGCCAGATAAGATTTGTGTAAGCCAAAGGTGTGTCAACAGTCCGATATGAATATATAGAGGTGTGTAGACAGTTTGGTATGAATATACAGAGGGAGGGCAGCATAGTTATAAACAGTGTAAACAGTAAGATGTGAATAAATAGAGGCATGTGAACAGTTGGATATGAATATATATATATATATATATATATATATATATATATATATATATATATATATATATATATATATATATATATATATATATATATATAGAGGGAAGATGGCCTAGTTATACCGTAGCATCCACAACAGTATTGATACCTGCTGGATGGAAACATCCCAGAGAGATTGGCTTTTGATGTTGCTTTGGCAAAATAACAGAATACTATTCGGCAGACAGGCAGAGAGGCGGACCGATAAGCAGGCAGACTGACAGACAGACACTACAGACAAGTAGATGGAGGGGAAGGATGGATGAATGAATGGTTTGGTGGATGAATGAATTGACAGATGTGATAAACATACGTACAGAAAACAGTCAGACAGGCAGACAGACAGCCAGTTGTACACTATCCTTTGTGCTCGTAGTCAATTTTAAATCTACCTCAAAGACTTTTTTTTCAGACCACACAACTGCATTATTTCTTCAACCTCGACAACTGTCTGATGGTTTAAAATGTTGACTTCTCGTTCTTGACTTGAGATGTAAATTACAAGTACCTCTGAAGTCAGAGTGGTTTCGCCTGATGGCGACGGACACTGGTAATATGGAAAGCTAATCCACACACACAAAATCAGTCCAGTGCACCACAACTAGTAGCAAGTGTGTAGATTAAGCTTGAGTTCATAGCGAGCAAACGTTAAAATTAAAAGAAAAAAATTATCGGGTTAGTGTCCCCGTGAAAGGAAAAGTTTGAGAATCACCGTAAGACAAGAAAACAATACAATCTATTCAGGGGCTGATACTCAAAGTAAGAATGATTAAGAACAGGCAACCTCTTGACATGCACATGTTGGCAGTCTTCCCAAGGCAAGCATACTCCGTGTGTACATTTCGTGTTCTAATTACGTTTGTCTTAAGCTGTATCTTCTACCTTGCGTCAATTCTGTGCGCTTGTGTGCATAAAATCTGTTTCCAACGCAGAATTACTGCCCGATGTGTTTGTGTGTTAGTTATTTGACTTATGCTTGCTTATATGATCTGTTCTGTGGCAAAGGGGTTACGGGCGCAATTTGTAATCCCGGACTACCGCGTTCGAAACACAGCTGTTGGCGATTTGGCAACAGACCGCCTTGCGTCGATTGTTAGTACAATGGCATGAGTGCCGTTCGTTCAGCAATGGGAAACTACTGAACATAGACTTGCCAAGAAATCACACAATGCCGAAAATCTGGGGTTGACATGCAACTTGTTTAGGTTAATATACATTTCAGGACAATAATTCCTTTGGTTAATTTACACGCAGACACCATAAAAAAAATATTGCACGATTTCTTGCCTGGCATATTTCACTGCATCTCGTAAAGTGTATACTGCAGAGTTATATATCATATGATGTGAATAGATGAATAATACTTTGGCTGAATACTGAATTAATAAATAACTCTTTCTTTCGCTGAAATACTAAGTGAATAAATAACAATTACTTTGGCTGAAATACTCAGTGAATAGATCAACATTACTTTGGCTGAAATACTAAGTGAATATATCAAAATTACTTTTGGCTGAAATACTAAGTGAATATATCAAAATTACTTTGGCTGAAATACTAAGTGAATAAACAAAATTAATTTGGCTGAAAAACTAAGTGAATATATCAAAATTACTTTGGCTGAAATACTAAATGAATATATCAAAATTACTTTGGCTGAAATACAAAGGCAATAAATCAAAATTACTTTGGATGAAATACTAAATGAATATATCAAAATTACTTAGGCTGAAATACAAAGTGAATGTATCAAAATTACTTTGGCTGAAATACTAAGTGAATATATCAAAATTACTTTGGCCGAAACACTAAGTGAATAAATAAAATTACTTTGGCTGAAATACTAAGTGAATATATAAAAATTACTTTGGCTGAAATAGTTCTTCTTCTTCATCTTTCGTTCGCCTGAAATATGTTTATAACTGCAATGTTGTCTCTTGTATGAATCTAACAGTCTTTTTTAGTTCACTCAGCGGTCCATAGAGTTTATCTTCCACTGTTGTCTCTCTAGGCCAAAAGGTTCGCCTGGATATGTTGTAGTTTGGGCAATCCTGGAGTATGTGCTCTACTGTCTGCGACGCCAAACCACATGTGCACATGGCTGAGTCACCAATCTTGAATTTTGTATACATGTGGTTGCGTAATCTATTGTGTCCTGTTCTGATGAACTTTGGATGAAATGCTAAGTGAATATATCAAAATTACTTTGGCTGAAATTTATTTATTTTTTTATTTTTTTTACAGGACTTAGCTGTCAACACCAGCATCTTTCATATATATACTAAGTGAATATATCAAAATTACTTTGGCTGAAATACTAAGTGAATAAATAAAATTACTTTGGCTGAAATACTAAGTGAATATATCAAAATTACTTTGGCCGAAACACTAAGTGAATAAATAAAATTACTTTGGCTGAAATACTAAGTGAATATATCAAAATTACTTTGGCTAAAATACTAAGTGAATAAATAAACTTACTTTGGCTGGAGCACTGAGTACATAGTAGCAGGTATTATTCGAATATGCAGAACGTTATCTGCACTGAAATCTAAGATGTAACAGGAACGTTGCATAGCAACTAGTGGAATCGCCTAATATATAATGCTTTGATATATTTGAATAATCGATTATTGTTTGTCGAATACAGCATACAAAGTGAGTTTCGTGTGTAAACTCTTATTAAAGATTGCTTAATTAGCGTCTGCGATGTCTGCAGAGCCTAAATGTCGTTCTTGCTTTCGTCTGTCGAGTTGGTATACGTATCATCTTTCTGGTGGTCTGGATGCTGTGATTTCCACTAATGCTTGCTTGCTTGTGTTTGCTGGCTGTGAACTCCAGCGCGAAGTCCTGTCGGATGAAGGCATCCTGTTGTCCAACATCAGTGTGATGTCATACAGGACCTGAGGTTTTCGTGAGTATCCGTTGTCCCATGTCTGGCTTATTGGTGTGCAGACTGGTGGTTCCTCGCCGTACTGGCAGACACTCTCCGACTTCGGAGGAATTTCCACTAATGATGTTGTTGACAATGATAACACACTTACTGAGCTGTAAATAATTATAACGTGTAGTTTGTGCGTTTGAGCGAAATGTATTACACAAACTGCGTTGTTTCTGTTTGTATCGAGTGAAGTTGATAGCATACTAAAATGGTAATATGGTGTGCACGGTCGGACACACGATCCATTCCTGGGCTGGTCGCCTGTGAAAGTGAGGGAGATTTTGATCAGATATCCCTCCGTGCATTCAGGCACAATGTGATGTCGTTATTACATCATAGACATAGAGAAGGAAACTACATCTAGACAAATTCATTATATCTTTATGTGCCATTGATAGAGTCTAACCATATCCTGCTTAGTGTTCTTCTAGCTCTACAAGCAGTTTATTTTCTGAAGGCACCAAGTGATAGTTGATTGGGTTTCATTCTCACACTATGTCCATCCATACATTCTCACAATATGTCCATCCATACATTCTCACAATATGTCCATCCATACATTCTCACAATATGTCCATCCATACATTCTCACAATATGTCCATCCATACATTCTCACAATATGTCCATCCATACATTCTCACAATATGTCCATCCATACATTCTCACAATATGTCCATCCATACATTCTCACAATATGTCCATCCATACATTCTCACAATATGTCCATCCATACATTCTCACAATATGTCCATCCATACATTCTCACAATATGTCCATCCATACATTCTCACAATATGTCCATCCATACATTCTCACAATATGTCCATCCATACATTCAGACCATAGAGTAGCATCTGCGCCGTATTTAACTCTGAAAGTCAACAGTAGGGGATTCGTTCCACACCTTAAGGTTTGTGGGTTTGTTTTATGTTTTCTCCGTAGTTTCATAGATCAATCGGCAACTTATGGACAATGTGGTCAGTATAATTTATTCCCAGGACATTTCCTGGTGTCAATTTTAAACTTGGTAGACATGCGAGCCCAAATCAATTGAACTCTTAAAACACGAGCTCAGAGACCAGTTGTCTACGGGTCGTGTTAGGTGACGCCTTGATTTAATCCAGAAACAATACATAAAGGGCTTTAGTATAATGAGAGAATGTAGGCTTATCAAGACCTCGACTTTGCCGAAAGAATAAGAGCCCTCACTTTTAAACTTCCAGTGCGCCGTTGGCGCTGGTACACTGTTCAACTCCTACAGCGGCATTAAGTTGGACGTAAACATTGACTGTTCGTTAAAAAAGCAGTGCAAACTACTGAACGTACAATTGCCGTAAAAATTAACCTGAGGTTGATTGCAACGTTCTGCAAAAGACATGTAGCATTTCATTAGAACCTGATCAGCTACAGATAACAAGGTACACTCAAATAAGATCTGGATATAGTGTCAGAGAAGGGCCAAGAAAGTGATGGACAGACAACATAAAAATTATCGTTTCTACCTTATTTGCCTTTATGTCTACATATACACATATGTTATGTTATGTTATGTTATGTTATATTATGTTATATCGAACGACGTCACTGCACAATGGGCATTCCGGTGCATGCTCCGTCCTCCTTTGTAGCAGCCATCCCAAAGTATTTCTGCTCACTGTAGGTGATGGACAATTTCGACTATCTAGGGTAATTAATTACCAAAAACGATGACACAATGAAGGAAATTAAAAGACGAATACCTATTGCCCTTCGAAAACTAATACAACTGAATAAATTGTGGCATGTCACAGATAGACCTACAAACATTAGATTTTTAAGAGCATGCATTTTTCTCATTGCAACATACGCCTGTGAGACCTGGACACTTACTAAACAAGCTGAACAGTGCATAAATGTCGTTGAGTATAAATGTTATAGACGATACAGAAAAGAAAAAAAATGCATCTATGCAACAAACTCTAAATATTAAAGAAGGTTGGCTACCGAAGACCATAACATAAAGCAAATTGAACTATTGTGGTCACTTACAACGTCATGAAAATTTGGAGAGAACGACAATGGAGGGTTATATGCCCGGGAAGAGAGGGAGAGGAAAACCAAAGAGATGAATGGTGCAGGATGTGGCAGATAATCTCCAGATTGGTGTATCGGACACGGGACATCTTACTTATGACCGAGACGTTTTCTGGAAGGTGTTTGTGGGAGCGAGGTACTGCAAAGAACACGCTACTAAACAAATTGATGAGTGAATGTTCATATGCGGAGTTGGTTATGGTATCTACTCTCTATCTCACAAAGACTTCATTGACTCGCTAGACCACACTTTACAGCCAATTCGTGCAGTCGGGCGACAGTCAGAGTCTCGCATCGAGACCATCGAGTCAGTATTGTATTGGTTATATCAGCCATGTCCATGCTTCTTCCCATGTGCAAGTGTAAGTAGAACAGTATTAAAATGCAGCGGAAGTGAAACGTGCCTGGTCGTACTTGCCTGCTTGGTGTTGTCAGTGTTGGTGGTGTCTATGTCTAGACTGGGGATAAGAACCTGTGCTGTTTGTTGGTGACTCAGACTCGTGAGTGTAATCTTGTGCCATACTGTATCCTCAATCATGACCCTCCTGTGGGTGTAACCTTGTGCCATACTGTATCCTCAATCATGACCCTCCTGTGGGTGTAACCTTGTGCCTTACTGTATCCTCAATCATGACCCTCCTGTGGGTGTAAAATTGTGCCACAGTGTATCCTCAGTCATGACCCTCCTGTCCTGTGGGTGTAACCTTGTGCCATAGTGTATCCTCAATCACGACCCTCCGGTGGGTGTAATCTTGTGCCATACTGTATCCTGAATCACGACCCTCCTGTGGGCGTAACCTTGTGCCATACTGTATCCTCAATCATGACCCTCATGTGGATGTAACCTTGTGCCATACTGTATACTCAATCATAACCCTCGTGTGGGTGTAACCTTGTGCCATACTGTATCCTCAATCATGACCCTCCTGTGGGTGTAACCTTGTGCCATACTGTATCCTCAATCATGACCCTCCTGTGGGTGTAGCCTCTGTAGAAAATCCCCCTCAATCATTGACTTACCTTGGTTATAAATCCACCTCAATCACTGATCCTCCTCAGTTATTGACTTACCTTGGCTATGAACTGACCTCAATAACTGATCGTCTTCGATAATTTCCCACCCGTGTCATGAATGTTTCTCATTTATTCTTCTGGGTATGAAACACCTTTAATATGACTCCTTCCCCTCCCTCCTTCTGGTTTGGAAACCGCCTTCAATCATCTATCTCCCCGGGTTATAAATCCCCCACATGCATTCATTCCCGCCTCCGGGGGTTATAAATCCTCCACATATATTCTCCGCCCCTGCGAGGGCTAACCAGCCTCCACAAACATGTCTACGTCATGAATCATATCCCTATTTATAACTTCAAATTATCGTTAATTTTCGCTCATTAAACGTTAAAATATTCAAGTAAACTCCGTTCACTGGGTACTAAGATTACCAGCCTGTACTCCTATAGTTTGAAAGAGTCTACGAGTATTTGATTGTCAAAGAACACTCTTTGATAGCAAGTCCAACAAACGAGAAACTCTCGGTACAGTTCTATTGATCACTGGGGCTGACGTCACATGCGAACAAACAAACTGCCATAACACGTTGCCGTGTAGTATATCAATTATATGTGGTCTCACATACATAAATATGTTCGTTATCAGGAGTGTGGGGTCGTATATGTTGTTGTGGTACTTTTGTGGAAATGGAGTCAATTACATACACACATACATACGTAATAGACAGACAGACAGACAGACAGACAGACAGGCAGACAGACAGACAGGCAGGCAGACAGGCAGGCAGGCAGACATGCAGACAGACAGACAGGCAGGCAGGCAGACAGACAGGCAGGCAGACAGACAGGCAGGCAGACAGACAGGCAGGCAGACAGACAGACAGACAACTACCTGCCTGTCTGCCTACCTACCTACTTACCCACCTACCTACCTCTGACATCTGGAACATTGGTTGACTCTAGGGATGAATCTCTCTGGCTGCTGCATTCCGTTGTTGATGGATACTGTTATCGGCATCTCGCTTCCCTCCAATATCACCACTGCCAAGGTTGTAGGTATCTTGGAGTAGGTGAGAAGCCGCTCCGCCTTCATGAATCGGATGTGAGGATTCTCTTCTCGTAGCTGTTTCAGGATTTCTTGGTCCGTCAGCTCCACTTGTATCCGCTTGACAACCCATCGGACTGTTTTTGAGTCGGTGTTCCCGGCTCGAGTGTCTTTCTCCTCCTTCTTCTCTGTTGTCTTGATTCTTGTCTTATTTGAGCTGTCGTTCTTCTCCCTCGTGGTGGCTTCAGAAATAGCTGACGTTTCAGGCTCTACGATGCAGCTAGCTGGTAGGCTCTCCACGTTCTTCTTCTTGTTGTCGGCTCCCACGCTGCACATCTTGGTTACCGCGTGTTTCTTGTTGTTGGACTTTCAACGTGACATTTTCCCGCGTATCAGGCTTCTTGACAGAATAAGTCGACTTGACTTGTTAGCGCTCGCAGTGCGAATGAACCCAGCGACAATGAAAAGCTGCTTGCTGAAATAAAGGAGATCCAACAAAACATCAAGCAAGAGGTGGAACATATGGAACCGATAAAGAAGGAGAATGAAGAGATCATACAAACCATTAAATCAGAGCGAGAAATACAAAAAGCTGAAGTGGAACATCTCCAAAACAAAACAACAGAAGCTGAACAAGAAATTACAGAGAAATCGCAGGATGAAAACCAAGAGACCGAGCCTTAACCACAAGCGAAAGCCAGCAGCCCAACCACGACGCCCGAAACATTCAAAGGGAAGCCAATATCCCACCAGACATCCGAAAAAAAACCGAGATGAGCACCCTGACGTCAGCATAAAGGACGTCCCGAGGCCAGGAATATTGTTCCTTGAGATAAAGAGGAAATACGAACTCAAGTGCGAGGAATACAGAAAGCGCATGGAAGAAAAAGAAAAGAAGTACAAGAAACTCAACGGGAAACCAACGCCCCGCCGTACCTCCACAATGCCAGATATAAAACTCGCAGATGAATACACATGGCAATACTACATAGAAGACGGAGAAATCATCCCATGGCTGACCACGGAGGAAGCAAGCAAAAGACAGTAAGAACTCAAACGCGGGAAGCAAAGTGAAAGAAAGCGCAAGGAGGCATATCACATCGAAAAGCTTCTACAGTTAATTCACAATTGAGAAGGCAAAAATACCAAATTAAAAGTCCTCTTAAGGACTGCAACCAGTCAAGCCAGGAGCCTGCGCCAACAAAGAAAACCACAAGAGGAAACATGCACAAAGGACAGCCGCCGACCGATCCCACTGCTGACGTCACAGACAAAACGCTACATAACCAATCCGAGATAGGACTCACAAGACAAGAATTAGGGTGAATGAACCTACAAAAACCACGGACCTCAACAATAACCACAGCTGAAAGAAGCAGGTTGAACTAGGCTGAATTTGGAATTTTTGTTTTTAAACCAACCAACCATTGTCGCTGGTCGGTGCCGGTGATTGAAGCAGCTCTTTCGGATTTGGCTGTATTTATACTCATATTGTATCTGCTGCATGTTGAACTCAGTTTATTGATATGATTTTGTAGTCTGCCCTTATCGCTGTAAAACAGGCACTGATCGTCTGCAAATAGAATCTCATTTATTTCCTGTGAATCAGTTGTTTCATCTAGTGTAAAGAGGTCTAAATTTTCTGTTCTGTCAATGCTTGCTTCTTTGAATATTCTGTCCATCTAGCTTTAAATAGCACAGGAGAGAGCACACATCCCTGCCTCACTCCTGTATTGACTGTGAACATATTTGATGTACCTTCTTGTGTTTTTACTGCACTTCGGCTCGAGTGGTACATGGCTATGATTTTGTAGCAATTATCCTTGAATCCCATAGTATCAGTATGAAGGTGGGTGAAATGACCCTTTAGTTTTTACGTAACTACTAGAGGAGGAACCTATCTCCCCTGTGCAGATACGTCTGGGGTCATTCACAGTTACAGCACGCCTTTCCCATTGAAATGATTATGATGATTTTTAAAATATTGTTAGCGTTTGCTAGCCTTGAACTCATACGTAGTCCTGACATGTGCTGCTTCCTCTAGTGCACGGCTGATTATTGCGTTTTGATTTTTGTTTTTACGGCTGAGTTTTGTGGATTAGCTTTCCTATGACCGGTGTCCGTCTCCACCAGACGAACACACTTCTGAGGTACTTGTAATGTACGTCCCCAAGTCAAGGACCAGAAGTCAACATTTAAGTCCAACTGACCAGTGAATCCTCTACTTCGGCATCAGCATACTGGAAGTTTACGAGCTCGAGTTCTTATCTATTCAATCATGCTGATCTCCGATTATTGTGATGGTACGACCGCTTTAGTAGTGAGCAAGTGTTTTTAAACTGCATCAGATAAAAAGACCCAGGCACAATTTTACCTCCTGTGTGTGACTGAGAAGTAGCACATGTCTGAGAAGAAATTCCGACGAATTAGATTTTTTGTCACGCACCTGCATCAAGTTTCTCACCTGTTTTCGACTTGCTTAATACAAACAATTTTTGGCAACAAAATGGTTGCTAGTAAACATTAATGCATATTTTTTTAGTGACGCTATTGAAGAGAAAAAAATCAGTCTAATCTTCCAGCTAAGAACAGGTTATCACGCCAAAAACAAACATCTCAAGAAAATAGTTCCGTAGTTGTGTCCAAGTTAAGTTGACCGGCTATACAGACTGGGCGTCTCAGAGTGGTATTATACATGAAATCATTCAATGTTGCTAAGATGTAAGAACTGCGACAGTGGTCGGGTGGGTTTGTATGTTATTATTTTGCATATTCTAAGTTGAATCCATTTTTCTGAGAATCATGGTGCTCAATAATAAGTGTATAATAATACTAACCACCTTAGCGAAATCGATAGGAAGCTGCGCTGACAATGTCATGATCGTGGTCGGGCCAGGGTTCAGCGCCTGCGCACATGGTCTCGCTACTTGAGAGAACGACTGGTCATCTATTTAATATATTATTTTCTTATGTTTTCTTTAAGTGCATATCAATACCTATAAATTTATTTTTCACAATGAACGCTTTGCGTTTCACGACAATGACATTTATGTATATAAAAACAGCAAATTATCTGTGTCAGTCGGGTTGATGAAACGAGTTCTTAAGAGCTATATTGAGCCAATCCTGATATACCGAAACGAATCAAGGACAATTAGCAGACATGTGACGCATTGTGTAGAGATTGTGGAGATGTGGTTTTATAGAAGAATGATGAAAACAACGCTGACAGATACAATGAACAATGCATATGTCTTGAAAGAAGTTAACTTACGAAGAGAACTGGCTACTCAAATTAGAAGATGACTGTCCACATTCTTTGGGCCTGTCATGAGAAGGAGAATCTGGAGTATGTTGATACAACGGGAAACCTGGGGAGGGGGGAGAGAGAGAAACAGGGGGAGACCAAGAAATAAGATGGTGGACAGTTTGCCATCATAGAATGGAGAAACATCGGAATCAGAAATGGTTGGCAGCAAACGAAGCAGAGGGCCGTGGACATACATTATCACAAACACCACACGGCATGGACTAAAAAAAAATTAAGAACATACGCCTATAGCCGCTGTAAAATAAAACAAACGCATTTTGAGGGAATTCTTTCCTTGACAGAATTTGGCAAAGAAACTACCAAGAACATAGGTTAGAGCCGCCGTGCACGATGTGAACCATTTAGCAACGATGCGCATAAGGTCATAAAATCAGCAAAAGTATTCGCGTATAAACAAACATGGCATGACTCCAACGGAGTAAGATACAAACAGTATAATTAATGGGCAAATGAAAGACACATAGAAAGATGGAGAGGGGTGGGGGATAGAAAATAGAAAGATATAAGTGAAAAGTACAAACAACAGGTGGGAGACAAGTAATAATATTAGCAACGCCAGGTTCATGAAATCTAAAGATAGAGGGGATAGGAAAGTAACGATCTCCATTGTCTGCTTAAGACATGGCATCTGAATGAGTAGAAGAAGAAGAAGAAGAAGAAGAAGAAGAAGAAGAAGAAGAAGAAGAAGAAGAAGAAGAAGAAGAAGAAGAAGAAGAAGAAGAAGAAGAAGGAAGTAAGGGAAGGAAGGAGGCAGGCAGGCAGGCAGGCAGGAAGGAAGGAAGGAAGGAGGTAAGATGGAAGTGAAAGATTAGAAGCAGAAAGAGAAAAAGATTATAGATCAGCCTTACAGCAGAATGGTTAGTTTTTTTAACTCATATTCGATTAACAAACCTGTGAGTCCCTCTCGTGTTACACCATTTGCTGCATTCGCGCAATGTCCAAATTGTATATGGATCTATGTGAGTGATGGACAAGCAAATTGCAATAAATTCCAAACCAAGAAATCATTGTATACCGCACCGGTTTCCAGGAAAATAGTATTAAATAACAATTACAGTTATCATTACACATAATTCTATCCAAAATCATGTTCATTGAAGCCATGACAGCGAGTCATTCAACTGTCCGAGGACATACAGAGACGTCTTCTAGAATATTAACAAGACGGCGATGGCGTATTCTGCACCCACCCTACACTTGTCCTAGTAAATCCGTGTATGACAATTGTCAACAAAAAAAAATAATCTATCGGATACTGCCATACAGACATCTCTTTCCGCATGAACATTTCAATGTCTGGTCTCGTATCATATCATATTCTCATTATATCGTCTCTGTGAATTCAACGACATGTTTTTAAATAAAGAAGCCATAAATGATTGATACGCACAATATGTCGTCTGACATATTTCGCTGCATTTCATCAGGTGCAAACTGTAGTTATTTCTTAGGTGAATGAAAGAACGAATTTCCATTTTCAAACGGTTAAGAATTTGGCCTCATGCCCGTCTGACATTGTACGCTTCTCATCTCTCTGTTCACATACATTATTTTATTCATGCATAACTTACTAAAATCAAAGGCGCTATCTCGTAACACTGAGATCACAATATACAAAACACTGATCAGATCAGTTGTGCTGTATGGCTCTGAAACCTGGAGTACAACGAAAGGAGATGAAGCCTTGTACAAACCTTTGAGAACAAAGTTTTAAGACGCATCTTTGGACCCATAAGGGATACACAAAGTGGAGAGTGGAAAAGAAGAAGCAACAAAGACATTTATGATCTGGTTAAGTCCCCGCTAATCACTGGTATCATGAAGGCTAATAGACTACAATGGCTGGGGCATATAGAAAGAATGGAAGATAATAGGGAAACAAAACTCGCTTACACTCAGGACATAAATGACCGTAGACCCCGAGGTAGACCAAGAAGACGGTGGAGAGATAATATATTTACAGATCTACAAGCACTTGGAATCAACGACTGGCAAGAGAAGGTCAACCAGAGAGACGAATGGAGACAGGTTGTATCTGCAGCAAAGAACCTTCAATGGCTCGGAACGCTGAAGAAGAAGATAACTTATAATCTGAGACAACAACGACAACCACAGAAGCAATATACAACACACACACATGGGGAATGGGCAATAATCAATACAACTTACTAAAACTAATTTCTACATGTCAGTTATAAATAGCACAGATTTGTGTAACGTATCACATTTAGGAGAATGTTTATTATACAAGTTGCCCTTTGAGATTATTATTATTATTATTATTATTATTATTAATTTTTTAAGGGGGCATATAGTCTGTTATGAGATAGTGTTCAAAACGTTTTCGATTATATATATAGGAATTGATGGTGTCTTTGGTGTGATGTGGAAGATTGCTCCACAGCTGAACTTTGGGCTACGCTAAGGCTATTTTGTCTATGTTACTCTTAGTCTCTGTGTCAGGCCTTAGCCAGATTTGACTGAGCTACCGTATGACAGTAGACGGTACTACCTGCTTTCTGTTAGCGCCGAATGTTGGGAGTCGATTACCAAACCCGACACCCCATATTGTGCCAACGGCTTCGGACGGAAGAGTGCAAATGGGAGGGTACAAGCCTTATCCTGGTGCGAGGAAATGCAACCTAAAGACAAAATGTCATGGCAGGGCAGACCAGGCCCTAAGCCTTCGTTGGCCTAGGATCGAAGCTTCGACAGGTGGACAGTTAAAGCATTGCTTTGCTGTACAGGCAATTTCTGCAGCTTGTCTTGTTCAAGATGTATTGGTGTTATCATTCCTCTAGAGTAAACTAGACAGGCCGAGAGAGAGATCATGCTGCATGGGCAACACATGATCTCTATATTTTAGCCCAGGTATTGTGCTATGGGCCGGTCTCTCTGGCTGAGGGGTTACACCACTTTCTTCGTAATCCCGTTTATCCACGCAGGGTCTCGCAGCGAGACGAGAATTGGAAGCGGTTCGACCCGCGCTCGTGACTTGCGAGATAATGAGCCGGCCGCTCAGAAAGCAATGGCAAACTACTCAGCGTAATCTTGACAAGAAATCAACATACAGCTGAAAGATGCTGATGTTGACAGCGATGTCCTGTAAAGGATATGCAAAACATTGTGCTATGGAGAGGTATGACTCCATCCCTGGTCTTAACAGGTCCCGGAATCAAAGCGAGAGGTAGCGTTACGGGTTATAAGTCCTTGTCAATTGGCGTAGACATGGTGCTCTACAGGTTGCCTCTGACGGAGGGAGACACCTACAGGTGTCACTGATCAGCTACAGCCCGCTTCAAGGTGGGCAGCCCCAGGCCAATTAAGCGCTGATCCGACACAGCCTGCCTGCTTTAAAGGGTGGTTGGGACTAAGGCTGTAAAACTAATGCACAAAGAGGTTGGAAATCTGATTCGCAGGCTGTAAAACCAATGCACAAAGAGGTTGGAGGTCTGATTCGCAGGCTGTAAAACCAATGCACTAGGTACTTGAACGCTTCTCATTGCGTTCTGAACAACCGTCACTTGTGCTATTTTATGATGGCAAACACTTGGTGGTCTGCATCCATATCGCCCGCAGCAGCGTTTCGAACTTGGCGTGCGGAATTGCGAACTGCATCCGTTACTTCGCTACAGAGTTAGCTACAGTGCCCTACATATCCATATTTTCCCATTCGCTCTCCTGGGCGCACCCCCATCCCTCAGCGCGGGTTCCTTCACCGTTTGTCTTAGCCAATCACCGAGCTTCTGGTTGTACTATCCTTTAGTCAGTTGACCCCGTTAACCACGACATCCGTTTTATTCCATCCATGGATAGCCGTTCAAGCTAGGACACAGATAAGTGAAATGTATACTTTCATGTAGTGTCTTTCGTGAATTTGTTAGTCTATTTTTGTTTGTTTGTTCTGTGCTGACGAAGGCTTTGGCCGCAACGTCCATTTTGTTTTTTTGTAGTCGTGCTTTCGTGAAGCTCACAATCTACTTCTCGTTTTTCAGTGATTCATTCATTTCTTTATGGCAGTGAAGCCTGGTCAACTTACTCACACCAAGAGAAACGTCTAAACCGCTTTCATATGCGGTGTCTGCGAAGAATACTTGGTATTAAGTGGCAAGACAAAATCACAAATACTGAAGTATTGGAAAGATCAGGTTGTGTGACGGTTTGTTCCATGCTCAGTTTCAATAGACTTAAATGGATAGGACACGTTAAGAGGATGGATGATGGTAGAACACAGGCATGATACAGGCATTGATAATGCACACTGGGAGCAAGTCGCCGCTGAACGTGTTGCATAGAGGGCAAATATCAGAAATGGAATAAAGACAAAGGAGAAAATGATTGCAAATAAGTCACACATCGAGCGTGCAAGACGTAAGATGGTGCATGATGGTGGAAATGATCATGTGAGCACGTTCGAAACACAGCTGCGGGCGATTTGGTAGCATACTACCTTGCATTGGTTTTTAACGAAATTGTAGGGGAGCCGGTCGTTCAGAAATCAATGGCAAACTACTGAACGTAAACTTGCCAGGCGATCACATATAGCAAAAACAATGCTGGGGATTGACTGCGATGTGCTGTAAAGGATATGCAGCTAACTATTTGACTATAACACACATAGTCATTGTTCTAATGTGAAGCATTTATTATCACCACGGTAATCGTGCAAACTACTGAGCGTAATCTTGCCAATAAATCAACAATCAGCTGAAATATGCTGATGTTGACAGCGATGTCCTGTAAAGGATATGCGAACAAAAACAAAAATGGTAATCGTACATTCAGTCCATCTTATGGTGTGTATTGTTTTTTGTTTTTTTTTTTGGGGGGGGGGGGGGGGGGCACTGCTCCTTTTGCCTCAGAGTATATTGTAATCACACACTGAGAAGAAGATTGCAAATGTTGAAGTACTGCATAGAACCTGTACTCTTGTATGGATGTGAAGTGTGGATAATGAACAGATAAGCTGAAAAACATCTAATGGCTGTAGAAATGTGTTTTCTGAGAAAAATGCAAAGAATACAATAGGCAGACAGATAAACCAATAACTAATTCCTACAAGAAACAAATGAAAACCGTAAACTGATTAGAGTAATTAGACCTCTGCTTTTTACTGTTAATATAGTACCTTGCGGTGTATGGCAGGGAGGTCTAGAGCCTGGGGAATTAAGGCCGCTTGGCTAGTGCAGTCGCTGCGAACTGTGCAGGTTAGTTTTCTTTTCTTCCCCCGAAAAAAAACAAAAAACTCCACACCTTACCGAGGATTCGACCCCGGGTTTCCCGAAGGAGAATTCGGCATTCTAGCCACTCGACCAGCCGCTCCTCAAAATTAGACCTCAACAGTTAGCATTTTTTGGACACTTTGTGAGAAGAAATAAATTGGAGAACTTGGTGACAACTGGCAAGATTGGGGGTGGGGGGGGGGGGGGGGGGAGCTGATCCACGACTCTGGTGATCGTGTGAGATGGAGAAACATGACCGAATACTCTTATTGACATGGCACATGATGATGATGAATAACACACTGAATATTGGAATAGTGACGACACTGGAGGCTCTGAAGATGTGGGTTTTTGGTAATAATATTGAGAACATCGTGAACAGCGTAGCAAACAAGCACTGAGGTATTTAGAACTGTAGAAATTAGAGCATCACGCGCTAGAACTGGAAGGAAGGGACGAATGAAATCTATTGGATATATCAACAGAAGAGGTGGAATGATTAATTAGGCTTCTCAGGGAAGATGTCAAGAAGTAATATTATTAATATTATAGGCAAAACCACAGTCATCGAAATTTCTGTCGACAAAGTGGACAGGGAAATCAGACCAGGTTCAAGAAGAAGAAGAAGAAGAAGAAGAAGAAGAAGAAGAAGAAGAAGAAGAAGAAGAAGAAGAAGAAGAAGAAGAAGAAGAAGAAGAAGAAGAAGAAGAAGAAGAAACAGCAGCAGTAGCAGCAGCAGAAAAAGAAGAAGAAAGAGGAGGCGTAGAGAAGACGAAGAGGGCGGAAGAGGAGGGGGAGGAGAAGGAGGTGGTGGAGGAGGGGAAGAAGAAGAAGCAGCAGCAGCACCAGCAGCAGAAGAAGAAGAAGAAGGGGTCGTTGGCGGAGGCGACGACGACGACCTATATTTATTCGTTTCTTTGTTACTGAACAAGCCAGCACCGTCTTTGCATACGCCCAATTACTAGTCAAATCACAGTCACCGAAATAGCAACCATTCACCCAATCCGCTTGGCCTCTGACTTCTACATCTAGAACTCAACCGGTAAACAAGATGTTTTTCGTCCCGCTAAAGTATCCAGCCAATTGAACTGTCCCTGACATCCACCCTCATTTGGGGATACTGTTATATGCTAACAACATACCAACTCCAGACTTTCAGCCCCACAGGACATCAGTAGGTTGTTGTCATTGCTAAACCTGCACTGTCTGTCAATGGTTCTCAACATTTTATTCTCAAAGGCCTCAGTGATACTGATATTTCTCTTTAATTCTCCGGTGATTAAAAACTCCACCGCGGAGCAAGCAGTACATGCGGTTTCAGATCGTCAGATGTGGTCCTCCTTCACGGAATGTTTCTGCTCTTTACCTTTCTGAAATTGTCTGTGAACGGGCCCACCAGGGTCATGACTCAGGGTGTCTTTCTCCTGCTGTAAGTTCGTATTGTTTCGAGAGATTCAAATCGTTTTCCCACTTGTCCCACCAATGAGCAATGTCCCTGCCCCAAGCCACCCCATAGCCTCACCATCATACTCCCAATTCTTCTTCTTATAGTCTATATCGTGTAGATTTCTCCATTATGCCTATACATATTGTTCTGTTTCGTATAAAGCCAATTATGTTTAGTGCGGATGGTATTCATTCCGTGATGTCAAACAGCCTGGTAGCCCCTCTCTTGGCCCATCACTGCTTCTCTTCCCCTTCAACTTTCCTGTTACTACGACATACTTTAGCTTTCCAATTCTCACGATGTGCCAAAATAACGCGGATGTTGCGAGTAATGATGAAAAAAAAATGCACATAGGCTTAGAAGTGTAAAATGTACCTTGACATCTACAACAATGGAAACATACCTAATAATCTCCTGAAATATATTTTCATAACTTTACCGCCAAAACAAAATATTCGACAGCTCACCATGTTTTATCCTGATTTGTTGTTGTTGTTGTTGTTGCTGTTGTTGTTGTTGCTGTTGTTGTTGTTGTTGTTCTTCTTCTTCTTCTTCTTCTTCTTCTTCTTCTTCTTCTTCTCTTCTTCTTCTTCTTCTTCGTCTTCGTTTTCTTTCTTTCTTTCTTTCTTTCTTTCCTTTTTTTCTTTCTTTCTTTCTTTCTTTCTTTCTTTCTTGATACACTTCATCCTCCCAGAAAAGGACGTTGATTATGCCGTGTCCGTGTACAGACCTTTTGTTCAAGACATTTAATTGTAAGCATGTGCCTTCCTTCCATATCACATAATATAAATAATATATTCTGAGCATATTGAACACTCCTCTTGAATCGTTTCATTTAGTGTCCCTCCCATTTCGGTTTGTTTCTCTATAGAAATACGCCACACGAAAGAATCTTCCGCATTTTTAGAACCACTGTGCATAACAACGCAAACTGTTGGCAATATTTTCCTCAAAATCTTGCCATAACTTGTCTTCTGGACTTTTCCGTCCTCATTGTTGATACCAGATGTCCTTCTGATATTTATTTATTATATTGATTTATTATATGTGCTGTGTATCATTTCGTTTAATGTCATACTTGTTTTGCATTGTTATTTAAACGATAACAATGGGCAGACAAGCTGAAAAACCATCTAATGGCAGCGGAGATGTGGTTTCTGAGGAAAATGCAATGAATACCATGGGCAGACAGAAAAACCAATGAGCAAGTCCTACAAGAAGCAACTAAGAGAACCTCAAACTGGTTAGAGACATTAGGCGTAGACGGCTAAGATATTTTCGGACACGTTATTAAAAGATATAATTTAGAGAACTTGGTGACAACTGGCAAGATTGAGGAGAAAAGACCAAGGGGAAGTCAGAGAAGTAAATATCTGGATTTCTTAGCCAAGTGGCTTGGTCGAGACAAGAATACGGAGTTGATCTACGACTCTGGTGATCGTGTAAGATGGCGAAACATGACCTCTCACGCATATCCACACGGCACATGATGATGATGATTTCCGTAGAGTGGCCTGCTGAAAATGTGGCACAGTGCACCAACTCCATAGCTCCGGCGACTCCAAGGGATCTCCGAAAAACACTAGACTCGTGAACATACTGTCGGAGACCAGAAACAAACCCGCGATCTCCAGATTGCGAAGCAAACAGGCGGATTGACCCCTTCACCACAGAGTACAAGAACACGTTCAGGGAAGTAAAGGTGACCAGTTTTATAATGCCTTTCCCTTGTTCTCTTCCCCTCAATCTTGCCAGTTGTCGCCAAGTTCCTTAGTTTATTTCTTCTCGTAATACTTGTCCAAGAATGTGACCGTCTACGTATACTTTCTCTAATGAGTTTACTGTTTTCATGTCGTTCTTGTACAAATTGCTCATCGATTATTCTGTCTATTCACGGCATTCTTTGTAAATCACATTTCCACTGCCATTATGTTTTTCAACGTGTCTGCTCATTGTCCACGTTTCACATCCGTACAAAAGTACAGGTGTTTTGTAGCAGTTCTTTTTCTTGATGCAGTTGGAATCTCTTTATTAGTCAGTATATTATCCACGCTGTAAAAGGCTACCGTCGCACATTGAAATAGACCAAATCATAAGGTATAAACTTCCGTACAGGAAATTCGATCCCCTGTCCTGTAAACTCCCTTTAAATCCCCCACCAGGACCCATTTTAGGCTGGGTCGAAATGGGAGCCCGGATCTATTTTTAAATATCCCACGACTGACTGGGCTAGCTGGAAAATATGAAGAAACAGGGAACAAAAGACATTAGATAACCACCAGATATGGAGAAATAGTGGGATTGAAACGACATGATAGAATCACAGATATAGAGCTCATGGTTAGAACTGATCCAAGAGGAAAAGACGCCGGCGCTGTATATGAGACCCGCTGAGATAACCTGAGGACAAGATATCTAGATATTCTATAATCTGGAACTCACAAGGCAAACGAAATAGCGGGAAACTTAAGAACGCACGGAGAAGAGAATTAGAGAGTGGAATAATATTGCCAGGACATGGAGGGAGCTGCAGAAGATAGCAACAGACAGTTTACGGTATTAATTTCTTTTTTGTAAGGCTTTTGTTTGTCTATCCATGGTGTTCTTTGCATTTTGTTCTGAAACCACATTTTCACTGCCATATGTTTTTCAGCTTGTCTGCTCATTGTCCAAGTTTCACATCCGTACAAAAGTACAGGTTCTTTGTAGCAGTTCAACACTCTATTTCTTGATGCAGTTGGCATCTCTTTATTGGTCAGTATATTTTCCACCCCGTAAAGGGCTGCTACCTTCGCATATTGAAATAGACCGAACCGTAAGGTATAACCTCCCGTACAAGGTAGTCGATCCTCTGACCTGTGAACTCCTTTTAAAGCTTCCCCAGCACCCATTTTAGGCTGCGTCGACCTGGGAGCCCGCGTCTATTTTTAAATATCCCATTGCTGACTAGGCTAACTGGGAAATATGAACAAACCGTGAGCAAATGAAACTAGATAATTACCAGACAGGGGAAAATAGTGGGGATAAAATGGCATGACATAATCACAGATATAGAGTTCATGGTTAGAACTGAACCAAGAGGAAAAGACGCCAGTGCTGGATAGGAGACACGCTGAGATAACCTGAGGACATGGTATCTAGATATTCTCTTGTCTGGAACCCACAAGGCAAACGAAATAGCGGGAAACTTAAGAACACATGGGGAAGAGAATTAGAGTGCGGAATAATATTGCCAGGACATGGAGGAGAGTTGCAGGAGATAGCAACAGACAGGGCGGCTAGGCGTGGTTGTGTTTAGGGCCTGTTACCCAATGGGGGATCAAACGGAGATGAAGAAGACGAGATAGGGAGGTCATACAACACTGAGGCATGAGGAATATTGCGTGCATGGATTTCCTGTAGTGAGATGGCGCGTGCTAAGTAAACTCGCAGTCCGATATCAAACTGGCGCCTGCCAAGAATATGATCTAGCGGTGTGGGATTACTGCAGTGGTATCATCGGGCAAGGCAGCTGTTGTAGCTCAGTGGCTAGCTCGTTAACCTACCGGCCTGGTGATCTCTTGTTCGAAGCCCTGTCGAGACTCGCATGACTCACATATGTTATGTTCGGAAAGAAGCCTGTTCTAAAACATAGTTATCTAACTTGTTTGAGGGTAGTGTGTCATAGGCTCTTCATTATGTCTTAAGGCTGTCTTAATGCTGTCTTAATAATGTCTTAAGGCTGTCTTAGGGCTGTCTTAATGGTGGCTTAATGCTGTCTTAAGGCTGTCCTAATGCTGTCTTAATGATGTCTACCTCTGCATTGATATGGCTCAGTCTACGTCTCATTTTAATTTGCCTCTTCAATAGTAATATCTCAGGGAGTCTCCGTTGCGAAGTGGTCAATCCGTCTGCCTCGCGCTCCGAAGGTTGTGAGTTCGATTCCGGGCTACGTCTTTCGGTTAACAAGTGTATTTTTCTCGGATACTCCTGTGGGTCGTCGCTGGAGCTACAGAGTTCTCGCTTTGTGCGACGCTTTCGGCAGGTCGCCCTGCGGAAAGAGACCGAGCCATAGGGGATAAACCCCAGCGCAATGAAGTCGATCCTCTCGACTTTTAAGACTTTGTTTTTTAAAAGACTAGTAATATCCAGGTTGGTCTAAAGATATGGAGCTGGCACTCTATACCAAATACGAGTACGAGTATGTATTGTGTGATTATGTATTACAAATGGCTGCGCGGTCTCGAGGTATGGTGTCCGCCTCGAGTGCTGGGGGTCCCGGGTTCAAGCCCCAGTGAGGACCGGGATTTTTTCACATGGACTTCTAGTAATAAAAAACATTTCGCCTAGTCTCTGGGTAGTGAGATCGGACGCCCGTGTGTATTGTTGCGCACTTAAAATATCCCTTGGCAGTTTTTTTTTTAAATTCGCATATCCTTTTACAGGACATCGCTGTCAAAGCAGCATCTTTCAGCTGTCTGTTGATTTCTTGGCAAGATTACGCTCAGTAGTTTGCCATTGCTTTCTAAGCGGCCGGCTCAGTTATCCCGTAAGTCACCAGCGGGGGACGAACCGCTGCCAGTTCTCGCCCGCTACGAGACTGCGTGATAAACGGGATTACGGAGAAAGTGGTGTAACCCCTCGGCCAGAGAGACCGGCAGTTGGAAATCGAAAAAAGAGTAGCCTAACGGCGCTGCCCGGGAAAAATTTCGAGTTAAAAATCTACCCAAAGTATTTCAGCATCCTCGCCGGTGCTACGGAGTTCGTGCACTGAGCTGAGTTTCTCAAAACTCAGGTTTGAGTTAGGAGGAGAACGGAGCACTTATGGGTTACACCCGTGTGCCGTGATGTTGATGCATCGACTAAACTAAACTAAACTAAACTAAACTAAAGTAAACTAATATTACCAATGTGGGTAGTGGGGCCAATGTCCATAGTGTAATGGAATATCAGGGTCAGAATCGTACCATATTCATAGCTTCAAGGCCCTATGCCTTGCTCGGCAACTGGTTTAGGATCGAAACTCCGATAAATGGACAGTTAGAGCATTGCTTCGCTGAACCGGTAGCTTCTTCAGATTGTCTTGATCCAGATGTATTCGTGTCACCTTTGCTCTGGAGTAAACTAGGCAGACCGAGAGAGGGATCATACTGCATAGTCAACGGATGGTCTCTACAATTTAGCCTTGGCTTTGTGCTATGGAAGGGCATAACTCCATCTCAAGTCCCCGCCTTGGGTTGTGGTTATTATACATTGTTTGAAGCACAGTATAACAAACAATCGTCTGTCAGGACTGCTAGGTGTCTGTATATGAATAGTGGGGATCTGGATGCTGATAATGATGATTATGCGGGTGAGTGTTTAGTGATGATAATTTGCACGGTATTTGTGATGTGGCTGATGATGTGAATGATGGTAATGATATGGATGATGCTGTGGGTGATGATAACGATGTGGATGATGATTTTGATGATAATTATGTGGATGGTGATGTGAATAATGATGATGTCAATGATAATGATGAGTTGGATGCAGATGATAATATTGATTACGATGTGGATGATGTTTTGAATAATAGTGTTGCTGATCATGATATGGTGATGTAGATGCTGATGGTGTGAATGATGATGGTGTGGATAATGTTATCCACAGTATTGTTACTAATGTCGATATTACTGTTAATAATATGAATGCGGATGATGATGATTACAATGTCAACGTTCATCGTCATAATAACAATACCAAAACGAGCACCTTGTGTTCAACAACAACCACCACTCAAATCGGTGCTAGGGTTCTGTAACCTCTGCCGAGTAATATCAGTGTCTGTCAGAATCGTATCTTATTCATGGTTTCAGTAACCAAATCAGCGGCTGACGCAACGCTCGGACGTCATTGCCAGTTAACATTTCTGCGTAAAGTGCGCCCAGTCCAGATACTTAAAACGATACCGCAGCTTTCACTAGCCCAGCGGTTCTAAAACTGTGGAGAGAGAGAGGACCGTAGATTTAGTTCAAAGAGTTAAGTAAACTTCTGTTGCCGTTTTGGCGTTACTTGTGCGGAAGCAGGAGATATTTAAGTTGCGGACAACGTAGACAAGCTTATAAGTATTATGCTACTAGAGCACTCGGAGTTTGACATGTTGGCATCTTTGTGTCCGTCTGTCCATCTATTTTTTGTCTTTGTCTGTGTGTCTGTCGGTTGATTTGTCCATATGTCGACCGAGATATATAAATAAACTATGATGTTAATTCTTTTTTTTTCTCCTTCACCTCCTCCCCTACCTGATTCTCCTCCATCTCCTCCTCCTTCTCTTCTTCTTTTTCTTCTTCTTCTTCTTCTTCTTCTTCTTCTTCTTCTTCTTCTTCTTCTTCTTCTTCTTCTTCTTCTTCTTCTTCGCCAACTGCTCCTTTCCTTCATCACCATCATTATCGTCATCATGATCTCTTTTTCTTCTTCTTCCATGCCTCCTCCTCTTTTTCATCATCATTATCGTCATCATTATCATCATCATCACCACCATCACCTTCTTCTTGTTCGTCGGACTTCTTTTTGTTGTGGATGTAAGCGCATTGTGCTTATGTACAGCAGAACTACGACATTTGCATGTTTCTGTCGACATATCCGACTTGTTGGATGTAACAGAGTTGGCTTTTCCAGGCAGCTTCGTATACTTTGAACATGCACCATTCAAAACACTAATGAGTAGTCAGGTTAGATGCTGTTGTATTCAGCAGGATGCTCTTTCGGTGGACATTTGAACCTAATTGTCATTTAGCAGGAATTTGTCTAGGTGTTTATTAGAACCTAATTGTCATTTCGCAGGAATGTATCTAAATGGCTGCTAGAATCCAAGTTTCATTTAGCAGGAATATGTCTAGATTACTATTAGAACCTGGTTGTCAATTAACAGGAATCTATCTAGGTGGCTATTAGACCCTAATTGTCATTTAACAGGAATCTACCTAGGTGGCTATTAGAACCCAGTTGTCATTTAACAGGAATCTATCTAGGTGGCTATTAGAACCCAGTTGTCCTTTAGCAGGAATATGTCTAGGTGGCTATAGGAACCTAATTGTCATTTAGCAGGAATCTGTCTATTAGAATCCAGTTAAGTTGGTAGAGCACATACTCAATGACATCATCTACCCATGATTTAAGAGTTGCCAGATTAGTGCCAGAGGCGACCTAACTTCGTGGTTTCTAGTTATTGCATCTCTAAGGTCAAGCATCTGTGACACCCGATGCCAGATCAGTTCAGGCCTACGACGGCCATTTATCTGTGGCGTACAACGAGGGTATATAGCAGAAGTCTTGCACAGAGATCGTACAACAAGCACAGGTCCCGTTGGAGCTAGACATGAGGCATATTGTATTCCTGTGCATGCAACAAGGCCATAACTTCCCACCGTTTTTATGACCGAAATCACCACACCACAAATGTTTATAATAGACCCAGGGGGAAGTTGAGTTGAGTTGAGCTAAGAACTATTATCACTACATTCAGGACATTCCCAAACGCGCTCTGTCCCCTCTTTCAACGGCCAGCGAAGAGTCATACTACTAATCGTTCCCATCGCTATCTGATATAAATTTCTCCTTGTCTTCCCTCTAAGTTTTGAGATTCTTCTAGAAACTCTGCCGATTCCCCGCAATATAATTCTTTCCACATATGGGTTCTCAGTCTGTTCCCCCGCCTTTTTCACCTGGTCTCACACGCGCTCGACCACCGCTCCCTTGTCCATAGGTAACCTACCACCGAGATGTGCATTCCCTTGCCAGCTTATCAGGCTGTTCATTCCCCGCACTCCTGCATCGCAGGGCAAACAATCCATACAATTCTTACAATCTGTGACCTCTGTAGCCATTCCACACGAAACGTTCATTTCTCCACTTTACTTGAGCCATTTAAAGAATGCATCCCATGGAAAACAGTGTGGTAACCCTTGTTCAGAGTTTTGAGAACCAGGGTTATCTGGACTTTGAAGAGCACTCTGGTAAATATGTTTGTGAGCCGCCAGGGTCGCTGTGAGAATGTGGCTCATACGCGGTTCTGTCATATGTCCAGTCGCGGATCGTTTGACCTCGTTTATGTTATGACCAGTAACTGAGAAACTAATGGTTGTGTGGGCGATGTGTTTGTTATTACAGACTCATGGAATGCGGGGTGATTTTAGGTTACTGTGTGCTGTAAATGAATGGTTGTTTGAATCTATCCATCCATCCTCTCTCTCTCTCTCTCTATCTATATCTGCCTACCTGCCTACCTACCTATCTATCTCTCTCTCCCTCCCTTCCCTCTCTCCCTATCTCCCTGTCTCCCCCTCTGTCCATCTGTCTCTCTCTCTCCCTCTCTCTCTATCTCTCTCTATCTCTCTCTTTTTCTCTCCCTGTATGTTTACCTGCCTGCTTGTCTGCCTGTCTGTCTGTCTCTATCCCTCCCTCCTTCCCTCCGTCCATCGTACCTCCCTCCGTCCGTCCGTCCGTCTGTCCCTCACTCACTCACTCCGTCCTTCCGTCCTCCTCTCCCTCCGTCCGTCCGATCAGTCTGTCTGTCTGTCTATCTGTTTGTCTGTCTGTCTGTCTATATTGATGTCCATCATAGTTTCAGTCGGTATCTACGCTGCTTTTCTTCTGTTAACAAAACAGTTACTGGTGTCCACATAACTATAGTGTAACAGCACAGTTTCCGTGGAATTCCTTCATAAAGTGCACACAACTGCAATCCCTTTCATATTTTCTATAGAATGAGGGAATCTTTGTCGGCTCTCGACGTTCGTTATGACCGTAAGACCGACCACCTAACCCTTCCGTGCACGCAGTCCTAGAAAATGTGACGACTAGAAAATGTGACGACTAGAAAATGTAACGTCAAGAAAATGTTACGCCAAGAAAATGTTACGACTAGAAATTGTGACGACTCTTACACTTGACTTAGCCACAACAGATTCCTTCTGTTTTCTTTTTAGAGAGCCGCGGTAGACGCTCGTCTGCCTGCCAGTGGTTACGAGTTCAATCCGCATTGGGGCAGATTCGATTTTTGATAATTGGCATGAGTTCCCATGTCCACACAGTTTAACATGTGTAGGGAGTAGAGTTGACTTGAGTTGATTTGAGTTGAGACAAGAACCGGCATCATTACACTCGGGGCATTCCCATCAGCACTCAGTCCTCATCATCAACAGCCAGCGAAGAGTTTCAATACTAATCGTGTCCATTGGAATCTGATTATATGTCCGTCTTGCGTTACCTCTAAGTGTCGAATGTCGACCAGGTCCTCTGACCACCCCTTGCTGCTGCATACTCTCTAGACCATGATAGTCCATCTGTTCTTCTGTATTATTCACATGCTCACATTACCACCATAAATCTGTCTTATCATGCATCAAATCACCCCTTAATGATGCAGCACCAGCCAGAGTGTCCTGGGAATACACACGATCATCTTCTGTAATTATTTCCCCATTTAGTGCATCGTCTGTGCTTTGACTATGGTCTTTCCCTCGATATTAATAGTGATGTTATGTATTTGTTTAGCAATTACCATAATCTTTATCTCAATAGCATTTATCTTCATTTCAAATACCTTAGCTGTGCCATTGATAATTGGTAAGTAGTTATTTTAATGGACGAGGGTTCAAAAACAACCGCGGGCGATTTGGAGGCAGATTAATTTGAGTTGATTTCAGTGTTATAAGGCGTCTTCTGTTCAGAAAACAATGGCAAACTTCTAAATTTAAAATTGCCTAGAAAATACATTCATCATCATCAAGTGCCATGTCGGCTGGCGTAGGCGTTCATGGCTCTCCACAGATCTCGGTCTTTGGTGTTCTGATTCAACTCTGCTGATGATATTCCTCCATGCGACTGTCTCAATCTGTCCAGCATCATTTCTCTTGGTCTGCCTCTGCCTCTCTTCCCCTCGATCTTTCCAGTTGTCACGATGTTCTCCAATGCCTCTCTTCTCATCACATGACCAAAGAAAGTTGTTTCTTTCTTTCTTATTGTTGTAAAACTTACAGTTGTAAGACTGCATTTCGCATACCTCAAAGCCATATATGATAGTGATAGTCACTGAGTTTTCTTAATCATAGTTACCATCATATGCCATGCTGATAAGCGTCGACGGTCATATTTCGTCATCTCATACGATCACCAGAGTCGTGGATCAACTGTGTTTTTATCTCGACCATGCCACGTGGCCAAGCCATCCAGGTATTTACTTCTCTGCCTTCCACTTGTTTTTGCACCTCAATCTTGCCGGTTGTCACCAAATTCTCTAGTTTATTCCTTCGCATAAAGTGCCCAAAATATTTTGACTGTCTACGTCTGATATCTCTAATCAGTTTGCGGTTTTCATTTGCTCCTTATGGGACTTGCTCATTAGTTTTTCTGTCCGCCCATGGTAATGTTTGCATTACCCTCAGAAACCACATTTCCACTGCCATTAGATGTTTATCATCTAGTCTGCTCATTGTCCGCGTTTCACATCCATACAAAAGTACAGGTTCTTTCTTAATTACGTCAAAAGAAAAAGTTACGCATTTAATATCCGCGGATCTTCACTCTAACAAACCAAGACAGCTTTGAAGACATAGTAACTATCCTTGCCAGATTGTTCAAAGACAACATGTACAGCGAATATAACCTTTTCAGAATCAACAACAGCGAAAGCTTTCCTGAAACAGCTTTGTATGTTACGATAGCGCGCCAAATGTCAGTTAACGAGCGTTGTTTAATTGTGTGGCTTTCGTTACAGGGTGGCCCACATTTTTGATAACTTTGCAGTTTCTGGAATAATTGTTGTCTTCTGTTGATTTGTGTTCGAATGTCGTCATTAGTTGCTTCATTTAACTGAATTTTTCCAGGTTAAAGTAGTGTTGTTTTTCATCATTGTATGGTTACACTGAATGACACTGTCCAATGCCAGCCATAGGGCGATTTAAGCGTGGGCGGTCATGTTCTGCCATCTCACTCGATCACCAGAGTCGTGAATCAGCTCCATGTTTCTGTCTCGACCATGCCACAAGGCCAAGCCATCCAGGTACTTGCTTCTAGGTCTTCCCCTTGGTCTGTTCCCCTCGATCTTACCAGTCGTCACCAAGTTCTCCAATCCATTTCTTCTCATAACATGCCCAAAAAATTTTGACTGTCTACGTCTAATTTCTCTAATCAATTTAAGATCTTCATTTGTTTCTTGAAGAACTTGTTCATTGGTCTTTCTGGCTGTCCATGGTATTCTTTGCATTTTCCTCAGAAACCACATCTCTACAGCCATCAGATGTTGTTCAGCCTGACTGCTCATTGTCCACGCTTCACATCCATATAAAAGTACAGGTTCTATGTATTTGCTAGAAATAATACAAATTCCGAAATAAGGAAAACCGGATAAATGATAAAACGGTGAAATAAAATAATGAAGCAGATTGTATTCATTATTACTTATTTGCACTCGGGAAATAATACAATTTCCGAAACAAGAAAAAACGGGTAAATGAAAAAGCTGTGAAAGAAAATAATGACAGATAAAGAAAGGAATTACGACAATAATGATGTTAGATCAAATGTAGATCGCTGTTCATAATAACCGATTACCAGCCAGTCTGATATAACCATCAATAAATAATGGGATGGACAGTAATCGCCAGTGCCAGGGGATAGACTGTCGATACCTGATCGTTACCAGAGAGAACTAACGATTTCCTGTTTGTTGTGACGTTAATTAAGAAATAGGCGGAGATGGGTGGAATCGATGCTGGTTTTGTTATGGTGAAAATTAGTACGTTTGCAGACGTAATGTGAGTGATTTATTGTCACTCTTTTACCCGCGCTGAGGCGAAAGAGGCATGCATGCAATTTGCAATCCTGCATATTACGTTCGAAACACAGCTGCGGGCGATTTAGAAGAAAGAATAAGGAAGAAAGACGTAGGAAGAAGGAAGAAGGAAGAAAGAAGAAGTAAGGAGGAAGAAGAAGGAGGGAAACAAAGAGAAAGAAGAAGGACGAAGAAGAAGAATAGTCGGAACAGAAGCAGTAGTAATTACGGGAAAGCAATGTGGAATTGTGTGGCATGTTTACCTGTTAAACGGTCATGTAAGAGATCATCATCATCAGCATGTGCCATGCCGGCTGGCGTGCGCGTTTATGGCTTTCCACAGATCTCGGTCTTTGGTTTTCTGGATCAACTCCGCTGATGATATTATTCCATGCCACCGTCTCAATTCATCCAGCATCATTTCTCTTGATCTACCTCTCCCTCTCTTCCCCTCGATCTTTCCAGTTGTCACGATGTTCTCCAATTCCTCTCCATACAGGACTTCACGCTGAAGATCACAGCCAGCGAACACAAGCAAGCAGCAAGCACAACACAGATCATTACTTTGATCAACAGCTAGAAGTAACTGGATAACACTAGTTTTCGCGCACACAACATTATTGATTATGAAGAGACATGATGAAAACATGCACTATTCCCAGAAACACTATTCGAACAGGTAAATACACAACACTGCCTTCGATCGGCCTTGTGACACAACTAATCGCACCGGACTTTTTCCCGTGACCGACTGATGCCTGGCTAAGTTTCCCTCCTTAGCCCAAACACCGAGTAACTGGCTAGTTTCCTTGACGTAACCCACAAACTAAACTCTCCTGGCTAAGTTTTCCTCACTTAGCCTCAGAACTCCACGGTCTGGCGTTCTCCTTCACTTAGCCCCAGACTGAATGCCACTTAATACCTCGACCCATCGTTTCCTTCACTCTATATTCAGTCTCTTAGGGACCCCCCCCCCCCCCCACCCCCATGAACAACTATTTCATCCTTGAATCCAATTTCAGCTTCCCCCAACATTACATTTCTCGGGTATTCCTTTGTCTATTCTCTCTCCAGCACGTTCCTCTCTGCCCCCTGGTGACTCAGATTGATATCTCCGTGATATAACAATCCATTGTTTTTGGGGCTCAACCATTGTCTTGTCCTTACTCCACCTCTGATCCTACATCCGCATACCTCTTATCTGACCCCTGTAACCTCGATTGTATTTTCCAGATTCTCAGCCTCTACCTCCGCTCTGCCTTGGCGTAGAAACACGCACGTTACACTTATAAACTCCATTTTTCTACCAAACACATCTACAACGTTCTTTTAAATTGCCCGTCTATCCCAACCACGTAACTAGTCCACTAAGCACGTTTACTCTATTTGTCGCTTGACCATATCCACTCTACTTTTTCATAGTAATAGTATCGGGTGTTTGTAAAGTTTAAAACAATGTTTTCCCGTAGTTGTTTTCAATAACGAAGACACAAATAATAGATTGCACGATTTATTGCCTGGCATATTTCGCTGCATCTTGTCAGGTACAAACTGCAGAATTGACACAATATAAAGTAAAATAACTAGATAAATCCTTCAAGGTGAAATATACACATGTTCTCACAGTAATGTCAATTATCTACCACGGTAATTTTAAACTGACTAACATGTCTTTCTGTTTGCACAAAATTGGCTTGTGTAGATTGATCATAATCGCTTCTGCAAACTTTAACAAGCGAGTATTTTGTTTGTTAAACAACACGCGAAAGGCACTGTCTCTATCAATCAGTGACCGCTTTCCAGCATATGCCTAGCAAGTGATGAAGCAGGAAGCTTCCGGTGTGTCGGCCCCACTAGGCTCCCATAGTCTCACTACTCTTGGTATGTAGAACAATTTTGAAAAATGAAGTACACGAAGTCATCAAAAAATGTGCTCCACAGTCCATCGTGAAGCAAAATATTTAGCGAATGGCTGTCGTCTACTGGAGTAATTTATTTGCACTTTAAACAGAATGGTGTTATCAACGGAAGAAATAACAACAGACAGGTTGCAGAAGGTATTTGGCAATATGAAGAGACGTGTCATCTCTTGAAACTCCTGGTGGACATTTCCAACACCTGTATTAATGAACACTTCATTGGTACTTTTTAGCTTCCGCAAAACAGCATTAGACCAAAGCAGTAACTATTTAACTAGTTTAATGACGTCATGTGCTTCATTTTTCAGATTAGTTCTGCATGCAAAGTGTGTTGAGACTTTACAAACACCCTCTAGGTTCCATTCTTCCACCAGCACTCAATCGACTCCTCCTTACTTCCTTTCTATTGGGCTCTTCTGCCGAGCACATCCACTCCACTTATCCATTTGAAAAAAAAAAGGTTGTAAACGGCAAGAAGATCTACTTAATTGCGTGAGGTCTTATCCCTCAGTGCTCAGTCTTTCCTAGCAGAGCCGCTAACAACCTGTAGAAAGCATTGCACAGAGCACGAACTCCGTAGCTCCAGCGACCATCCCCAGAGGTCGCCCCAAAACATTTCATCCATGTGAATTATTCACTCCAATCTCCTGCCTAAGACATCCACTCCACCATTCCACACCTAGCCGATCTACTCCACTTGTCCACTTTGCACATGAAATCCCCTCATCAACCTGCTAACTTCACTCCAGCCGTTCACGGCGATTATCAACAGAATCGCCAAATAGAGAAAATATAATTGTGGCTATGAGGCACTAAGTGTACCAACCTCTGGTGAAAGAGGAGCTTCTGTAAACCCATTATCCGGGCATGGTTTACCGGGGAATGGATGAATACAGAGAGCTCGTGGTCTGGTACATTCGTTAGCGACCTAATTCAGGACTGGGTATGTTTGTAAGGTGTTCGCCGGTGTGAGTGTCGGTAAACTCACCAGTGTGCTCATTTGCGTGTCTGCAAACACATATAACACACACACAAATACACACGTAGTGCGTATACGTGTGAGTGTTTGTGTAGTGGGGAAAATGAGAAAGATATAGCGGGACGGATAATGCAGGAATGGATTAAACAGGCATACAAACTCGGAGGCACAAATAGATATGGAGGTAGACAGAGATAGGGAAATTCGTTCTTTCGTTTGAGAAAAAAAAAAATAATTAAAAATTCGACCTCGTTCAACCTGTCTTATATGGCGTTGGTCATAATTGAGGTACATGTTTTGCGGTTCTATATTCTTTCATTTTCCGTTGTTTAAAAGAGATGGAGAGACTGACAGACAGATGAAAGGGCGGGCGGACGGGAAGGCAGACATGCAGGTAGGAAACCAGATAGTTACACAGGCACACAAACAGACAGAGACAGGCCAGTCGGTTGTTGTCAATGGCTCGTTCGATCGGTCAGTGATTGGGCCGTTGATATTTTCATTTCTGATTTTCTCTCTTCTCGATACATTGAGTTTCCTTCCCAGGAATCTCATTTCTGTTGTAATTTTCTTTGCTCGTTTTCTTTCATTGCCCAATTTTGGCATTGATACCATAGAGTTGGTAGGTAGAGTGCTTTCTTAGTATCTATTGATACGTGATTATTCTTGAGTATTGGTGCCATGTGTCTAATCACTTTGTTTGCCTTATTGCATCTATTTTCGATCTCGTCTTCTGATTTGCCATTTGATGATACAACTATTTGTATGTGCTGGAAATTGTTTTTTTTCCAGGCGGAGAATTCAAGTCGCTTGCTCAAACAGTTGCCTCAAGGCATACAGGTTAGAGGATCTCCGTGGCGTGCCCCGCACACCTAAGATCGTGGTGTCGTTTCCGGACTGACTCATTCGGTTCACGAGTGCAATTTTTTCGGAGACTTCCGGAGGTCGTCGTTGGAGCTGCGGATCTCATTCTCTGTGTGACGCTTTCAGTAGGTCTCTTTGTGGAAAGAGACCAAGGCATGTGTGATAAAACGCGGTGCAATGAAATCGACCCTCTCGCCTTTTAATCCGTTTTATACAAGCTAAGAATAGTTGATCATTATTATCCTTGAACAGTCGGGGTCGGACGATGTGTTGGGCAAACAAACAAAAATATCCTTTGGCCAGGCGTCTCTCTGTGTAAAAAGTAGAAGGCTGGAGTTGAATTAGATGAACAGAGGTCAGCAGGTCGAATGGATCAGAGGGCTCATTCTTAAACATCCGGTGTGCTGATCTCGAGGTAGCGAGTTCAACCCCTACACCGGTAGGTTGGACTAAAATGTTGCCTTCTCATCCGTAAATTGCAAGTACCTCTGAAGCCGGAGTGGGGTCGCCTGGAGGTGAGGGACACTGGTTATAGGGGAAGTATATCCACACGTAAAATTCAACCAGTGCTACTAGAAGTAGCGTGTATGGACTACGCTTGGGTTCAAAGCGGTCGAGATCCCCCTACTCACCCCCCCCCCCCCCCCCCCCCCCCGAAAAAAAATTATGAACAAATGAAATGACGCAAATCGCATTAATGCTTTGAGAATGCAATTAACAACAGGAAGATTAAAGGTGGCAATAATCAGCTTGAAAGTTTCATCGCTCCAGTTCGATGATGTATCCTTTATTCAAAATGGCTGAACTAGGGGAAACAATGCTGCTGGCATATTTAACGCTTTATTGAGTTAAATTTCAGCATTCAAGCTTGAGTAGTCTACCCTGGCGAATGTTCTAATTGTAACATTATCGATTATTTCGATGGAAGAAGTGACAAATAGATTAGTTAGAGCCGTTTGACCAGTTTGTGCTGGACATTATGTAACATACTGTACGAGGAAGCGAAACAAATGTTTTATCGCGATAACCAACATGTAGTTGAACCCTTACAAGTTATATATGTGTGTGTATGTTGTAGTTAAAGCTTGTTGCAAGTCCTCTACAGGACTTCACACTTAGCCCAAGCATTCTTTTGGTTGGTTGTGATTTACTAGGTAATTTTACGATTATTTACAATGAAATCTTTCTGTCTGCATAAAATGGGCCCCAACCGCCTAGGTCTTAATGCCTCGATATATTTGAGCAATCAGTTATTGTTCGTCGAAGACAGTATACGCCTTTTGTTTGTTAACACTATGCAAGCTTTAAAGCAGATATGACGATATTCGAGCAGTATCAGTGATTTAGTGTTTTCGGTTTTTCAGCCAAAGTAGTATTCATTTATTCACTGCATAAGGTAATGTATGTAACACGGGGAGGTCAGCGTGGCCGAATGAATAATTGCACTCGTTCTTAAACATCCGGCGCGCAAATGCTGTTCAACCCCTACATCGGCCAGTTGGACTAACATATTGACTTCTCCTCCTTGACTTGGGGACGTAAATTACAACTACCTATGGATTCGGAGTGGGTTCGCCTGATGGCGAGGGACAGTGGTGACATGGAAAGCTAGTTCACGCGCAAAATTAAGTCCCATGCTATTAGAAGGACCATTTATGGACTATGCTTGAGTTCAAACAGGAGCGAGCGCCAAAAAAAAAAAACCGATATGTAACTCTACAGTTTGCACCTGACGAGATGCAGCGAAAAATGCCAGGCAATAAATCTTGCAACGTGTTGTTTGTGGCTTCTGTGTTTAAATTCACTAAAGGGTACATCTTTTTTTTTTAATTTTACGTTCAGTAGTTTGCTCTTATTTTCTGAAAAACTCAATTCTATCATCATCATCATCATCATCATCATCATCATCATCATCATCATCATCATCATCATCATCATCCACTTCTGCCATAAATTTGCGTTACAGCGCCCGGTGGGCGGCACTGGATAGAGTGATTCCGTGTGATTGTTCAATGTCTTTGATGTCGTCAATCAATTTTCCTCTTGGACGTCCTCTTGGTCTTGTCGCAGATGATCTTAGATGTAGGGCCAGTGATGGTAGTTGTTGGTGTTGCATTCTAACGACTTGGCCAAACCACTTGATCTTCTGTCTTTGAGTAAATGTGGCACAAGGTGTTGATCCCACTGTCTGTCTGATAACAGCATTTCTTACTCGGTCTCGGATTGTTAGGTTGGCAGCTCTCCTCAGGCATCTCATCTCGCAGGTGTTGATTTTGCGAAGGTGTAATTTGGATAAAGTCCAGTTTTGAGATTGATAACATAGGGTTGGTGTGAATATGCTGTTTATTATCTGTCGTTTTGCGGATATGGGTATATATTTATGTTTCAGTAATGGTGATAGTTGATATGTAAGTGCACTAGCTTTTTGACATCTGATTTCGATTCCTCTGTCCAATCTGCCATCTTCTGTGATCATACTTCCAAGATATTTGAATTGCAGAATCCTATACCATTGTTAAAAATCAACTCAAGGTGGGTTGCTACCGAATCGTCTGACGCTAATTTTGAACCCGGGGTGTCGGATTGTGAAACTGCCTGCGTTCAAAACCCGTAAGCCCCTTGTTGAGAAAAGGCCGAGAAGGACACTTTATAGCCTGTTGACTCTATAGGGATTCCCGAAGACTGATTAACTCTCTTGTCCACACCCACTGTGACATGTTCGGTTACTCGAGTTGTTAATTACTTTCCGATCTACCTACGTAAGTAGCTTGACACTCACACTGGAATTGGTAAATGCAATTTGATTTGGTGTACGAAGACAATAGTTCTTTCACAGGTGGAACAGGTATCGCGATGGTTCTATATCTGATCATTGGTACAGCAGCAAAGAATGTACAGCTTACTAGTTTTATGTTGACTTCTTGTCCTTGGCTTGGGTACATAAATTGCAAGTACCTCTGAAGTCTTAATGGGTTCGCCTGATGGCGAGGGACACTGGTAATAAGGAAAGCTAATCCACACGCAAAATTCAGTCCAGTGCTACAAGAAGTAGTGAGTTCAAAGCGAGTGAGCGAAAAAAAAAGTCGATAGTGTATTCGTTTCATAACGTCACCCTCGACAGGTTAGCTGGGGAAAAACATGCGTTTTGGGGACCGATGATTCTGTGGTGGTGGGTTGGGTGGGTGGCAGTGAGACTTGATGAAGTCGCCTGGATATCCATTAGGTTGCAGAATCTTGTTAAGGGCGTCCAGTTCCTCTTGTAGTGTTTCATCGGAGCAAATCTTTCTGGCTCAATTAAATGGGGTCCTTACAAGGCCACGATCATATTGGATAGGTGCAAATTTATTGAAATTCAGGTGTTCACTCAGTCATGTTCTTTTCCGATAGACTGCTCTTTGGATGGTGCCTTGCTCATGACGTCGGGCAAGGGTGTATAAGAACAATAAGATGCTATTGCATGCCTGGTCAATAGACACAGAGATGTTCTTGTGGACTTGGTTCATGATGAAGTGCAACGTTCTGCTTGTTGTCTAGTCTCTGTGATGAATAATATATCACCCACACACAGACGGTATAGAACCAGGTTGTTAATAGACGAAGCTCTTTGGTTTTCTAAGTGCGCCATAAAGATGTCCACTAAAATGAGACCTAGAGGACTCCCCATGGTCACTCCGTCAATTTGGCGGTATAATTTAAGAAGGCTGAATTTAATATTAGATGTACACAGCAGTAGTAATTTCTCTAGTTTGGATGTCAGTAAAACTACTACTAATGTGCACATCTAACATTAAGTTTAATTGTCTTATCACTATGTACCTGACGCGATGCAGCGAAATATGTCAGGCAATAAATCGTGCACCATATTGTTTGTGACTTCTGTATTTAACATCATAAATAAGGGAATACATTGTTTTGATTGTGTATGTGCGAGGGTGCAACTATGTACATGCTAGTTAGATTAAAATTAGTGGGGAAGACAATTTAAATGGCTGTGGGAATATGCGCGTTGTATATTCCAGCTGCATATGCAATATTCCAGCTGCATATTCCAGCTGCATATTCCAGCTTCCAATGCAAGCTAAAGACAAAATGTCATGGCAGGGCAGACCAGGCCCTAAGCCTTGGTTGGCGACTGGTCTAGGATCGAAGCTCCGACAGGCGGACAGTTAGAGCATTGCTTTGCTGATCCGGCAGCTTCTGCAGCTTGTCTTGTTCCAGATGTAGGGGTGTCACCTTTCCTCTGGAGTAAACTAGGCAGGCCGAGAGAGGGATCATGCTGCATGGGCAACACATGATCTCTATATTTTAGCCCAGGCTTTGTGCTATGGAGAGGCAATAACTCCATCCCTGGTCTTAACTGGTCTCGGAATCAAAGCGAGAGGCAACTGTTACGGGTTATAAGTCCTTGTCAGTTGGCGTAGACATGGGGCGCCACGCGTTGCCTCTGACGGTGGGAGACACCTATAGGTGTCACTGATCAGCTACCGCCCGCCTCAAGCTGGGCAGCCCCCAGCCAATTGGGTGCTGATCCGCCACAGCCTGCCTGCTTCAATGGGTGCTTGGGGCTCGGACAAAATCTGAATCGCAGGCTGTAAAACCAATGCACCAGGTACAAACAAAAATAAAAATAGAAACCTCAAGCTACGGCTTGCAACCTGGAACGTAAGAACCATGTGTCCAGGATTTTCCACGGACTTGACCAATATTGACGATGTGAGAAAAACGGCTGTGATTGATGCCGAACTCAATCGTCTAAACATTGATATTGCTGGCCTGCAGGAGACTCGCCTCGCTGAGGAAGGGTCACTCAGGGAAAACAACTACACCTTTTTCTGGAAGGGTAGAGGGCAGGCAGAAAAAAGGCAACACGGTGTGGGCTTTGCAGTGAAGAATTCGCTACTGGGAATGATTGAAATTCCAGCAAGAGGAAATGAAAGACTATTATCCCTGCGCTTGGCAACCTCTTGTGGGTTTGCCACCATTATTACTGCATATGCACCGACACTCGATTCCTCTGATGATGTGAAGGATTCGTTCTATGAGGAGTTAGACTCCGTGATCAAGGCAGTTCCAAAATCTGACTACATTTATATGCTCGGTGATTTCAATGCTCGTGTGGGCAAGGACTCGAGTTCAAGGCCAGTGTGCCTTGGAAAATACAACATTGGTCGCATGAATGAAAATGGGCAAAGGCTGCTGGAGCATTGCACCAGTAATGACCTATGTATTACAAACTCCTTTTTTAAAACAAAAGAGATGCATAAGGTCACATGGAAACATCCAAGATCCGGCCATTGGCACCAGCTGGACTTCATCATCACACGGAGACAACATCTGAACCATATATCATTGACTCGTAGTTACCACAGTGCTGACTGTGATACAGATCATTCTTTGGTTGTTGCAAGGGTTAGACTGAGACCAAAGAGAATCTACACAGCTAAACACAAATCTAGCCTCAGGATTAATATTATTAACACTCATGATCCTGAAAAGTGCTTTCAGTTTCAACAGCAACTTGAAGACGCTTTCACTGATACACCAGAAAATTGTACAGTAAATGAAAAGTGGGGTCAAATTAAGGAAACTCTTTATAAAACTGCCGTAGGGGTTTACGGCACTGTGGATCATAAGAGGCAGGACTGGTTTGCAGCCAACAGCGAGACTCTGCAGCCCTTGATTGATAAGAAGAAGAAAGCTCTCTTAAGAAACAAGGAAAGACCAACGCGTAACACTCTGAGTGAGCTTAGGCAAGCTAGGAAGGATGTGCAAAAGACTGCCAGGCAGTGTGCAAATGATTATTGGATCAAGTTATGTGAGTCCATTCAAATCGCAAGTGATAAGGGAGACATAAGAAGCATGTATGAAGGAATAAAGAAAGCCTGCGGTCCAGTGATCAAAAGAAGTGCACCATTGAAAACCTTGACTGGAGAAATCATCACTGATAAGAAACAGCAGATGGACAGATGGGGAGAGCACTATTTGGAGCTTTACTCAAGTGAGACCAAACTAGCGGATGATGCCCTCAACGCCATAGAGGCTCTACCAACTCTTGACCACCTGGACACACTTCCCACCATAACAGAAGTTAAGTGTGCTATAAATGAACTTGCATCTGGCAAGGCTCCAGGTAAGGATGGGATTCCAATAGAGGTTATCAGGAGTGGGCAAGACACACTCACTATACAGATCCACCAGCTAATAGAGCTATGCTGGCGTGAAGGACAAGTCCCACAGGAGTTCAAAGATTCAAGCATCATAACACTGTACAAGAACAAGGGCGATCGGAGCGATTGCAACAACTATAGGGGTATCTCACTTCTGTGTATTGTTGGAAAAGTATTTGCCAGAATTGTTCTGCGCAGACTTCAAGTCCTAGGAGATCAAGTCTACCCCGAATCACAGTGTGGCTTTCGACAGAACCGGTCTACCACTGATATGATATTCTCATTGCGACAAATGCAAGAAAAATGCCGTGAACAGAATCAACCACTGTTTATTGCCTTCATCGACCTCACAAAGGCATTTGATTTGGTCAGTCGTGAGGGTCTGTTCAAGGCACTAAAGAAGATTGGCTGCCCACCAACTCTTCTGTCCATTGTGGAATCGTTCCACACAGGCATGAAGGGTATAATCAAGTTTGATGGTGCAACTTCTGAAGAATTTGAAATCAAGAGTGGAGTTAAGCAAGGTTGTGTACTAGCTCCCACCCTCTTTGGAATATACTTTTCACTTCTACTGAAATATGCATTTCATGATCAGGATGGTGGTATATACATTCACTCACGCTCAGATGGCGGCCTCTACAATGCTCAGAGATTGAAGGCTAAGACCAAAATTAGGAGGGTACTGATCAGAGAGTTGCTTTTTGCAGATGATGCTGCAGTTACGACCCACTCTGAGGAAGAATTGCAATGTCTACTATCTGCATTCTCCAATGCTTGTTCTGAATTTGGTTTAACAATTAGCAAAAAGAAGACACAGATTATGTCACAAGGTGCACATGGGGTACCATCAATCTTTATTGACGACGCCGAACTAGAGATAGTAGACCATTTTACATATCTAGGATCAGTGGTAAATAGCAAATTATCCCTAGATCAGGAAATCAACATCCGGATTGGTAAGGCAGCAACAACAATGAACAGGTTAAGAAAAAGAGTCTGGGAGAACAGGAAGCTTACTGCCAAAACAAAAGTCCTTGTCTATCAAGCCTGTGTCCTTAGTACTCTTCTCTATGGCAGTGAAACCTGGACAACTTACTCACACCAAGAGAACAACTTAAACAGCTTTCATATGCGGTGTCTGCGAAGAATTCTTGGTATTAAGTGGCAAGACAAAATCACAAATACTGAAGTATTGGAAAGATCAGGTTGTGTGACAGTTTATTCCATGCTCAGTCTTCGTAGACTTAGATGGATAGGACATCTTAGGAGGATGGATGATGGTAGAATACCAAAGGATATCTTTTTTGGTGAATTACAGATGGGTAAGAGATCTCAGGGTCGGCCTCTACTACGATACAAAGATGTGTGTAAGCGGGACATGATTGATACAAGCATTGATAATGCACATTGGGAGCAAGTCGCCGCTGAACGTGTTGCATGGAGGGCAAATATCAGAAATGGAATAATGTCAAAGGAGAAAATTATTGCAGAAAAGTCACACACCAAGCGTTTGAGACGTAAGATGGTGCATGATGGTGGAAATGACCACGTGTTCACATGCACCCACTGTGAACGGACATTTACAGCGCAAATTGGCCTTATCAGTCACACTCGCTACCGCCATAGTTAAAAGTTATTATGCCTTTTTAAAGCACAAACTATCGTCTGTCAAGACGGCAAGGTGCCAATGATATTCCAGCTAAACAGATTTATCTCAGTGCATCAGTTTAATGTTATGAGACTTTTGCAGTATGCACCTGACGAGATGCATTTAAATATGCCAGGCAATAAAATGTACAATCTATTATTTGTGTCTTCATTAATCGAATTCACTACGGGAAAACGTTGTTATGAAATATTCTTTTCCTGTTGGTTGATAAAGATTCCGGTCAAGTTATGTCCTGTATCTCTGTGTGTTTGTTCTGTTCCATTTCGTGGAGCCGTCTAGTCATAATTTGTCTTACTGGAACTCAAGCCCCTCTGAAGCCCCTCCATTTCGTCGAGCCGTCTAGTCATAATTTGTCTTACTGGAACTCAAGCCCCTCTGAACACGTCACATGAGCGGTGTATGATTGAGGAAGGCCACCATATTCTATAGATGTGACAGGATGCTAAACGGCATCAGAAGAAGTTTGTTAGGCACAACGGCACGACATGTGTCATAATTATTTTTAAATTACCAGTAATTGTGAAATTATACCAAATGTGTCATTTTTTTTTTTTTCACGTTAAATTTCACGAAGTGTTGTATTTATTGCTGTATCTGTCTGCCAACGGTCTGCTGTCTGCATGCGTTGCCCGTCAATATAAGTATTGTATTTTTGTACCTGTCTGTTAATCTATTTTTCTGTCTGTCTGCCCAGTATTTGTGTATGTGTGACTACCTCGTTTTCTGTCTGCTTATCTGTCACTGTATCTGTCACCTGTTTGTATATTTGAAAGTAATTTTTTTCCCGCATATCCTTTACAAGAAATCGTTGTTAACATCAGCATCTTTTAGCTTATTGTTGATTCCTTGGCAAGATTACGCTTAGTAGTTTGCCATTGCTTTCTGAGCGACCAGCTCAAATGCCCCGTAAGTTACCAACGCGGCGAGAATCACTACCGATTCTTGTGCAGGTTACATTCCTCACGTGGATATACGGGATCACGGAGAAAGACGTTAACACCTAGGCCAGGGAGAGCGGCATTTGAAAGTTACTCTATCTATATATCTATGTCTGTTTGTCTCTACTCACCCACGTACCTACCTTCCTACGTACCTACATACCTCCCTACCTACATACCTCCCTACCTGCCTACCTGCCTGCCTGTATGTCTGTCTATCTGTCCGCCAGCCCATCTGTCTGTCTGTCACCCGCTTGTCAGTTCGTCATTAGTCCGCCTCTCTCTTTGTCTATCCTTCTCTCCGTCAATCTGTCTTTGTCTATATGTTTATCTTCCTTCGGCCAGTCTTTATTTCTGTCTCTCTATATATGCCTACTTGAGTGTCTTGTTGTCTGAGTACTTTTCTGAATGTCTATTTATATTTCTTTCTATTTATCTATATGCCTACCTATTTGCCTGTCTGTCTCTACAAAGCTGTCTGGCCACTTTCTGGGAGACGATACTCTCCATATTGTTGGCGATAGTTGTAATCACCATCCACCCATCATGTGCCATGCCGATAAGTGTGGGCGGTCATGTTTTGCCATCTCACTCGATCACCAGAGTCGCGGATCAGCTCCGTGTTCCTGTCTCGATCATGCCACGTGGCCAAGCCATCCAGGTATTTAATTCTTGGTCTTCCCTTTGGTCTCCTCCCTTCGATCTTGCCAGTTGTTACCAAGTTCTCCAATTCATTTCTTCTCATAACATGCCCAAAAAATTTTGACTGTCTACGTCTAATGTCTCTAATCCGTTTACGATCTTCATTTTTTTCTTGAAGGATTTGTTCATTGGTTTTTCTGTCTGTCCATGGTATTCTTTGCATTTTCCTCAGAAACCCCATTTCCACAGCCATCAAATGTATTTCAGCTTGACTGCTCATTGTCCACGCGTCACATCCATATAAAAGTACAGGTTCCATGTAGCACTAGTTGTAATCACACTGGTAGTGATTTTATGTTTAGCCAATACACGTACTACAACTTCAAGTGCAATCAATCATTAATGGCACCTTGCCGCCTTGACAGACGATAGTTATTTACGTTGTGCTTCACAAAGGCATAACAGCTAAAACCCATGACGGTAGCAAGTGTGACTGATCACACCAATTTGCGCTGTAAATGTTCATCCACAATTGATGTATGTGAACACATCGCCATTTCCACCATCACGCATTATCTTCTCGTATACTGGACTGAATTTTGCGTGTGGAATAGCGTTTCCTATTACGAATGTCCCTCGCCATCAGGCGAACCCACTCCGACTTCTTAGATACTTGTAATTTACCTCCCGAAGTCAAGGAAGAGAAGTCAACATTTTAGGCCAGCTGACTGGTGCAGGTATTGAACCTGCTACCTCAGCATCAGCACACAAGGAGTTTAAAAACCATAGCTATTATCATTTCAGCCATGCTGACCGCTGGTAGTGGTGATGCAGTTCAGTAACAAACATAATCATTAATAACAGCAAACATCCCCAAACCCTGTCCCTGCCACTGTAAGCTCAACGAAATTTAAAAGCAAAGTTAAGACATTTAAGCGATCACAAAATATGTTATTCAATTACTTTGGAACATCGCTTTCAAATTTTACAACTGCAGCAGGAAGTCAGCGACGCGTGGACAAAACATAATACATTATGTCTAGTGGTGCAAGTCTGTGTGTGATTACTGATTAAAATGTGTTCTTTGTTACTTTTGCAGCCTTTCTAAAGCTGTTGAGTTGATTTTATTTCACAGTCCAGTGCCATTCTTCTGGATTGTTTTCATTGGTCCGGGGAGAGAATTGAATGAGGCAGTTATAGTTGGAGGCCAATAGTAGTATACGTGAGTTAGCAATTGTTGGGGGTCAATAGTAGTGTTGTTGAGATAGCAATTGTTGGAGGTCAATAGTAGTGTTGTTGAGATAGCAATTGTTGGGGGTCAATAGTAGTGTTGTTGAGATAGCAATCATTGGGGGTCAATAGTAGTGTTGTTGAGATAGCAATTGTTGGGGGTCAATAGTAGCGTTGTTAAGATAGCAATTGTTGGACGTCAATAGCACTAATTTGTCAATCAGAAAATGATGGATGTCAACAGTAGTGCCTTTTCATGTGCTTTTGGAATTATATTGACTGCGATGAGAAGAGGATCTGTTGTTTCACAACCTGCACTTGAGCGCCTGTTGGGTCCTGACATTGTTTCAGTGGCTAGTGGTCTTAACATGTTGTATTTGACAATTAAAAGTAAGATTATATTTGCTTTTTTCTGCGACTGTCCATGTTATTTCCGCCATTTGGTTGGGGTATCTGGATGATAGTGTTTGTGGTGGTAGCGTCATGATGTGAGTGATGTCGCCATAATGTTTGTGGTGGTAGCGTCATGACGTGGGTGAGGAGCCATGATAGTTTGTGGTGGTAACGTCATGATGTGGGTGATGGAGCCATGATGTTTGTGGTGATAGTGTCATGATGTGGGTGATGGAGCCATGATGTTTGTGGTGGTAGCGTCATGGTGTCGGTGATGGAGCCATGATGTTTGTGGTGGTAGCGTCATGATGTGGGTGGTGGAGACAAGGTGTTTGTGGTGGTAGCACATGATGTGGGTGGTGGAGCCATGATGTTTGTGGTGGTAGCACATAATGTGAGTGATGGAGCCATGATGTTTGTGGTGATAGCGTCAATATGTGGGTGATGGAGCCATGATGTTTGTGGTGGTAGCACATGATGTGGGTGATGGAGCCATGATGTTTGTCGTGATAGCGTCAATATGTGGGTGATGGAGCCATGATGTTTGTGGTCGTAGCGTCATGATGTGGTTGATGAAGCCATGATGGTTGTGGTGGTGGCGCCATGATGTGGGTGATGCTGCTGATACTCTTACAGCCCTTTAGATATGAGTCGGTAACTCTTGGCAGCCCTTTGGCTAATTAACAAAACGTGCAGGTCCTTCTCATACCGATAGTGATCTGTGGCATGTGTTTGGTATTTGAGTGTGGGGGTTACATGCAGTCTATGTCGCAGAGAGTTCTATGCAGCCGGTTTGGGAGGAGTGGTAGAACGATGGGATAAGTGCACCAATGTTGGTGGAAATTATGTTCAGAAATAAAGGGACAATGTGTGTATAAAAATAAACTGGTTTTAAGTTGTTATCGTGTGTAGTTATTTTTCTACAGCCATTTGTGACTTACTTATTAAATAACCCTCGTATTTCCCCTTTTACTGTGTTGTTCACTGATGGCCCCTCATTTCCACTGCTGTCATAGTTTTCGTTTTTAGAATTTTAACATCTAAGCCAAATTCTGCACTATGCCTGTTTACTTGTTTTAGTATCTCCCCTTTTACTGTGATGTTCATTGATGACCTTTCCTTTCCACTGCTAATTATCATAGTTTTCCTCTTTTGGGATGTTAATATCTAAGCCACATGGGATGTTAATATCTAAGCCACATGGGATGATAATATCTAAGTACAATGCCCGTTTATTTGTTCCACTGATTTGTGTAACTCTTGCTCGCTTTCTTCTAGTAACACGGTATCGTCAGCATACATAAGATTGTTTATGGTTCTTCCATTGATGATAAGTCCAGGCAGTACGACTTGTTTAATATTCTTTCAGTGCATAATTTTAAGAGAATTGGGGACAACGTGCATCCCTGCCGAACTCCTCTTTTCATCTGTTTGGGCGACGAATAATTATTTCCGTTCAATTAGTTAATTTCTGTGTATTACAATGTTTCAGATTGAGATGCTCACCCCGAAACATAATGGTTTCCTGGATGAAGACGATGAAACGGACGAGGAGAAAAACAAACACACGGCATCAATCAAAGGCATGTGGAAGAAGGCGTTTAAGTCCCTCAAATCTAATGACAAGCAACCTAGGATGGTAAGTTCAAGTGTTGTCTCTTTACTGTTCGAGTAGTGTTTAAACGTCGTGGTGCATTGGAATTTGGTTCTGTGTGGAGTAAAGGTAATGTCTCTGCCATGTCTAAAAGTCGTTGAATATTGGCGTTTTTGTTCTGTGTACAGCAATGTAGTGTCCGTGGCATGTCTACATGTCGTTAGACATTGAAGTGTGTTTCTGTGTGTAGAAATATAATGTCTGTGGTACGACTAAATGTCGTTAAACATTGAAGTGTGTTTCTGTGTGTAGAAATATAATGTCTGTGGTACGACTAAATGTCGTTAAACATTGAAGTGTGTTTCTGTGTGTAGAAATATAATGTCTGTGGTACGACTAAATGTCGTTAAACATTGAAGTGTGTTTCTGTGTGTAGAAATATAATGTCTGTGGTACGACTAAATGTCGTTAAACATTGAAGTGTGTTTCTGTGTGTAGAAATATAATGTCTGTGGTACGACTAAATGTCGTTAAACATTGAAGTGTGTTTCTGTGTGTAGAAATATAATGTCTGTGGTACGACTAAATGTCGTTAAACATTGAAGTGTGTTTCTGTGTGTAGAAATATAATGTCTGTGGTACTGTCAGGATCTTCTATTAGGCTCGTTGGCTAACACATGTGAGACAGTACAAGTACAACGTGATTCGACGTAAGACACAGCAACACAAGTTCTATGGATTTATTGCCACATTAAATACATAACGATAATTACAGCAATGTGCAACATATAACTCACAACCACAATACAGCTCATAGGTCTGACGCTCACGATATCAGTCGTTCAGCTCACAACCACGGAGATTCACACAAACGCCTTGCTCTCGACACACACGTCCGTTCAGAGTCCTGTCCCAGCTTGGTCTAAGCTATCACGCACACGGCCCACTGCCTCTGGTGGGGTCACGTGGCTTTGCGTGCGTCTGTCGTCAGCGCTGGTCGCGTGTCAGGTACCAATCTCGCCAGCCGACAACTCTTGTCCGCCGGGTGCCGTAACGATGTTGCTGCGTAGCTAGGCTCTGACATTGTCCCCGGGCACCTCAATGAAAGATGCCATCTTTCATTCATGATGTATGTATATACTGGGGTAGTGTTAATTTTATGTCAGAGACTACTTTTTCCCAGTGTTATGCATGAAAATACATATAAGGCATAGAAATATATACAAAAAAAATGTAAGTTGCATTGAAATGACAAATGAAGTACAACTTTTAACACAATTCAGGTTTCATCCCCCTGATGCCTGGTTACCTTCATTGCAATAATACCCAGTCAGATCAGTAGCACCAGCTTCACGCATCTACCTCGCAGCTATTTGAAAAAAACCGTAATAATATGATTGTTTTGCAACAACCATCTAGCCAGACTGAAATACGGCGTTGTATTTAGTCGTATTAAACACTTAAACTCTGCCCTCATTTGGTCAGGAGTTCTTATGTTGGTTTGCAATGTTGGCAGCTCTATGACATGCTTGGTGGACGCCTACCTGCTGTGCTAACCATTTGAGCAACAAAATGTCTATCTATACAATATACATTAATGAATATGTTTCAAATTATGGCCCTTGATGTAATTCACAAATGCAAGGGAAGTAATTTTGACATTTAAGAAATTCCATACATTACAATAATTATTTAATTTCTTAGCGTCATTGCTTGACGTTTCTTCATATTAACGAGAAAAAGTCGGTAATATGAATACATTAATCAAGATATGATTCTAAGATTACACTAATCAAAATAAATAAGTACCAAATTGGTATATTATATTTTATAGATTCAAAAGGATTTTACAAGTGTCATAAATTTTTGAAATTTTGTATGTCGTCTGCTAATTTTGCTAGACTTTTTAAATTACACCGGAAATTTATACGAAACGCAAAATTTGGTTGATGTTACACTGTCTGAACACAAATGATCCGATTTTAACGGATCGTAAAATGTTATCAAAGTTCGTGTTTGATGTTATAGTATTACAACTCTCGGATTATGATGGAATGTTCTTGTTTCCGATGTGTTCACAACTTATGGATAATGATCGACTGTTCTTATTTCGGATGTTCAAACGTCGAACAATTTGGATTAAATTCGATGCAGAGGTGGTGTCGAAGTCACTGTTCAGTCCACATTTGCACACGTCGATAAAATATCACGGTGAAGAAAATCACTCACAGCTGTCACAATGGTAAAGTTCGCTTCTGGTAAGTGGTTAAGCGTTTGTGACACTGTTCTTGGTGTATATTTACAATTAATATTGTTATCTTTCTAACACACACTACACAATTATACTACACTCATTACATGACTTGATTAAAATAAGTATATTATACATGTCGGTTTTTAACCGTATTACACTTTGAATTATAGACCTTACACAGTAGGTGAATGACAAAAATATTCACTCATTGGTGGCTGTGTTGGTCTGAGTGTATTACACACAGTGCACTCAGACATTGCTTACTGGGTCTGTCGGACAACGGGACAAAAGGTCGGCGATTGTATTCATTCTGCCGGGAATATGGCGAACTTCAAAACTGAAATTCTGAAGCTTCAAGGACCAGCGAGCAATCATATTATTGATGGTACTGCGGAATTTATATACCTTAATGGACTGTTGTCAGTTTCGATGATAAAGTGACGTCCTAGAAGATATCTGGACAGCTTCGTCACACTTTCTACTAAGGCCAATGCTTCTAATTGCGGAATGGACCATGCCCGCTCTCGGGGCCTTAGTTTTCTTGATAGAAAACAAACGGGATGCAGGATGTCGTTGTATTCCTCCAATAGGACTGCACCGATCGCAATGGAGCTAGCATCTGTTCTCAATCTGAAAGGTAAACGAATGTTGGGCAATTTAAGGATGAGATTAGGTGAATTCTTATCAGAAAAGTGTGCCAAAACTTTATCAAATGCATTTCGTAGGCATTCATCGTTTACAACTTTTTCGGGTTTATTCTTGGTTAGTAAGTTAGAAAAACCTCAGTTAGCTCTGAAAAATCAGGAATAAAGTTTCTGTAATAATTAATATGTCCTAACAAACTGCGGACTTGTTTCTTATTTGTTGGAAGTGACAGTTTTAGAATTTTGGAGACAATTTTGTTGTCTGTCATGACAAAGCCATTGGATATTCTGTACCCCAAAAATGATATTTCTTGGTAAGCCATGTTCACCTTTGAAGGCTTCACTGTTAGTCAGTGCTGTCTGATACTAGGTAGTAGTAGTAGAACGTCTTGTCTAGGTGTCAATGTTATAGTTCCGTTGTTGTCTCTGTATGGACACAGATGTCGTCAGTATAGTGAATGATATTAGGAATGTCAGATAGGAGGAGTCGTATAGCAGACAAGGCCAGTCTGGAGTTACTGGATCTAAAGATATAAAGTGGGTTACGGTTAAAATCTTCCAAAAGGATTTTCAAATTTCATGTTGAGATCATTTTGAGTGCTATCTCCAAACCTGCACTCGTACATGTGTGTATACATTCAATAGTTCAAACAATAATAATACACCATGTATAGTTGTGAAATGTAATCGTGCATGTTTGTATGATCTTTTGCAATTTGTGTATATTTTCCAAAATATGTAGGGTAATTTGTTGCTGATTTTTGTCAGTAATTCCACCGACTGATGTTTTACATTGTTCAGCATAGGTATTCGTATGCGTTGATTTAACATAGAGATTATGCGTGGTAGTAACAAAATTTGGTTCAACAGTAATGACATAAGTAACAAAGTCTGCTGGTTAGTCATGAGTAATATCATCTGTGTTGTGTCATGATGATGTGGAAATATAACTGTTTGTGAAGACATTTGTTTTGTATTTACACTCAGTAGTGCAAGTATAACTATACACTGTGTGCACTTGGTTATGTGTGTAGTTAACAGAGAGTATAGGAGGTATAGTATATACCATGATGATTTGTGATTTTTCCTCGCTGTTGTGAACTGTTTGTTTTCTGCACGCTTACAGGCTCAAACAATATGTACTGCACATTTACTAATGATCTTAAACATATTTAGACAATGTAGAAATGGATCACACTGAGACTTTTCTGATCACATGTACATCACTATAACCTTGACAAATTTTACAAGTACAAGAATTATAGTTTTAAATAACAAAAACGAACAACACACGTCTAAATATATTAGGTTCTTAAATAAAGACGAGCCCCCACGTCCACACATGTCAGGATCTTCTATTAGGCTCGTTGGCTAACACATGTGAGACAGTACAAGTACAACGTGATTCGACGTAAGACACAGCAACACAAGTTCTATGGATTTATTGCCACATTAAATACATAACGATAATTACAGCAATGTGCAACATATAACTCACAACCACAATACAGCTCATAGGTCTGACGCTCACGATATCAGTCGTTCAGCTCACAACCACGGAGATTCACACAAACGCCTTGCTCTCGACACACACGTCCGTTCAGAGTCCTGTCCCAGCTTGGTCTAAGCTATCACGCACACGGCCCACTGCCTCTGGTGGGGTCACGTGGCTTTGCGTGCGTCTGTCGTCAGCCTGACCGCTAGTCGCGTGTCAGGTACCAATCTCGCCAGCCGACAACTCTTGTCCGCCGGGTGTCGTAACGATGTCGCTGCGTAGCTAGGCTCTGACAGGTACGACTAAATGTCGTTAAACATTGAAGTGTGTTTCTGTGTGTAGAAATATAATGTCTGTGGTACGACTAAATGTCGTTAAACATTGAAGTGTGTTTCTGTGTGTAGAAATATAATGTCTGTGGTACGACTAAATGTCGTTAAACATTGAAGTGTGTTTCTGTGTGTAGAAATATAATGTCTGTGGTACGACTAAATGTCGTTAAACATTGAAGTGTGTTTCTGTGTGTAGAAATATAATGTCTGTGGTACGACTAAATGTCGTTAAACATTGAAGTGTGTTTCTGTGTGTAGAAATATAATGTCTGTGGTACGACTAAATGTCGTTAAACATTGAAGTGTGTTTCTGTGTGTAGAAATATAATGTCTGTGGTACGACTAAATGTCGTTAAACATTGAAGTGTGTTTCTGTGTGTAGAAATATAATGTCTGTGGTACGACAAAATGTCGTTAAACATTGAAGTGTGTTTCTGTGTGTAGAAATATAATGTCTGTGGTACGACTAAATGTCGTTAAACATTGAAGTGTGTTTCTGTGTGTAGAAATATAATGTCTGTGGTACGACTAAATGTCGTTAGACATTGAAGTGTGTTTCTGTGTGTAGAAGTATAATGTCTGTGGTACGACTAAATGTCGTTAAACATTGAAGTGTGTTTCTGTGTGTAGAAATATAATGTCTGTGGTACGACAAAATGTCGTTAGACATTGAAGTGTGTTTCTGTGTGTAGAAATATAATGTCTGTGGTACGACAAAATGTCGTTAAACATTGAAGTGTGTTTCTGTGTGTAGAAATATAATGTCTGTGGTACGACTAAATGTCGTTAAACATTGAAGTGTGTTTCTGTGTGTAGAAATATAATGTCTGTGGTACGACAAAATGTCGTTAGACATTGAAGTGTGTTTCTGTGTGTAGAAATATAATGTCTGTGGTACGACTAAATGTCGTTAAACATTGAAGTGTGTTTCTGTGTGTAGAAATATAATGTCTGTGGTACGACTAAATGTCGTTAAACATTGAAGTGTGTTTCTGTGTGTAGAAATATAATGTCTGTGGTACGACTAAATGTCGTTAAACATTGAAGTGTGTTTCTGTGTGTAGAAATATAATGTCTGTGGTACGACTAAATGTCGTTAAACATTGAAGTGTGTTTCTGTGTGTAGAAATATAATGTCTGTGGTACGACAAAATGTCGTTAAACATTGAAGTGTGTTTCTGTGTGTAGAAATATAATGTCTGTGGTACGACTAAATGTCGTTAAACATTGAAGTGTGTTTCTGTGTGTAGAAATATAATGTCTGTGGTACGACTAAATGTCGTTAAACATTGAAGTGTGTTTCTGTGTGTAGAAATATAATGTCTGTGGTACGACTAAATGTCGTTAAACATTGAAGTGTGTTTCTGTGTGTAGAAATATAATGTCTGTGGTACGACTAAATGTCGTTAAACATTGAAGTGTGTTTCTGTGTGTAGAAATATAATGTCTGTGGTACGACTAAATGTCGTTAAACATTGAAGTGTGTTTCTGTGTGTAGAAATATAATGTCTGTGGTACGACTAAATGTCGTTAAACATTGAAGTGTGTTTCTGTGTGTAGAAATATAATGTCTGTGGTACGACAAAATGTCGTTAAACATTGAAGTGTGTTTCTGTGTGTAGAAATATAATGTCTGTGGTATGACTAAATGTCGTTAAACATTGAAGTGTGTTTCTGTGTGTAGAAATATAATGTCTGTGGTAAGACTAAATGTCGTTAGACATTGAAGTGTGTTTCTGTGTGTAGAAATATAATGTCTGTGGTACGACAAAATGTCGTTAGACATTGAAGTGTGTTTCTGTGTGTATAAATATAATGTCTGTGGTACGACTAAATGTCGTTAAACATTGAAGTGTGTTTCTGTGTGTAGAAATATAATGTCTGTGGTACGACTAAATGTCGTTAAACATTGAAGTGTGTTTCTGTGTGTAGAAATATAATGTCTGTGGTACGACTAAATGTCGTTAAACATTGAAGTGTGTTTCTGTGTGTAGCTGCCGGTCCCCAGCATGGTGGTTAGGCGTATTTATCTTTGTGGCTGTGGTTTGCATTTCGTATGTTCCTCGTGTTGGACTGGTAGTACATGGTTCCGTCGCCCTGCTACTGAATGAGTGCGTGGGGCGACTCTCTGAGCTATGATATTCACGTGGAATGCTTTTACGTGTCCGCCTTTGTTTGTACAGTGACCTGCATGTTCGAAATAGCTACCGGCTGTTGCTGAATTGACTGATTTGCCTTTCCGGTTCACGAGTGCATTTTTCAGGAGACTCCAGGGGCTACGGAGTTCGTGCTTAATGCAACGCTTTCGGCGGGTCGCCCTGCGGATAGAGACAGAGCCATGTGAGAAAACCCGGGTCAGTGAGGTCTTTCTGATGACTGCCGATTCCATCGACGATGAACTGTGGTTTTCGTGGAAGACTTTTGTGTTGGCATTCTGGCAGCGGCATTATGCACAGTGTACCTGTGCCGGCTGTTGGATTGCCGAGACTCCTGTCTGTTCTACTTTTCACATTAGACAGCGAGGAGCATTTTGTGTGATATTCACTGGCACAGGAACGGAGCATAATGGGGACGACCCTTTGCCGTGAAGTTGGAACCTCGACTAACAAACTGATCTATGTGTAGCAATGTAGTGTCCGTGGCATGTCTAAATATCGTTAGACATTGAGGTTTGTTTCTGTGTGTAGCAATGTACTGTCTGTGGTATGACAAAATGTCGTTAGACATTGAAGTGTGTTACTGTGTATAGACAAATACTGTATGTGGCATGACTAAATGTCGTTAGACATTGAAGTGTGTTTCTGTGTGTAGACAAGTACTGTATGTGACATGACTAAATGTCGTTAGACATTGAAGTGTGTTTCTGTGTGTAGCAATGTACTGTCTGTGACATGTCTTAAAGTAGTTAGACATTACGTATAGCTCTGTGTGTGGTAAATGTACTGACTTTGTGATGTCTTAAAGTCGTTAGGCATCGACATTTGAATAATTGTATGGTGAATGTACTGTCTGAGTCATATGTAAACGTCGATAGGCAGTGGAGTTCGGATTTGTGTGTGGTAAATGTACTTTTGGAGTCAACATCATCATATTCTTCTTGAACCTTGCGGTGTCGAGATGAAGTATAAACAGCAGGAGAAATCCCGCTTATGGACTTCACGTATCGATATTCCCATGGACTCTGTTATTCTCTGCGTCCATCGTTTACATGGTCGGCCTCTTCCTCTGCTTTCCTCAGGTCTGTACATCATCGTTTGTTGTAGTATACTCTTAGTTGGTAACCTACTTGCATGGCCAAACCATTTAACTTGCTGCCTTCTAATAAAATCTAGTGCAGCTATAACCCCGATTTTAGTCCTGATTTCTTCATTTATGATCTTATCTCTTCTTGATACATTGAGTATTCTTCTCAGGAATCCCATTTCTGTTGTTGTGATTTTTCTTTTCTCTGCTTCTGTCATTGTCCAGGTTTGGCGTTGGTAACATAGAGTTGGTTGGTAGATTGTGTTTTAAAGTGCTTTCTTAGTAGTTATTGATATATGTTTGTTCTTTAGTATTGGTGCTATTTGTCCAATGAGTTGTTGCCTTAATTTATCTATTTTCGATCTCGTCTTCTGATTTGCCATTTGATGATATACTTCCTAGGTACTTGAAACTCTTTACTTGTTTCAAGGGATGTTCGTTTAGGTGAAACGTTGTTGCTGTTTCTTCTTTGGTTACAGTCATTACCTCTGGTTTTAAAAATAAAAATTAAGTTGCATGTCCTTCGCAGGATGTAGCAGTCAACCCCAGCATTTCCGCTGTTCGTGATTCCTGGGCAAATGTTATGTTCAGTAGTTTGCCATTGCTTTCTAAACTACCGGCTCCTATACCTTTTTCGAAAAAGCCAGCACCGCTGTGTTCCGAACCCGGGTATACGGGCTCACAAACCGCGTTCGCAAGCCCTTAGCCACAGAGACTGGTTGCTAATTTTCATGTTATGTTCCCTACACATCTCGTTTAGACTATTCATTTGGTCTTGTTATTCAGCTTCTGATTTTGCTATTAGTGCTTGGTCGTCCGCAAACAGGAGTTCTCTTATAAATAGATTTGCAGATGGTTCTTCTTCCGTGTTCTCATCATGTGGTGTTCTTGCTGTCTCTGTTTGGCTGGTTTCTTTACTTATGTTGACTATAAATGTTATGAACAAGAGAGGGGACAGGACACAACCTTGTATTCTGGATCTTATGGTGAAGGGTTCTGAGTGTTCTCCAGTTGCGCTCACTATGCATTCAATGTTGTTGTATAAGTTTCAACATAGGTTTGTTAGATGTGTACTCACTCCATATTGTTGAAGGATGTCCCACAGCTTGTTTCTATCTACTCTATGAAATGCCTTTTCTTGGTCGACAAAGGCGAAGCAGAGTGTTTAATTGAATTCGATTGATTTTTCTATAAGTTGTCTAAGAGCAAAAATGGCATCTGTGCATCCTTTGTTTTTCCTAAATCCAAATTGTGTTTCTCTTAGCTGGGGTTCTATAGTAGTTAGTAATCTTTTCTCAAGAAGTTTGCAAAATAATTTCCCAGTTTGACTCAACAGTGAAATGCCTCTGTATTGTGTGCAGTCTCTTTTGCTGCCTTTTGTTTTTCCAATTTGGGATAATTATGGCGTTTCCACAGTCTCGTGGTGTCTGTTGTTCTACCCAAATATGGTTGAATAGTCTATGTAGCCATGTTGTTCCTACTTCTCATGCTGCTTTAATTAGTTCATTTGGTATTTCATCTTGTCCTGGTGATTTGTTCAATTGGGCTAATCTGACGGCTTCTATAATTTCTTCTTTCAGTATGTCTGGTTCTAGTTCTTAGGTGGCATCTGTGTCGGTTTCTTGAATTCCTGTGACATCTGATGGGATGGTGAGAAGTTGTTTGAAGTACTATTTCAATCTTATTAGGGTCTGTTTTTGTTCACTTATTAGTTCTCCATTTTCGCTGTTAATTATTTCAGTGGGGTCAAAGGTTCTCTTCTGGTTCTCATTGCTCTTATCTTTTTGTAGAAGTTTCTAGTTGCCTCATTGTAGTTTTTATTTAGGGTTTCTTCATACTTCTCCCAGTCTTTTTGTTTTTCTTCCTTTATTATTCTAATCACATGTCTTCTCGCTATTCTATATTCTATGTAATCGCATTCCTGTTTGCTCTTCGACCACTTTTTATATTTTCCCTTTTTGTCTTTTACAGCTTTCTTTACTTCTGCGTGCCACCAACTTATTTTCTTTTCCCGTGTTTTACGTTTTTTTTTTTTTTTCCGTGGTTCCACATGTTATTTTTTCAGTATTTAAAATGCTTGATTTGAACATCTCCCATCTAACCGGTGTTGGTACATGTAAAATAGTTTCTTCTTATTGAACTAAGTATTCTTAGCTTCCTAAATCTTAAATTAATCACAACTTCTAAATCACTGCTGATGTAGTTTAACTCCTTAAGAAATAAATTGTACAACCTAGGTCTAATGCTTACATCTTAAATAAGTTGTTTAACTGGAAGAAACCGTCCTCCTGGTTTAAGCTCGTGTACAATTTATTCATGAACTACGGCATTTGAATAAAGTCTTAGTCTCTCCGGAATTAAGTTCTATAGGACTAACCACATGGTTACACCACATCAACTTACCATCTTCTGGAAAGGAGCATGACTAGCGTAATAAGAAATTGTGCTTTCATCCATCATGTGTCATGCCGGTAAGCGTGGGCGGTCATGTTCTGCCATCTCACTCGATCACGAGAGTCATGGATCAACTCTGTGTTCCTGTCTTGACCATGCCACGTGGCCAAGCCATCCAGGTATTTCATTCTAGGTCTTCCCCTTGGTCTCTTCCCTTCGATCTTGCCAGTAGTCACCAAGTTCTCCAATTCATTTCTTCTCATAACATGCCCAACAAATTTTGACTGTCTACGTCTCATGACTCTAATCAGTTTACGATCTTCATTTGTTTCTTGAAGGACTTGTTCGTTGGTTTTTCTATCTGTCCATGGTATCCTTTGCATTTTCCTCAGAAACCACATTTCCACAGCCATTAGCTGTTTTTCAGCTTGACTGCTTATTGTCCACGCTTCACATCCATACAAAAGTATAGGTTCTATGTAGCATCTCAAAACTCTTTTTCTCGTTTCAATTGATATCTTTTTGTTGGTCAGTATGTTATTCATCTTGCAAAAGGCTACCTTCGCAATGGCAATTCCTGTTCTAATCTCTTCAAGGCATCTCCCATCAGATGTCATGACTGTGCCGAGATAACAGTATCGATTCACTTGTTTAAGAATATGCCCATCTACTCGTATATCACACTGTGGTATTTCCTTCTTCCCAATGACGACCATAATCTGTGTCTTCTTAATATTCAGTTCTAACCCTAGTTGTTCACAGTGTGCAACAACCGCATCTACTAAATTTTGCAGGTCCTGTTCATTGTCTGCAATCAAGACTGTATCATCTGCATATCTAATGTTATTGATGTATCGTCCCCTAAAGTTGATTCCTTCCATATATTCTATATTTTCTTCTATTTCTGGAGACATTACGCATCCTTGTCTCACACCTCTTTTATAGGCTGATATTGACCTACATCGTTATCAATTCTGATGGCAGATTGTTGTTTCCAATATATGTATTTTGCAAGTCTAAAGTCTTTTCCATCAATTTGTAGATCTTCAAGCATCCTTATCACGTCGTCATGTCATTATATCTGAATAACTTCAAACACGACGACAACAGATTTCAGGATACCAGACTAGGATTGTTCCTCCAAGTTCTCTTGCTGCTTATAAACTGGTATTTTGTTTCTTCTCACAACTTGAGTTTATCATTCAATGTTAAGGTTGTAGATACTGCCATGCCGTCAGTCACAGTGGTCCTTCTTCTGCCTCGTGTTCGGGTTGGTGTACACACGGACTCTTTGTGGGGGTTCACTCCATCTTAAAGCCCTGTTCCTGTTTGTTTTCGCTGTGATATCACGTCCAATCACGGCGCTAGTTGCAAACTGTCTTAGGACTATTTCCGATCGTTTTCGGAATCCACGTTATTTCCACGTTGGGGTCATGCCCATTTCATTTTGTTATAATTGTCGGCGCTAATTCCTTCCTTCTTCAAATTTGAATTTTGAGTATGATGGTGGTGGTTGTTGGCGCTGTTTGTAAATAGGAGGAGTAGTGCGGGGAGTTTTAAATAGCGATGTGATGGTTGTAAGAGTTATATCACAATCATCATCATCATTACCATAATCACCATAATCACCATAATCATCATCATCATCATCATCATTACCATAATCATCATCATCATCATTACCATCATCATCATCATCATCATCATCATCATCACATCATTGTCATCACATCACCATCATCATCATCATCATCATCATCATCATCATTTCCATTATCATCATCATCGTCACCAACATCATCACCATAATCATCGTCACCATCATCATCATCATCATATAATCACAATCACTATTAGCATAATCATCATCATCATCATGATAATCATCACCGTCACCATCACCATAATCACCATCAGCATCATGTACGCTGCCTATTGCCTTGGGCGTTCATGCTTCACGACAGATCAGTTCTGTTTATGATATTCCGCCATGCCACCTTCTCAATCCACCCAACATTATTTCTCTTAATGTGCCTCTGCCTAGTCACAGCTGATAGTTCCAGTCGCATCTATGTTTCCCAACGCCTGTCTTCTCCTTATATGACCAAGTACAGTTTGCCTCTTATCCCGAGTTTTTCTTAATTATTTTGCTTAATTATTATCGGTAAGTTACTCACTTAACTAAGTGTGACATCGTAGAAAAAACATCATGAACCAAAACTAATTGGAGATATAATAGGTAAGACATAAATGCTATGAGACATTGGCTTTCTTGGGAGGTTTAGAGCCAGCCCTTTACATTGTGTTCAGATCAGACCAGATTTCAGTCTTCGCAGGGAAAGCCGTCTGCAATAAATGTATTTGTTTATGTTCGCATTAACTCTATATTTGTTCTAATCGTCTATTCTTTGGTATTCGACAAGACCAAATATTTTTTCAATGCGTACTGTTTTCAAAAGGGTCCGTTTATTTTTCGAAGATATATATCTAACATCGTGACCTCAAGAGTTATTAATAGCTTGAATCGCTTCTAAAACAAATATATCATCTATGTATGTATCGATATTCGTTAGTTGCTTCATTGATTCCTTGTTTCGTTGGTTGTTTAGTTGATTCCTTGATTGATTTCTTGGTTGGCTGATTGATTTATTCTTTAGTTAGTTGGTTGTTTGGTTGGTTGGTTGGTTGGTTAGTTGGTTGGTTGGTTGGTTGGTTAATTGCATGGTTAATTTCTTGGTTGATTTCTTAATTGGCTGCTTGGTTGATTCTTTGGCTGGTTGCTTAGTTGATGCAATTGCCGGATGGTTGTTTGGTTGATTCCATGGTTGGTTGGTTGTTTTGTTGATTCCATGGTTGGTTGGTTGACTGGTTGGTTGTTTCTATGGTTGGTTGGTTGCTTGATTGATTTCAGGATTAGTTAGTTAGTTAGTTAGTCGACAGATCATCCTCGTTGCACATCGAACCATTCAGTCCATAAGTGCTTGGATCCCCTCCTCAGCAAATCCCGCAGCGTGTAGCGGCTAACGACGCCAGTTCTGTGTTGGTTTATCAATCTTCTTTGGCTTCCTGCGTAGTGTTCTTGTTTGGCCACCCCTCTTTTAATTTGCTGCTCCCGCAGTCTGGCAATTGTTGTAGATTCACAGTCATCACTTGGTTCTCGCAATAGTCTCACTTCTCGTAGAGCATTCAGAATGTCAGCCTGGTCCATGGCGCGTCCGCCCTCCACAGTAGCCTCACCTGCGAGCTTGTCAGCCCGCTCAATTCCTTGTACTCCCGCATGCCCTGGCACGAAGATGAAACTAATCTTGGCCAGCCGAGACCGCTTCAGAGGCAGCAACCATTCTCTTCGGATCGACCCCTCCTCTATCCTCTTGATCATGTTCATTGAGTCGCTAAGGAAACAAGCCCTAGTGAATGTCTGTGTCTCGAGCCATGTTATTGCTTTACTTACTGCCATGACTTCCATGGTCAGGCTACTTGTGGTTTCAGTGAAAGCACCAGAGTCCTCCTTCACAATTCTCCCTCCGGCCCGAGCTGTAAAGGCCCATGAGCTTCTCACATGTCGGACGACCGACCCATCTGTGTAGATGACCACGTCACCGTCTAGCGAATTCTCGAAAATCAACGCTTGTACTTCAGCCTCAACAGCAGCCGGATTTTCTTGTCTGCATTTTCTATCTAGTTGGATGCAAACGGAAAAGGATGTGCAGAAGTCTGTTGGCACTTGCACCCACTCCTCGCCAGGTTCTAAGTCCTCAAGTGAACACACCTGTTGAAGAATGTCTTCGGCTTGACCCATCCACGACCGTCCTCTTTTTAACCTGCTGCCCTTCACCTTCCTAATTTCACTATGCAGTGGATGTTGTGTGTTTGCGTTAATTCTGAGGTAGGCGCGTGCCCTGCAAACTTGTATTCTCTCTTCAATGGTTGGAAAATCAAGAAGGTAGCGCATCGCCCTGCATGCTGTATCTCTTGTACATCCAAGAATAATGCGCATAGCTTCATTCTGTATCCTTTCCATCCTTTCTATCTGCTTATGGCTGAGAGTCAGGATTGCCATTGCATACTACAAAACAGACATGACCAGCCCCTCGTACAGAAGACATAGATGGCGCTGCTCACAGTTTGCTGCCGCCATCACCCGCATCGCTGCCAAACCCTGCTTGGCCTTTGTTATCACCTGGTCTATGTGCACATTATAAGCAAGGCTTCGATCAAACCGTATCCCCAGGTAATTCATTGCCTGCGTTCTTTCCACCGTCTCTGAACACAGCATTACAGTTGGTGTTGGATTGTTGACAATATGATTATTTCAGGGTTGGTTGGTCGGTTGCTTGGTTGATGCCATGATGGTTGACTGGTTGGTTGGTTGATACCATGGTTGAATGGTTGCTTCGTTGACGTATAGAAATATATGGAACAACAAAGTACACACTAGTATGCGCATCAATATCTCCTGTGGCGACATACAGGTGTGAAACTTGGATATCTAACACACGATCTGAAATGCTCATGTGCGACACTGAATAAAATAATTACAGAAGAGTATTAAAAATTCATTGAAAGAAACAGAGAATAAAAACACATGTCCAACAAGAATTCAATAATGAAGAAGATTGGTTATGAAGACATTAATATTGAGGAAAATTGAATATTTTGTGCATGTAAAAATAAAACATGAATGTCGGGCAAAGATAATTATGGAATGCGGTGTACCGGTGAACTGAGAAGAGGAAGACAACAAGGTAGATGGGTTAAAGATGTGACAGATAATTCACAGATGACAGCAACAGAGGCGGAAAATCTGGCTTATGACAGAGAGAAATTATGACAGACTCATTGGGGCGAAGTTCCGCACAAGACAATTAACCGAATGAGGGAAATCATGTTAGCAGCACTGCTGTGATTTCCAATTAAAAACCTGCAAATTATTTAATCTAATTACCCGAATAGTCTTTGGCTCCCTGGAGTGTTCATCTGGAGAAAATGTCTGCATTGCCGAGTAATTGAGTTATCATCTCCTGTCGTGCCGGCTCGTTCAGTGGTCGTGAAAACATAGAATATTGCTACTTCTCACCGTGTCATGTTGATTAGTGCTCTTGTTTGCTCTTGCTTGCTCTTGTTTGTTCTTGTTTGCTCTTATTTGTGTTTGTTCTTGCTTGCTCTTGTTTGTTATTGCTCGCGCTTGTGTGTTCTTGTTTGCTCTTGTTTGCTCTAGTTTCCTCTTGGTATACCACAATGTGATATAAGGGCAAATGGGAATATTCTTAAAAATGTGAACGGGTACAACTCTCGGAACAGTCATAAAATCTGATGGGAGATGCCTTGAAGAGATTAAAGAACAAGAATCGCCACGGCAAAGGTAGCCTTTAGCAAGATGAAAAACATATTTACCAATAAAAGGATGTTAATTGCCACAAGAAAAAGAGTGTTGAAGTGCTACATAGAACCTATTCTTTCGTATGGGTGTGAAATGTGGGCAGTGAGCAGACAAGCTGAAAAATATATAATGGCAGTGGAAATGTGGTTTCAGAGGAACATGCAAATAATACAATGGACAGACAGAAAAATAACTAATAAGCAAGTCCTACAAGAAGCACATGAGAACCGTAAACTCATGAGAACTTGTGACAACTGGCACGATTAAAGGGAAAATAACAAAAGAAATGCAGAGAAGTAAATATCTGGATGGCTTAACCAAAATGGCTTGGTCGATATAAGAACGCAGGGCTGATCATCGACTCTGGTGATCGTATAAGATGCCATAATATGACCGCCCACGCTAACCAGCATGATGCATGATGATGATGCTCGTCTGTATCTCATATTCTCCAACTGTCCTGTTGTCAGAAAGTACTACATCTTTCCCTTTCACGACATGCCCAAAACGTGTGGGCTGTCTCCTGATGCCAAAAACCAGTTGTCATTATGATTTAAACCAGGGGTGGCCAACCTTTTCAGCAAGCGAGCCAAATTTCAGAAATAATATTTCCTGCCGGGCCACGCACCTAACTTTTTGTTTGTTAATTAAAGTAAACAAGCAAGCGTGCTACAGCTTAGACCGCATCGGTGCTTCCCACTCCGCGGGCCTCAACATTACTCCCGGCGGGTCGCATGCGGCCCGCGTGCCTCGTGTTGGTCACCCCTGATTTAAACAAATCTTCATTACTAATTATTTTACCCGTCCATAATGATCTCATCATTCTTCTGTAAAACCACATCTCCGCAGCTTCCCATAATTCCTCACTAATCAGCTTTCCCATAATTCCTCACTAATCTGCTTCCCCATAATGATTTTGATTGATTGATTTAGGAATCGACATCACAGCATTCGGGGCATTCCCATAAGTGCTCCCTCCCCATCCTCAGCAGCCAGCGAAGAGTTCCAACACTAATAGTACCAGTAGCAATCTGATTATAAGTCCGTCTCGCCTTTCCTTCATTCCCCGTAATTCCTCACTAACCTGCTCATTGTCTGTGATTGGCTTCCGTTACAAAAGTTGTTGTTTGCGCTCGCTCGCTTTGAACTCTTGCGTCGTCCATACACACTACTTCTAGTAGCACTGGACTGAATTTCGCGCGTGGATTACTTTTCCCTATTATCAGAGCACCTCGCCATCAGGAGAACCCACTCCTACTTCAGAGGTGCTTGTAATTTACATCCCCAAAGTCAAGGACGAGGAGTCACCATTTTAGTCCAAATGACCGGTGTAGGGGTTGAACCCGCTACTTCGGCATCAGCACACCGGATGTTTAAGAACGAGCGCTCTTGTCCATTCGGTCATGCCGACCTCTTTACCGAACATGTACCGAGCCAGGAACATATTACGTGTGGGTGATGCGATAAGGCCGCCACGTTCTGTAAACCTGAACGCACGGAGAAATACTGGCCAATATTTCCGGCACTTAGCGAGACGACGAGCGCAGACTTTGAACCACGTCCCACAGAGTTTCTGACAATTTCAGCGTAGCTCCTATCAACTACGCTAACTGTCCCGTTGTTACCAGGAATGGCTCGGGATAATTGAATAGTTTGATGGTTGGTTGCCAGTCGTCAGGAAGACTAACTCCTAAATCCAATGCAGTGGCGTACCGGTTGTCTGAGCCCTGGAAAGGAGTCATCGGTGGGAAGGCGGCGCAGAGTCGCTTCTGCCAATCCTTGAAATGACCTCTGATTTGTTTGTTGGCTCACTCGTGGGCAAAAAGAAAACCCTAACCTGCACAGTTCGAGGCGACTGCACTGGCCAGGCGGCCATAATTCCTCAGGGTCAAGCCCTCTTCCCCCCCCCTCCCCACTCCCCACCGCAAGGTGCTGTAGGCAGTAGATGACAGATGGCATTTGGCTCATGCCAGTTGGCTGATTGGTTGGTTGCTTGGTTTTTCCTTTGATGATTGGTTGACTGCTTCTTTGGTTTCTTGGTTGACTGCTTGGTTGATTGGTTGGTTGATTCCATGGCTGGCTGCTTGGTTGGTTGATTCCTTGGTTGGTGACTTGGTTGTTTGGTTGGTTGTTTGCTTGCTTGATGGATTGCTTGGTTGGATGGTTACTTGGTTGTTTACTTGGTTGCTTGCTTGATTCTTTGGTTGGTTGCTTGGTTCGTTGATTGATTAATTCCTTGGTTGGTTGCTTGGTTGATTGGTTGATTCTTTGGTTTGTTGTTTGATTCCTTGGTTGGTTGTGTTTGGTTGGTTAATTCCTTGGTTGATTGCTTGCTTGTTTGGTTAGTTCCTTGGTTTATTCCTTTATTCTAAAAAAAGTAGACGTGTTGACTCCAAATACAATAGTGTGCATCAGATCCAGGCGTCATACGCTGGGAAGTAGATAGAAATGGCAACATTGATTTTTTTTTTTTTTTGAAAGACCTTATTTGCAGACATAAAACACTAAAGTTTCTATACAAAAGATATATGCTTACACATAGAGAGAACTAAACAAGTTTATAAATACGTATGAAGGTTTTTTGTTCCATTTATGTTATGTATGTTATTATATGTCTTGTATTTTGCGTTATTTCTTGTCTGGTTTATGCCCACAGTCCAAGAAAGGGAGCGTGATCAAGAGGAAAGATTCAGATACCGAGGAGAAACCTCCAGAGACGTGTAAGTTGTGTTAGTGAGAGAGAGAGAGAGAGAGAGAGAGAGAGAGAGAGAGAGAGAGAGAGAGAGAGAGAGAGAGTGAGACCTAGGGAGAGTAGGAAGAGAGCGAGGGTAGAGAGATAGAGAGGGGAGAGTTAGGCGGCGAACGAATCGAGAAAAAGTTACAAGAGACGGAGAGGGTGTGGAGAAAGATGGCGAATAGGGAGGTGGGAAGTAGAGAGTGAGTAGAGAGTTAGAGAGAGGAGAGGGTATATATTGAGAGGATAGAGAGTAAGTAGAGAGAGAATAGATAATAAGTAGAGAGAGGGAGAGAACAGAGGGTTAGAGAGAGTAGAAAATAATCAGAGAGAGAGAGAGAGACAGAGACTGAGAGAGAGACAGAGAGAGAGAGAGAGAGAGAGAGAGAGAGAGAGAGAAATTAAGGGTAGAGAGTGGATATAGAAAGAGAGAGTATAGAAAGAGAAAGGAAAAAGTAGTGAGAGAGAGTGTAGGGTAAGCATAGTGAGAGAATAATGAGAGAAAGTGGAGATGAGATGGGCAGAAAGGTAGAGAGTAGAGAGAGGGGAGAAAGTATAGAGTGAAGAGAGAAAGAGTTAGAAAATTGGGAGTAGAGAGGAAACAGAGAAGGCGAGAGAGTAAGGGAAAAGTATAGTTAATATAGAAAGAGGGAGAGACAATAGAGAGAGTAAAGACAGCGAAGCTGGAGATACAGTAGAGAGGTACTAGGGTGAGAAAGTAGAGAGACATTAGAGCAATGGTTCTCAACCAGTTGGGGGATTTTAGTGTTTCCGGTGGGGGGGGGGGGGGGGGGGGATTAAGATTAATTCAAGATCGTGTTAATACAAGAACCGATTATTTGATATTGTTTTTCCTTCCATACTTTTACGGTTCTGTACTTCTCGCCCTTCTGAAATTAGTTTTATAACGTAAGTAGACCCGCAAATCACGTCAAGACTTTTTCTAGTATGTGTTATTAAATTCAGCTTCCATTTTTACGCATACTGTGTAGGGGCAAGGGGAATTTATAGGGAGGAAATACGAAAGGGGGGAGTGGTATTCTGAACATATGGTGAAGGGGTGAATGGGATTTTAGAAAAAAAGGTTGAGAATCACTGCTTTAGAGAGGTGGTGGAGAGAGAATAGAATGAGTAGGGGAAAAACAGTAGACTTAGAGTAGTTAGAAAGAAGCTTGCACACATAGGGCAATGTAGCCTTTCCCACTGTTTGAGAACCGGTGGAGTGGGACATCGAAGCCAGACAGACAATTTTATGGAAACTTGAACAGGTAACGCGCCTGTGGCAAACAAGTCTGATGATTTAGTTAAGAAATAGTGGTGAAAAAAACACGAGAAAGAAATACAGCACAGGATAAATGAATAGTTATGGTTTGAGGGCAAAGGAATTGAGAAAGGAAGCGAGTAAATGAAATTTGAGGAACGGAATGAAATAATTAAGGAAGCGGTGTGAAGACACAGGCAGGAAGGGAGTAAAGGAGAAGTGAAGAGGAAAGAAATAAAGGATGACAGAAAGGAAGGAAAGAAGGAAGGGAAGTTGATGGGAATGGATGCTTTGTATTTGACAAATATTGATGTTAACATTACAATAATGGAGACGATGATGGTAAAGATGTCTAGTGTGTTAGGGAGCGAGGAGATATATGTACTGTTTTAGTGATTATAATTGTTAGTATTAGTAGTATCAGTAGTATTAGTAGTAGTAGTAGTAGTAGTAGTAGTAGTAGTAGTAGTAATAATAGTAGTAGTAGTAGTAGTAGTAGTAGTTGTTGTAGTAGTAGTAGTAGTAGTAGTATTAGTAGTAGTAGTAATAGTAGAAGTAGTAGTAGTAGTAGTAGTAGTAGTAGTAGTAGTAGTAGTAGTAGTAGTAGTAGTAGTAGTAGTAGAAGTAGTAGTAGTAGTAGTAGTAGTAGTAGTAGTAGTAGTAGTAGAAGTAGTAGTAGTAGTAGTAGTAGTAGTAGTAGTAGTAGTAGTAGTAGTAGTAGTAGTATTAGTAGTAGTAGTAGTAGTAGTATTAGTAGTAGTAGTAGTAGTAGTAGTAGTAGTAGTAGTAGTAGTAGTATTAGTAGTAGTATTAGTAGTAGTAGTAGTAGTAGTATTAGTAGTAGTAGTAGTAGTAGTAGTAGAAGTAGTAGTAGTAGTAGTAGTAGTAGTAGAAGTAGTAGTAGTAGTAGTAGTAGTAGTAGTAGTAGAAGTAGTAGTAGTAGTAGTAGTAGTAGTAGTAGTAGTAGTAGTAGTAGTAGTAGTAGTAGTAGTATTAGTAGTAGTATTAGTAGTAGTAGTAGTAGTAGTATTAGTAGTAGTAGTAGTAGTAGTAGTAGTAGTAGTAGTAGTAGTATTAGTAGTAGTAGAAGTAGTAGTAGTAGTAGTAGTAGTAGTAGTAGTAGTAGTAGTAGTAGAAGTAGTAGTAGTAGTAGTAGTAGTAGTAGAAGTAGTAGTAGTAGTAGTAGTAGTAGTAGTAGTAGTAGTAGTAGTAGTAGTAGTAGTAGTAGTAGTAGTAGTAGTAGTAGTAGTATAGTAGTAGTAGTTGTTGGTTTTGTTATTGTTGTTGTTGTAATCATAGTAATATTAGTAATAATTGTAGTATGAACAGTTGTAGTATTACTAGTTGTAGTAGTTGTTGTAGCAGTAGTGGTAGTAGTAGTAGTAGTAGTAGTAGTAGTAGTAGTAGTAGTAGTAGTAGTAGTAGTAGTAGTAGTAGTAGTAGTAGTAGTAGTAGTAGTAGTAGTCGTAGTAGTAGTAGTGCCGGCTTCCTGGTCTAGAGGTTAGCGACTTTTCTCCGTAATCTCGTATACTCTCGTAAGTAACGTGACGACGGTGAGAATCAGCAGTGGTTCGAATCGCGTCGGTAACTTACGGGGTATGTGAGCCGGCCGCTCAGAAAGCAATGGCAAACTACTGAGCGTAATCTTGCCAAAAAATCAACATTTAGCTGAAAGATGCTGATGTTGACAGTAATGTCCTGTTTTTTTTTTTAGTAGTAGTAGTAGTAGTAGTAGTAGTAGTAGTAGTAGTAGTAGTAGTAGTAGTAGTAGTAGTAGTAGTAGTAGTAGTAGTAGTAGTAGTAGTAGTAGTGGTATTGGTGGTGATGGTGGTGGTGGTGGTAGTAGTAGTAGAAGTAGTAGTAGTAGTTGTTGTTTTTGTTGTTGTATTAGTAATTATAGTAGTAGTGATAATGATAGCAATAATGGTAGTGGCTGCGTAATATGCTGATATTTTATACCACATATATAAGGAAAGACAAAACATATTTCACCCGCCTCCCATAGTCTCAAAATATAAAACATATTTCATCTGTCCTCCATAGCTAAAGAAATCGACCCCGTCTACAGTTTACTTAAATGCGCCGCTGATTTGCCGAAGGTTCCCAAAATACAGAAAGAAGGCCCCAGCTCAAGTTATCTCACAAGTAAAGGCGACTGCAGCGAGAATACATCAAAGACGTCAAGTCCTTCATCATCAGGTTGCTATTTTTATTCTGTTTGTGGTGGTTTTGTTCTTAAATATCGTATTATTTATTGTGTTCTTTTATAAGCAAAAACGATCCGTTGTGTGTTTTTTTTTTTAAAAGGTTAGTTGCATATCATTTACAGGACGTGGCAATCAACCCCTGTTTGTGATTTCTTGGCAAGTTTACGTTCAGTAGTATGCCATTGCTTTCTGAAAGACCGGCACTCATACCTTTGTATGGGGACCAACGCAACTCGTTCCCTCGAACTTGGTATGCGGGATTACGAATTGCATTCATAACCTTAGTAACAAAATTAGATTAGTTAACTCTAAATTTAACTCAGTGCTGTTGTGTGGATCAGAATCATTGATAACGACTAAATCAATTATTAATAAATTACAAACATTCATTAACTAGGAATTAAACCTACCACTAAACTTAGAATGTTAAACTCCTGTGTTAAATCGGTACTACAGTATGGGTCAGAAACAGAAGAACTAAAAGAATTACTAAAAAATTACATACATTCACTAACTGGAGTCTGTGTAGAATAGATGAATTAAAATGGTATCACAGAATTACTAATTTGGAGCTTGGAGACAGAAGTGGACATATTCTAACGAATCAAGAGATAAGAAAAACACACTGGCGCTGTATATGTCACTTATTAAGAAAACCTTGCAAGAGTATAATTGTAGGGAAAAATAAAAGGGATGTAGAGAAATAATAACAGAGAATAATTTTAAAGGTGCCAGTCTACCTACATCGGCAGAACATAGCGGCAGTTGAACAACAGAATGGTTGAACACATACCTAATTGGATTGACAAGATACTACAACAGGCGATGGAAGCTTAGGGAGGCCGACACACCGGAATCTTCCCGCTTCGTCGACTGCGAGGCACATCTTGGAAAGCTGCCTTGTGATTGATAGAGACAGTGAATTTCGCGTGTTGTTTAACACACAAAATAGTCGCTTGTTACAGTTTGCAGAAGCCTTAATGATTAATCTACATAGGCCAGTTTTGTGCAAACAGACAGACATGTTAGTCAGTTTAAAATTACCGTGGTAGACAAATGACATTACTGAGCGAACATGTGTATATTTCAGCTTGAAGGATTTATCTAGTTATTTTAATTTATGTTGTGTGAATTCTGCATTATGTATCTGACGAGACGCGGTAAAATATGCCAGGCAATAAATCATGCAATCTAATATTTGTGTCTTCGGTAGTCAAAGAGTATAATTACAATTTTCTGTTTCTGGAACACACATGGCAAAAGTAATAGTGGGAGGTCTACAATGCACCGGATAAGTGATTTAGACACGGAGGCAATCAAATGGAGGAGACGTGAATGGGGCTACAGGAGATAGCAAAAAACAGGTCTGGCGTGAAGTGGTTGATGGCCTATATTCCAATAGGGAATAAGGGCACTAGAAATGAAAAATAATGATGGGCAGTCATAGAAGTAGAGAGAAGAAGAAGATGGAAGAAGTAGAGGGAAGAAGTAGAGATTAGATTAGCCACAGTATATCTTTCAGTTTGTATATAGTAGATTAGCCAAAGTACGGCTTTCAATTAGTATATTGTCTTAGTTGTCCCATAATCTCTACTTTCTTCCTCTAGTTCTATAAGAACCTATCAATAAATGTGAATATAAGTCCTGATATTTTAGTGGCCTCGAGGATTTCCCAGTGCTGGATATTTCACAGTATTACTGTAAACACTAGTTTTGCTATATGTCCTTATAGTTTCTTGATTTGGTTTACTTTGTTGTTTATTTATATGTGCTTCCTGTTTCACTACACGTTGTGCTGTTTGTTGTGCTTTATCCTGGAGATACTATATTGTACTGTTACTATACTTCTAAATTCACTGTACGTTGCACTGGTTATATACTCTCCTCTGGCTTAATTATACTTATGTGAATATGTTGTATGGTACTGCGTCTTCATTTATATTATTTACTGTTTTTACATGGAGCCAGTTAACTTAGAAAAGTACCTTTTCCTGCCTCATTATGTTATCTTTTAGAATGCGACTGATCACAGGAAACAGTGTACCTAAGATCAGAAATATAGAAAGTCAGAGCATATCGCTTTTAAGTCTTTATCGATCTGAGTTGGGTAAAGAACCTACAAAACAGCATTCAGAATGGTATTCCGTATTGTGAAGTTGTTACCAAGATTCACGAATTTATGTGAAAGCGATATTTCTGAACGATTCTTTCTTTTGGCGTGTGTAAGATAGCGGTTGGACCATGATAGATATTGGACTGAACCCAAACAACAGTTTTGATAAGTAAACCCATTAACCACTGTTCCATCGTTGTCCTTCGCACACTGGTGCTCTCATGTAACAGCATAAAAGTCAAAAGCTTCCAAAGTGAGTTGTTATTGGTTTTATGTTGGGATTGCTTGCTCGAACACTTTATCATGCAGGAATCTATAATCAGAAGGAAACAGGGAGACATCGGGAATATTATCAATAAACGTACGATATGGCGTGTCCGTAGAAGGAGAAGGAGAAGGAAATGAAACAGCAAAGAAAGAAGAAGGAGATGATGGAAACGGGGAAGGAGGAGGAAGACGAAGAAGAAGAAGAAGAAGAAGAAGAAGAAGAAGAAGAAGAAGAAGAAGAAGAAGAAGAAGAAGAAGAAGAAGAAGAAGAAGAAGAAGAAGAAGAAGAAGAAGAAGGAAGAAGAAGGAACAATTAAGAATTAGGAAACAAAATGAACAAGGAAGAATGAAGAAGAAGAATAAGAAGAAGGAGGAAATGGAGGAGAAAGAGGAGAAGAAAGGAAGGACTGGGAAGAAAATAGAAGGAATGAGGAAAGAAGAAATAAAAAGGGAAGAAAGACGGAGGCAGAAGACAGAAAGAGGAATAAAGAAATAAGAAGAAGTAGAAGAAACAGCTGAAGCAAACTAAGCTATAGCAGCAAAGGGAGAATATTCTCCTTGTATCAAGTACAGTATGCATAATTCATTAGAGACAAAAATAATCATCACTGATGTTTGCTCTTGCATGTGCTTTCACATGTTGCCTGTGTGATAACATCATGTTGCTCCTTATCAAACCTCCATAACATAACCACCCACCATTGCATGTTTCCTGAATGCGCTCCATGTCTGTTAAGATACATAACCAAACACGCTACTTTAATGTGTGTCAAGTTGTGTTTTCATAAAACTAGAACACTGCATGTCACTTGTGTGCAATTATTCTTCTCTAACTTGCGTGCTGACCAATATATTTATTTTGTTTTAACCGATTCAAGGCTAAACAAATAGTAGATGTGGTCCAAACATAGTACAAAATCAAAAGAACATTTATTATAATGTGCATATCCGCTCACTGAGCATTTAAACTGCGGAAGATACTTGGAAACAAAGCAAATAAAACGATGACCCTAGTATGGCGATATATCGTCTTCTGTCCAAATGGGAAGTCACATGTGACGATATACTATCCTTCGGCACTGATTCAGTTTATAGTGCATGTCCTTTGTAGGACGTTGTTATCAACCGCGAGAATCTTGTTATGCAATTGTATGTTCAGTAGCTTGTCGTTGCTTTCTGCACGAGAAATCAGCGTTCAAGTCTAACTTAAAGCCAGTGTAGGGATTGAATGCCTGACCTCGCCATCAGCGCGCCGGAAGTTTAAAAGCGAGCGTTTTTATCTTTATGACAACGTTTACTGTATTATTTATGTCTTTACTAATTACCAGACTGGATGTCCGCACGAATGCAATACTTTTTTTCTACTGCCATCTTCATCATAATCATTGTCATCATCATCGTCGTCATAATCATCATCAGCAGCAGCTTCATCATCGTTATTATTATTATCATCATCAGCGTCATCATCGTTATCATTATTATCATTATAATCGTCATTATTATCGTCACCATCATCATCGGTTTCATTATCAGCACCAGCATCATTGTGATCATTTTCATCATCGTTATCATTATCATCATCGTCATCATTATTATCATCAAGTGCCTTGCCAACTGGTGTGAGTAATCATGTTTCTTCACATCTTGCGATCTCCAATGGCATGTATCAATTCGTCCGCTCACACCTGTCCATGCCATGATACAAGGCTGCCAATAATCGTCTCTCGCTGTAATCCTCTGTCTCTCTTTCTACAAATCTTTCCGATTGCCACAACACGTTCCAGTTGTTTCCTTCTTCTCGTGTCGTGACGGGGAAGAACGTAAAATGCTTTTTTCTGATGTTTGTAATTACTTGTCTTTGTGAAAGGAGAAGTAAGGTGTCTCCCACCCTCCGCTAGCCTATGGGACATCCTTGGACAAGGTGGAGTACCCGTTTAGCTTCCCGATCAGGGTTACGTGAAGCCATGGGTGCAGGTGGTGGATGAGGTTGAAGATCTGCCGACAGATAGGAATAACATATGGTCTACAGCTTCACAACGGTAGACAGAGGAGCTCTTTTTTTGGGGGGAGACAATGGTTACTGTCATTGACGAGTATGGTCGCTACTAAGAAGGAAAGCAATGGCAAACTACCTTCTTTACAGATGCAAAGAAAATTATGTTTTACGATAAATAAAAACCGTAAACTGATTAGAGAAATTAGACGTAGACAGTCACAAATTTTTGATCACGTTATGAGAAGAAATAAATTGGAGAACTTGGTGACAACTGGCAAGATCGAGGGGAAGAGAACAAGGGGAGTACAGAGAAGTAAATACCTGGATGGACTTGGCCACGTTGTATGGTCGAGACAAGAACACTGAGCTGATCCACGATTCCGGTGATCAAATGAGATGGCGAAACATGACCGCCCACGCTTATCGGCATGGCACATGATGATGATGATGATGATGAAAATGATGATGATGATGATGATGATGATGATGATGATGATGATGATGATGATGTCTTTAATACCTTTTGTTATGTTTCCTTCGCTATGGACTTCGTTCTGCCTTTGAAATAGTGTATGAAATATATTCAGGGGTTTCTCCCAACTCTTGATTGTTCTGCGTATTACGTATAACAGAAAGGAACTGACCAATTATGTTTCTTATTTAAATGATTGTAATATACTATGAAGACGCAAGACGCATGAGAAATGGTAAGAGATAGAGAAGTTAGTCAGTTAGTTGATTGGTCAGTCAGTCAGTCAGTCAGTCAGTCAGTCAGTTATTTAGTTAGTTGGTTGGTTGGTTGGTTGGTTGGTTCGTTGGTTCGTTGGTTGGTTGGTTGGTTGGTTGGTTGGTTGGTTGGTTGGTTAGTTAGCTGGTTGGTCAGTTAGGTACTGTAGGGGTATCATCCCTGAACTCCGGACACGTCCATATTTGTTCAGATCCTCCTCCCAACATATGCATCAGCGTCCGGCGGCTAATAGTGCCAGTTCTGTGTTGTTTGACGAGGCCCTTCATTGTCCCGATGTGCCTCTAATGTCTGGCTGTGCCAATTCTAACTTCCAAATCTCTCATTCTAGACAACAAAATGGATTCACTGGCGTCAGATAGAGAAGTTTCTCGGCATAGCGTGACGAGAGCATCGTTTTGTACAGTACCTGCTACTTAAGAGTTTGTAAGCCCCGTAATTACGGTCCAATGTGTTTGTGTGTTTGCTGTTTGATATACGAGCGTATGTTGTCTTGGTTTTGTTGTATGTTTGTTGTACCATTGAGATTCCCTATTCCTCGTTCTCTATCTTTCTGACTACCTCTTGGACATAATATTTGCAGGCAATAAGATTTCAGAGATGCAGTTGAGCAGGGATAGTAAAAGACTTATAGTGACGTTTAATTATGACTCGGCTTTGGTTGCGGAGTGAAGGAAACAGTTAGTTGAGTGAGTAATTAGTTCACATCAGGTCAAGGGGCAGGTGGCTCTTTCATTGGCTTCCTCACTGGCTTCCTCGCTAACTTCCTCGTTGTTGTTTTTTTAATTGTTTCCTCACTGGTTTCCTCACTGGCTTCTTTATTAGTTTCTCACTGGCATCTTCATTGGTTTCTTTAATGGTTTCTTCACTATCTTTCTCACTGGCCTCTCCGTTGTTTTCTTTAATGGTTTCTTCACAGGCTACTCTATTAACTTCTCTAATGGTTTCCTCACTGGCTTCCTCACTGGTTTTCTCACTGGCTTGCTCACTGTTTTTTTTTTTAATGGTTTCTTCACTGGCTTCCTCACTGGCTTCATCTGCTTCTTTAATGGTTTCCCCACTAGCTTCTTTAATGGTTTCCTCACTTGCTTCTTCATCGGCTTCTTTAATGGTTTCCTCACTGGCTTCTTTAATGGTTTTCTTACTGAATTCTTCGTCGCCTTCTTTAATTGTTTCCTCACTAACTTCCTTACTGGCTTCTTTAATGGCTTCCTCACTAACTTCCTCACCAGCTTCTTTAACGGTTTCCTTTCAGACTTCTTCACTCTCTTCGTCACTGGTTTCCTCATTGGCTTACTCATTGGTTACCTCACTGGCTTCCTCTATGACCTATTTACAGAATTCCTCACTGGCTACCTTACTGGTTTCCTCACCGGCTTCATCATTGGTTACCCTACTGGCGTCCTCTATTACTTCTTCATTGACTATCTCAGTGATGTCCTCACTAACTTCCTCACTGCAATTATCTTGTACATACTCACTACACCATGTCTTTATGAGCTGTACATGTCTCACCGTCAAATACTCACCGTCTATTCATCATTATCATTATCATCATCCTCATCGTGTGCCATGCCAGCTGGCATAGGCGTTCACATCTCTCCACAGATCATGGTCTTTGGTGTTCTAGATCAACAAGTTTGACGATAATCCTTTATGCCAACGTCTCAGTCCACGGAGCATCTTTTCTCTTTGTCTACCTCTGTCTATTTTCCCCATTGATATTTTTTTGTCTCCATGTTCTACAATTCCTCTCTTCTCATCACATGACCAAAGAAAGTAGTCTGACTCTTTCTTATAGCTGTTCGTAATGTTCAAGTTTCATTAGCCTCTTATATATATATATATATATATATATATATATATATATATATATATATATATATATATATATATATATATATATATATATATATATATATATATATATGTATGTATATTGCATATCCCTTACATGACGTTGCAGTCAACATCAGCGTTTTTCAGCTGCTGTTGACGTACTAGGCAAGATTATGCTCAGTAGTTTGCCATTGCTTTCTGAGCGACCGGCTCACATACCCTTTCAGTTACCAACGCGGCGATAACCGCAACCGATTCTCGCGCAGGTTACGCTACTCGCGAGAATATACCGGATTACGGAGAAAGACGTTAAAACCTAGGCCAGGGAGACCGGCCTCTTATATTAATAAGGTAAATAACATATTTCAGCTATTGGTGTATTACAGCAATTGTATGGAACGAATTGAATTGAGTTGAGTCAAAAACTGACAACATGGGACTCCGGACATTCTCATACTTGCTTTGTTCTGATGTTCAACAGCCAGCGATGAGTCCCAAAACTAATGGTACCAATAGCAGTCTGAATATGTGCCCATCTGGAGTTTCTTTGAAATCATGAGTGACGCCCAGATCCTCTGGTCACTAGCTGCGGCACGATTCTCTCCAAGCAGTGAAGATCAGTCTGTTCTGTCGCACTATACACTCGATCCCACAGGGCCCCGACGACGTCTGCCTTCTCGTGCACCAATACCCCACCGAGCGATGCAGATCAAGCCAGTCTGAGCGCGTGCGTTTCCTATCACACCAGCATGTCCTGGGGAAATAACCTAGTAGATGCTCTCGACTTTTTAGTGTTGAATTGAAGCCTATCACTCTTCCCGAAGTATGATAGTCTTCACCTTTCTCATGATAACTTGTATGGATTTCTTTTGTTAACTTACCTCATTTGCTTCATACCATCTTTAGAATCTTCTCCGCTAATGTGTTTTCCTCCCGGCTTGACTACTAATATATCTCGATTTTGAACATTCCTGCACATAATTCCATAGTGTGAATTGTTCATGCTATTCAAAATCTTGTATCGTGCTCTAGCATGACCTCCAAATATGAACTTATTCCGGTTTCATTGGCATGGCATGGTGGTTTTTAACCCTCGCCTTTTCCTCGTTATTTAAATGCAATTATCTCTTCTCCCTTTCTTTATTCCCAATGATGAATCTCCCGGAGCAGAACGCCATCATCATCATCATCATCATCCTCCGAGCTTCTCCACTCAGCTAAGTCTCGACGCAGCTACCAGTGCCAGAAGGCAGAGTCGGTCAACATCTCCAGCCATCTCACAGCGTGAGCAGATGCATCACATTGTGGACGAAAGCCTGGGCTCGGAGTTCCGAACATTCTACAAGTTGACGAGCCCCGTGAAGAAGACCTTTTCTGATGGATCATTCAAGAAACAGGCTCGCAATTCAGCGTTATTTTAATTGTTGATTTATGTGGTTGCTTCGGGATTTGAGGTTTGAAGATTGAGCACACTCCACTACTGGCAATGCTGAACGTATTCCGATATGAACGTTGGGCCTTGTCCACGTCAGATTGGAAACAATAGACCCGAGTTTCGCTCTCGTTTGAGCTCGTCAGTTGTGCATATCAAATGGTTACATACCCGCCTCACACACCAGTGATATAGAGTTCGATCCCAAGTCCAGTCAGTGATAGGCACAACTGACGAGCTCAAACGAGAGCGAAACTCGAGTCTAGTGCTTCCAGTCTGACGTGGTCAAGGCCTAAGTAGGCTCGTACCTGAATGTGATCAGCTTTACCAGTAGTGCCTTATTTTAATTGTCAGTTAAACTCATTCTCGGCTCCCCATACATTTGTTATATGTCAGGAAAACAAATCAGTTGGCTCAATGTTTTGTAAATGACTTCAGATTAAGAAAATTCGCTTGACTCCATTTTTACAACGTAAAATTAAGAAAACAAGGTAGTTGGCTCTATTTTGTTTTTGTAGTCTTATTAAGACAATGGCTCGGTCGGCTCTATGTTTTTATTTTTTATTTTTAACGTCAGATTAAGAAAACAGTTTGTTTAGTTTCATGTTTTATGTCATATTGCGAAAATAACTCGGGTGACTTCATTTTTGGTAATCTAACAACTCTAGGCCGGTCTCTCTGGCTGTGGGGTTACAGCACTTTCTCTCTGTAATCCCGTTTATCACGCAGGGTCTCGTAGCGGAGCGAGAGCTGAGGCGGTTCGACCCCCGCTCGTGACTTGCGGGATGCTGAGCCGGCCGCTGAGAAAGCAGTGGCAAACTACTGAGCGTAATCTTGCCAAGAGATCAACATACAGCTGAAAGATGCTGGTGTTGACAGCTAAGTCCTGTAAAAAGGATATGCTAAAAAAAACAACTATAGATTACTAAAGCAAATCGGTTATCTCTATTGTTGATAATGGCAGATTATTAAATTATTATTATTATTATTATCATCATCATCATCATCATCATCAAATACATTGCCGACTTAAATGACAGATCATTCTTCTCCACATCGTGCCATCTCCAACAGCACGTATTATTTGGTGCACTGCCTTCTGTCCGTGTCATGACAAAAGTATGTGAACAATCCTCTCGCAGTATCGCCCCCTGTCTCATTTCCCATCAACATATCAAGTAATCAAAACATGTCGCAGTATTTCTCTTCCCGTGAAGTGGCCACACAATGACGACTGAATCTTCCTGATGTTTGTGAGAAGCTGTCTTTGTGTTTGAGCTTCTTTCACGTTTAAATTATTCATTTTGACAGCTAAATAAATGTTCAACATTCTTCTGTATAACCACACCTCTGAGGCCTATGGATTTTCTTGATTGTGTTATATATATATATATATATATATATATATATATATATATATATATATATATATATATATATATATATATATATATATGCGTGCGTGCGTGTGAATGAATATTAAATGATCGACATATCTACGTATCCATCCATCCATCATGTGCCATGCCGGTAAGCGTGGCGGTCATGTTTTGCCATCTCACTCGATCACCAGAGTAGTCGATCAGCTCTGTGTTTCTGTCTCGACCATGCCACGAGGCCAAGCCATCCAGGTATTTGCTTCTAGGTCTTCCTCTTGGCCTGTTCCCTTCGATCTTACCAGTTGTCACCAAGTTCTCCAATTCATTTCTTCTCATACCATGCCCAAAAAATGTTGACTGTCTGCGTCTAATATCTCTAATCAGTTTACGATCTTCATTTGTTTCTGGAAGGACCTGTTCATTGGTCTTTCTGGCTGTCCATGGTATTCTTTGCATTTTCCTCAGAAACCACATTTCTACAGCCATCAGATGTTTTTCAGCTTGACTGCTCATTGTCCAAGCTTCACATCCATATAAAAGTACAGGTTCTATGTAGCACCTCAACACTCTTTTTCTCGTTTCAATTGACATCTTTTTATTGGTCAGTATGTTTTTCATCTTGCTAAAGGCTACCTTAGACATGGCGATTCTTGTTCTAATCTCTTCAAGGCATCTCCCATCAGATGTTATTACTGTTCCGAGATAATTGTACCTATTCACTTGTTGAGGAATATTCCCATTTACTTGTATATTACATTGTGGTACTTCGTTCTTCCTAGTGACGACCATAATCTGTGTCTTTTTACAATTTAATTCTAACCCTCGTTGTTCACTGTGTGTAACAACTGCATCTACTAAATGTTGCAGGTCCTGTTCATTGTCTGCAATCAAGACTGTGTCGTTTGCATATTTAATGTTATTGATGCATCGTCCCCCAATGTTGATTCCTTCCATATCTTCTATATATATATATATATCGTATATATCTACGTATACATACTATTTATGTCAATATCTACGTATACATACTATTTATGTCAATATCTACGTATACATACTATTTATGTAAGTTAAAATAAAAATTGCCATGGACAGCCAAAATGAGTAATCTTCCAAGGATACTTATCACAAATATCAGAAATAGATAATTCACATAATTGGTCACATTATTCATTACCATCTTGTATCAAATCCTTTGCAGAACGCTGCTCTAATCACAGTCCAGCCGGAATGATTCTTGATCCTTCACCACTTCGCTTGCCTCAAGCATCTCCATACCTATCGTGTTGGATGACAATTTCTTGCAAAAGGTCCATAATAAAGTCATAGACAGTGTGTGATTATCACAACAATCTCATGTCTTCCTGTTCTTCTTTTGTCCTATTTCCTTTGCATTGAATCGTCGCAGAGACGAGGTAGACGTCATTTTCTGTTTTTCGCTTGTCTGGTTTCTTGTGCTCTAGCCATATTTGATATCGTCAGTGTCTCTTTTACTCCATCTAGCCATCTCTTTCTGGCTCCTCCTTTCGCCTTGTATCCCGGTGTTCTCATATGTAAAGCTCTAGACATTGGTTGAGCTATCATCATCATCATCATTAACGCGAAATAAACTTGTTAGTTCGATCGAAGACAAACAAGACCCGACATTTGTCTGCAAAAACATCAGCAACCCTTTGATGTTGTACAGACGGAGAAAAATACGTCGTTAAAACTGTCTGCAGACGGTCGGCATTTCTAACTGAGAAACAAAATACGTCGCGTCAAAATGTCTACACAGTCGGCGATTTTGTTATGATGTGGGTTGTTCGAGAAAACGAATAACAACGCCAAACGTCTGCCACGGCGGTAGTAGCCTTTGAAGTGGAGACGAAATGTCTGAATGCAAGTCGGGATGGATTCTGTGATGTGGGGAATTCTCAGGTTGAACTATTGATGTACGGGACAAAGAATTTCCCCAAATGAAAGCAAATTTGACCGCAGATTGACTCCAGTTAGTCTAGAATAGGAGGACAAAACCAGACTCTGGACTGATTGGCGTCTAGACTTTTTGGTGACGTCACTCAAGCACCGATATAAAACCCAGTTGCGGTAAACAAGTGGAGTGAGTCGGCCAAAAATTCTGAAGTGTTAAGATCGGTGCATTATTCCGAGTTGTGTTACATGAGAGAGACTATAATGTCTAAGTGGTGATAGTTATCCGCGGACATAGATCCAGTCTGTGATTGCATAGTTTCGATTAGCAACTGGAATAGGCATATGGTAGGCTATTAATCATATCTAACTTAGAGTATGATTAGGAATAGAGTACAGTACTGTGCGGTGATATAATGTATTATAGGTGCGGTGATATAATGTATTATAGGTGTGGTGATATAATGTATTATGATTAGTGATAGAATGTTCTATAAGTGCGGTGCTAGAAAGTATCATAGGAGCGTCGGCACTAGTATTCTATTGTGTGGCTTCAACTAGCTTGTGTGATATATCATTTTACTCAGGGAGTTGAGGACAATGTAGTGGAATAATAATTAGAGAGATTAAGGATGGTTGAGAGGGAGGAGAGGAATGTGAAATGGTAGGATCTTCCAGTAGGGCATCTGCTGGGTTTCCACCCGTTCCTTTATTCTTTCCTGGTGTTGCCATGTCTCAGATCATATGATGAGTTATTTGGCCGTATGACAGAGATCGGATCTCTGTTATAGATCTGAGTGCTGCTATTGGCCTACACTCACCTAATTCCGGCCAGGATTGAGTTGCCCTCACCATAGTATTCTCTATTCTACAGGTTCCATTTACAGGTCCACGTAGGTGTGCTATGATTTTCAACAGTGAAGCTAACACATTTTAGAAGATGATGGCTCAGAATTCGAAGACAGAAGTTGCTGAGAGGCCGCTACATTGGGCTTATACCCAAGTTGGTTTGCAGGAACCTGGCTTCTGCTGAGCAGGACATGCTGAGGAGATTTATGTTTAGCAAGTGATAGGTGTATCACTGAACAGTCAGAACATTGTAGATATACACTACTGATACCAGGAACATTCATACAAATTTATACTGATACCCAGAACATTCAGAGTGTGTTGTTAATATGGGGAATCTTTTAAACCAGTGACACTAGATCCATTAAGATTTCCCCAGTAACAGTGACAATAGTGTTATAATTTTCTGATTAACAATCAGTTAAATAACAGAGTAAATTCATAGTGTGAATCAGATTGAAGACTCTCATTAGACAGTGTTTGTCATGGATGTCCAAGCATCCTAGTGGTTCAAGAGACAACGGAGGAAGTCTTCACGTGACCGGAGGAGCATCACCTTGGTGAGGTTGCTTGTCTGGAATACATGGTGCTAGTGTGTTCTCAGCACAGTGATGAGAATGACTATACTCCTGAACACTGATCTGAGTCTATAGACACTTTAGAGTACACGTCACACATTCTACACCTTATACACACACCCACTTCTCTTACATATACTCCTTGCTTTAATAAATTTCTTGTTTTTATTTGTTGAAGCTAGAGTTGTCACGTATGTTATGTTGGGGAAGAATGAGAGGGGGCATGATCCAGGAGTGAGTAAGAGTGAGAAGAAGGTGTCTTTAGATTGAGGGAGTGTTGTGGACGGAGTCTGCTGGATATCTCCAGGATAGAGATATTGAATTAAAACAAATGTGGGTGTTGATTCCCCTCACTTCAGGGACGACACTAAAGTGGTAAAGAAGAACAAATAACTACTACGACATTCATTCTTCACACACACGACAATCATCATCATCATCATCATCATCATCATCATCATCCTAATTATTATCATCCGCATCCTCATCATCATCATCATCATCATCATCATCATCATCATCATCATCATCAAGTTTATTATCAACATATGCCATGCCAACTAACGAGGGCGTGTCTGCACATCTAGAAATCTCGGTCCTTGGAGTTCTGGATTAATTCTGTTGATGATATCCCCACTACCATACCACAGCCATAGTCCTTCCAGCATTGTATGTGATAACAATGATCATCATCACCATTTGCATCTTTCTTGTCATCATCATGTGCTATAACAATGGCAAGTGTGCATTCATCCTTAAAAATCTCGTTCGCTTGTGTCAATTTTATACACGATATTTCTCAGTTACCGTCTTTGCCTGTCCACCATTGTATGCTATATGATGGGGCTTCAAATGAAAACCTTAATTAGTGTTTTTCTTTTCTTTTGGGGGAGGAAGTGGGGGGGGGGAATACAGGGGAAGTCAATATGTAAGTCACAAAAGGCTGTAGAAAAATAACTAAATATAATAACAATTTGAAACAAGTTTATTTTTATACTTACATTGTCCCTTTATTTCTCAACATAATTTCCACCAACATTGATGGACTGATCCCATTGTTTTATAAGTCCTCCCAAACCGGCTGCATAGACCTGCGTGCTCTGTTTTTTTTAAACCACTTTTTCACTTCACATTCAACTTCAGCGCCATTCGCGAAATGTCACCCACCAAGGTGGGTTTTCTGTAGACCAAAAAGGTGGAAATCACTAGGGGCTAAGTCGGGACTGTATGGTGGATGTTCCAGAACTTCCCACCTTAGTTAGTTAATTTTCTCCTGAGTTAATCGAGCCTTATGTGACCTGGCATGGTCATGAAGAAGCAACACTCCTTGAGAAAATTTTTCTGCCCATCTATGCATCGCTTTACGGGACAAACATTTGTCAGCATAAACATGAAGCATTTCTTTATGAATCTCCTTTGCAGGCAGGCCTTTAGCCCACAAAAACACGCACAACAGCATGTTGATCTTTGGTTGTACACTCCGTAAGTACAGTCGCCATTTTGTTTATGCGCTGCGCATGCGCAAGAGACACATAGCGCCACCTGACGAACGGAAATATAAAGGTCGATGTTGCTGTCACCTAATGACACCTGTATAAAACACCAACTACATTTACCTGCCATCCCACAGAAGTGTGTGACTTACTTATTGACTCGCCCTCGTATATTTAAAAAAAAAAAAAAAAGTTAGGAACAAATGTAGCATAATTCGATGAAGTCACCAATGCGTTAAATCAATTCCCCCAGATAAATTTCTTGGCTTCCTGTAAAAAACAAAATCGACTCTGGGGGCTATACTCGGTGTGCCTAACTCGGTCGTGAACAGTCTGTCACAGACGTCACACCGTTTTAAAATGTCCTGCTCCATTTATAGACTTGAAGGACTGACAGGCATACATCACCATACTGGGCCTTCATTCGCTGATGAATTTCTATAGATTATTTGGTTGTTTCGGGATTTGAAATTTAAATATTGAGCACAACCCACTACTGGCAACGCCGATCGCATTCCGGTATGAGCCTGAGGCCTATCCACATCAATATGGAAGCACTATACTCGAGTTTCGCTCTCGTTTGAGCTCGTCAGTAGTGCATATCCCTGACCGGATCTGGAAACAACCCCGAATCACTGGGCTGGTGTTCCTTGCCAGTGAGAAGTCCTGATCGTTCGGGTCCACATCGATTGACGGACGTCAGTCGCGGCGATTGGGCAATCTTGAGCATAGCCTACGATGGGTAGCGTTGTGGTATTCTGTTATGATAATTTGGCGTGTCCAGCGTGTGCCGCGTGGTTACACATCCGCTTCACACGCCAATGATCCGGGGCTTGTTTCCAGATCCGGTCAGGGATATGCACTACTGACGAGCTCAAACGAGAGCGAAACTCGAATATAGTGCTTCCATATTGATGTGGATAGGCCTTAGGCTCATACCGGAATGCGATCGGCGTTGCCAGTAGTGGGTTGTGCTCAATATTTGAATTTCTATAGGTTTCACATCTTCACTGATCAAAGATGGATAACAGAACGCTGCTCCTCTTTGGTGCATGTCAAAAGTGGGGCTGCCATCTTTAAACTGTCATTAGGACGTCACCGTGTTCGTCTGCACGATGATGTCACGTGCTCAAAACTCTCGACATCATTAACAAAAATATTGACAGGTTAAAAGACAATGGCATGGTTATTGTAATTTCTGTCACATTTTTAAGATTTTCATTTAAAACCCCTCGTACAATGTGAAATAGAATCATCATATTTTCTTGTAAATATGTGGTTGATCTAATAATGTGATAATGACGTGTGAATTATAAATATCTCACTTCAATGTAAATATGTAGGGATTGTATTATGACGTGTTAACGTGTGGTTTATATTTGCTGTGATAGGTTGTTGTAATTAACTTTTACTTATTTGTGATATTTGTTTTATGATGTCTTAAAACACGAGGGGAAGTCATTAAGTAAGAGGAATTTTACGAATAGCTCTTTTACAATAGCGCGAACCAGAAATCCTCTGTGTGTGTGTGTGTGTGTGTGTGTGTGTGTGTGTGTGTTCGCGCGCGCGCTATCTCTCAGTCTCCATGCCTAGCTACCCTCTTGGTTCACCTGTCCACTAGCTTGTTGATGCCTTCTAGAAAAACATTCTTGTGTGTGGCCTTAAACCACCAGTTTTGCACCGCCTCCATTACCTTGTTGTCATCTGCAAACCTCTGACCATGCAAATGTTCTTTCAGGGGTCCAAACAAATGACATTTCGATTGTGCGGAATCTGGACTGTATGCAGGATGTTTCAAAGCAGCAAATTTCAGACCATTTAGTGTATCCACTGTATGTGCAGTTGTATGAGGGCGGGCGTTGTCGTGGAGCAACAATACTTCTTTTGAGAGAAGTCTCGCCGCTTTTACCTATTCATACACTCTCTCCTGAGTCGCTCAACTGTCTCCATACTGAACCAAAATTTTTCTTTAGATTTCAAAAGGCGTCACACCCTCAAAACAAACACAACACAAAACAATCAAAAAAGAATAACTCGTCATTGTTCTTAAATCTTGCAAGTCGATAGTGGGTCAGCCATTTGTAATCGCATGCCCAAACTGATCAGTCTTCACGACCCCTACATGGGGTAATGCTTGAGATCCAGTCTGTGCCCTCAGATACGAGTTTTCATTGTCCATACTCTTCCATGCATTTTATAATAAAATGCCTGTTACTTAATAACTTTCCCGTGTATTTTCACGTCTTTGTTTGTATTTCCTGCATGTTCTTCTATACATGTTGACCACATATAAGCAGTTAAGCGTTAAAAGTGATAGAGAGTTGCATATATTTGTAATTATCATATGGCGCAAAACATGTACAATAAGATTAAGAAACTTATCAGAGAACAGTTGCCGCTTCAGACATGTAGGTATTTCGGCTGTTAGGATGAATCTCAAGGTCAGAGAAATACACAAATGAGGAAGTCGTACAACGATGAGGCGCCACAATAGCTCAGCGGATAGCACGCTTGTCTGCCAGCCCGGAGGTCATGTTTTCAGATCCCCGAGGAAACAGATTGTTTATAATTGGTCTGGGCTCACGGGTCGATCCACTCTAAACTTAAAAACAAAGTAAGATAAACTTTATAATAAAGTTACATAAACTTTAAAACAAAGGAAAATAAACTTTAAAATGAAGTAAAACAAACCTTAAAAGAACGTAAAATAAACTTTAAAATAAAGTAAAATAAACTTTATAATTAAGTCCTGTTCCCTCTCTTGTTCATAACATATATAGACAACAGATGTAAAGAAACCAGCCAAGCAGAGACAGCAAGAATACCGCATGACGAGAACACAGAAGAACCATCTGCAAATCTAATCATTAGAGAACTCCTGTTTGCGGACGACCAAGCACTAATAGCAAAATCAAAAGCTGAATTACAAGACTACGTGGATAGTCTAAACGAAATGTGTAGGGGACATGACATGAAAATTAGCACAAGCAAAACAGAGGTAATGACTTTAACTAAAGAAGAACAAACAACAACAATTCACCTAAACGAACATCCCTTGAAACAAGTAAAGAGTTGTAAGTACCTAGGAAGTATAATATCATGAAATGGCAGATAAGAAGACGAGATCGAAAATGGGTGCAATAAGGCAAATCAACTCATTGGACAAATGGCACCAATACTAAAGAACAAACATGTATCAATAACTACTAAGAAAGCATTTTACAACACAATATTCCTACCAACTCTATGCTACCAATGCCAAACCTGGACAATGACAGAAAAAGAGAAAAGCAAAATCACAACAACAGAAATTAGGTTCCTGAGAAGAATACTCAACGTATCAAGAAGAGATAAGATCAGAAATGAAGAAATCAGGACTAAAGTGGGGGTTAAAGCAGCACTAGATTTTATTAGAAGGCAGCAAGTCAAATGGTTTGGCCATGCAAGTAGGTTACCAGTCAACAGCATGCCACAACAAGCAATGATGTACAGACCAGATGGAAACAGAGGAAGAGGCTGACCACGTAAACGTTAGACGGAGGGAATAGCAGAGTCCATGGGAATATCGATACATGAAGCCCATAATCGGGCACTCTCACGATGTTTATACTTCACCTCGACACCGCAAGATACAAGAGGAACATGATGAGATGAAATGAGAATTAAGTAAAATAAACTTTAAAATAAAGTAATATACACTTTAAAATAGAGTAAAATAAATTTTAAATTAGTGTAAATTAATCTTTAAAATACAATAAAATAAACTTTAAACTAAAATAAAATAATCTTTAAAATAAAGTAAGATAAACTTTAAAATAAGGTAAAGGACCCTTTTGTGTGACTGGAGACGAAAAGAGTATGTTGTACCAGCTCCGTGTTTTTATAGGCCAATCGGAACTCGATAGATGACGTGGTCTATACCACGTGGGCCATTCCCATTACATGTCTATTGTAGATCGACCTGTGTGTCCAGCTCAGTTGTTAAGAACTAGAATCGTTGGGGATTCGAACATATGACCATAGTATCGGCAAGCCTGCGTGTAAGCTATTGCTATACCAAAGCTCACACTAAACACATGTATTGTACTTACAAATATTCATAAATAAAGACCATTTCGTCAAATGAATTACGTGGCAGTGTTTTTTGTTACACTCCCTCTATTCTAATGTGTCTTGTCCCTTCGGTGCCGTGTTACCCATATTCTAGTCTCGCTTGTCATTTCTATATCTTCTTTCCCTTATTCTTGCTTGTAATTTATATGTCATGTTTCTATCTGATGGCTGCAGAAATGTGGTTCCTGAGAAAAGTGCAGAGAATACCATGGACAGAAAGAAAACCCAATGACCAAGTACTACAGGAGACAAATGAAAATCGTAAATTGATTAGAGAAATTAGACGCAGACAGACGAAAATTTTTGGACATGTTATGAGAAGAAATGGATTGGAGAACTTAATGACAACTGGCAAGATCGAAGGGAACAGACCAAGGGGAAGACAGAGAAGTAAATACCTGGATGACTTGGTCACATGGCATGGTCGAGAAGGAACAGTGAGCTGATCGACGACTCTGGTGATCAAGTGAAATTGCGAGTCATGACATTTTCCGGCATGACACATGATTGATTGATTAATTGTTTCCCCTATTATTGCTTGTCATTTCTATGTCATGTTTCCCTTATTCTTGCTTGTCATTCCTATGTCATGTTTTCCCTATTTTTGCTTGTCATTCCTATGTCACGTTTTCCCAATTTTTGCTTGTCATTTATGTGTTATCTTTCCTCTATTCTTGCTTGCCATTTCTATGTCATATGTCCTCTATTCCCTGCTTGTCATTTCTATGTCATGTTTCCCCTCTTCTATTCACGTTAGCTATTGCTATGCCATTTTACCCTTATTCTAGTCCCTCTTGTCATTTCTGTCATGATTTCCATATTTCACTGTTTAATCAAGTCTGTGGCTCAGTACATTCGACTTCGGTAAGCATTTTTATCGGATTCGCCTACCCTAGCCTAACGGTCTCCAGTCTACCTACAAGGCAGCAGATTTGTATCTCTCTAAACTTCTTCCTATCCCTTGACCTGTCAGATATGGGTGACCATACCACCAGAAGAGCAGCACTTACCATTGGCAATGGCACCAGTCGTCACTGAAACTTCCCAGGCTCCTCTACTACATCAAGGTGGCTCCACAACAAAGAGGACATAAATAAAAGAATTGTAGGAATCCCCGGAGCGTCTTCTGCTATTTTTAGCCCAATTACGTGCACCTTAGAACTCATGCGTTATTTTAAGATTTAAATGTTTTCTTGCTGTTCTTTTATGTTACTTGCTCGAGGCGGTTAAAAAAAGGATCTTTCACATTTGGCGTCATATTGGATTTGCGGGCTGTGAGAAGTTCTTTGACAGCATTAATAGAAATTTCTTGGGCAGTTAATGAGACAAAGATGGGATTCTAGAGCAAAACCATTAATTTAAGTGATTACGTGACATGGGATGATTAATCGCCTTCAGCAGCTTCCTTTATCTGCCATGGGATTATATATCTGCGAAATTTTGTCATTACGATATAATACAAGATGCCATTGCTTTATAATACAACATGTCTATTAACAACTGTTAACTCATAATTGTGACACATCCCTGCTTCCCATGTTTCGCCATCAATTTTTATTTAGTTTGCATGCACTTTTTTTTTTTGACACTGAATGTGTTGATAGAGACATTATATAAAGACATGAGGTGCACATGGGGAGGGGGACAAACAGACTACACAGTGAATTATTAAGACAATAATATCTTAATGAAAGGAATTCACTGAACTCGGACAGGGCACCTTGGTATTTTGGACTTGGTTGACAACATTCCTCTTCTGTCACTCACTCTTCTGTCCCAAACCTGTCCCTCTCTTGTCCCTCCCCTGTCCGACTCCTGTCCCTCCCCTGTCCGACTCCTGTCCCTCTCCTTTCCAGCTCATGTCCCTCTCCTGTCCCACTACTGTACCACTCGCGTCCCTCTCTTGTCCCACACCTGTCCCACTCCTGTCCCACTCCTGTCCCACTCCTGTCCCACTACTGTCCCACTCATGTGTTTCCCCTGTCCCTCTCCTTTCTCACTCCTGTCCCACTCCTGTGTTTCCCGTGTCCCTCTCCTTTCTCACTCCTGTCCCACTCATGTTCCTCCCCTGTCCTTCTCTTGTCCCACTCTTTCCCTCTCCTGTCCCACTCCTGCACTCTGTTTTCCCACTCCTGTCCCACTCATGTCTCTCTCTGTCCCACCCCTGTCCCCCTCATGAACCTCTCTTGTCCCACAAATGTATAATCGTTTTCCACTACTATCCTACTCATGTCCCACTCCTGTCCAAACCTGTCCCTCTCCTGTCCCGCTCCTGTCGCTATCTTGTCCCATCCTGTCCCACAAATGTCCCTCTCCTGTCCCACTCCTGTCCAACTTCTATCCCCTCCTGTCCCACTCATATCCATCTACTGTTCCACTTCTTCCCCCTCCTGTCCCACCCTGTTACCCTCCTGTCCCACTCCTGTCCCTCTCCTGTCCCACTCATGTCCCTCTCCTGTCCCACTTCTATCCCTCTCCTGTCCCACTCATGTCCCTCTCTTGTCCCACACAATCCCACCCCTGTCCCAGTCCTGTCTCACACAGGTGATCAGCCAGCAGGTCAGTGTTGCTGAGAGGATTAACGCACTAAAACTTTCTCGTCTGACTACAGCGTAGTGCGTGTGTTCCATAGTCCGATCACTTTGGACTTATACGTTCACTTCTCGTCCTTTACCCGGAGATGTAACTTACAGGTAGCTGATGGTGCGGTATACTTGTAAAGGGAAAGCTAAAGGTTAAACAAAATCAACCGAGTGCACACACTAGTAGTAGTAGCAAGAGGGTGGGCTTCCCTCGAGTTCACAGCCAATGAAAAATTGAAGAGAAAAGAAAAAAAGATGACAGAATACATTACACGCACTTAATGGGAGATCACAGCAATTAGTTCTAACAATTCATATAGGAAACACACAGATAAGGAGAATAAATGAAGCAATGATAACCTGGGTTCATACACACATATTTAGATAGCAGCGTGGACAATAATCGGAGAATATATATATATTATCACGAAGTTCTGGATGATAAGTGCGTGATATTGGTCGTTGTCTAGGTAACAATACTCCTGGTGTGTCAATTGAGCTATCTAACTGTCTCACAATGCAACTCACCCCAGTAGTACACATCCATCAGTCATTAAACAATATTGAGTTGGCGCACATAATCCTTTAATACAGAAATAACACGGACAAACGGAACACAACTCTATATCCAGAAACACTATCATCGATAGAATATAAATATCCTCCTCACAATTTAACCAGCAAACATTACTGCCTTCTCAAGCCTGCTTCATATCCAATCCATAAGACAGGTAATCCAGCTCCTATCCACAGCTGGACCTCACAGAATACACCCACACAATGGGTCTAGTCTCCACTAACTATCCAACCCACTCTGGGTTCAGGCCTCTAATAACTATCCAAACCCCACTGGGTTTTAGGCCTGCATTCACCACTGGGAGAACAACACTACAACAGATCTGACCGCAGTCAGTCTAAGCTCCCACGTATTAGCCAACCGACCCGCTCGGCGCTAAAACATCAACTGCCTAGAAGTCCCTTGACTTCACATGAACCGAACCTCAGTCGGTCTCCGCTTCCACTGTCTTTTAACCCTGCTGTGTAGCCCTCCCCACAACATTACACCCCAGCCTAAAACTGTCTCTCTCTCTCCATCCCCCCTGGGGTCTGCTCACACCCGCACCATTATTTTTCATGGCTGGTTGTTTTTCTCGTAGTCTCGCTACTGGGGTCACTCACCTCAATGTCAGTGACCCAGGCATATGTCATATATATATATATATATATATATATATATATATATATATATATATATATATAAAGCTGCCTCGCGCGGCTCTACACGGTGATGGCATAGAATATCCCATGGTCCGCTGGTAAAACGCGAATTGCATAATGGGATATCGCCCTAGCCAGGATTATGAAAAGGGGTGCACGATATTTTCACGCCCTCTCTTACTGTAATCACCGCAGCCGGCGGTGCAATTATGCCCAAATGAGCAGGAGAGGGGGCAGGAACCGGTCTCCATCATCCACCAGACCCGGGCTGGCAGGAGCCGATCTTCATCATCCACCAGACCCGGGCCTGCCTGCGTGCGTGTGTGCGTGCGTGTATATATATATATATATATATATATATATATATATATATATATATATATATATATATATATATATATATATATATATATTAGAATCTTCTTCTTCTTCTTCTTCTTCTTTTTTCCATCTGATTTTGCTGTAAAGCGCCCCAGAGATGAGACATGTAATTTTTAGTATTTCGCTTGCCTTGTTGCTTGTACTAATGTCATATTTGATTTCTTTATTGTCTCTTTTACTTCATCTAGCCGGCTCTTTCTTGGTCGTCCTTTTGCCTTGTATCCCGATGTTATCGCGTTGATCTTCTTAGCTGTTCATCTAACTAAATGTACAAACCATTGTGTTTTCTTTGTATGTGTGTGTGTGTGTGTGTTTTTTTTGTTGTTTGTTTTGTGCGCCCGCTGGCTCTGGACTCAAAGGTAGTGCATATAAGTGCTACCTACTACTTCTAGTGCACTGGGCTGATTTTTACGCGTGGATTAGCTTTCCCTGTCACCAGTGTCCCTGGCCATCAGGCAATCCCACTCCCGCTTCAAAGGTACTCGCAGGTGTCATCCCAAGTCCGTGTGCAATGTACATCTTTGAAGTTGTCAATCCATTATCTTCTTGGTTGTCCACTTGCTCTCATATCAGATCTTCTTTGACGTAGCGCCAGTGGTGGTAGTCGATAGTATTGCATTTTAACGAGATTTTCTGCCTTTCAATATATGTGGCACAAGGTGTTGATCCCACTGTCTGTCTGATAACATCATTTCTTACTCGGTCACGGGTTGTTAAGTGGAAAAGTACTGAACGTAAATTTGCCTATAAAATCAGAAACATCTAGTGTCTTGTGTTTTTTTGCGTTGGCTAGCTTTGAACTCAAGTCAAAGCTGCTATTTCTAGTGCACTATGCTGATGTGTGCGTGTGAATTAGCTTTCCCAATGTCCATAGCCGTCAGGCAAATCCATTCCGACGTCAGAGGTACTTTTAGTTTACGTTCGTAAGTCAAGCAAGAAAAGTCAACATTTTAGTTCAACTGACCGGTCTAGGGGTTGAACCCGCTACCTCAGCATCAGCACGCCGGATGTGTAAGAGCGAGCGATCTTATCCATTCGGCTATGCTGACCTCTCAGTTAGGGTTGGTCTCGATGTCCTGTAAAGGACATACAACTAATTTTTAGTCGACACCCGAAATCTGTTGGCTTTATGTCGACATTGTCTAAAGGACATGCAACTAACTTTTATTCGACATTTCAAAAACTGCTGGCTTCATTTCGACATTGTCTAAAGCAGTGCTTCCCAAACTTTTCACTTTCGCTGACCGTCATAAAAATTTTCCTTTTGCACCAGGGACCGGTGCCGTTTAAAAAAATTTGTCTCCTTCTAATCTGGAATTTCATATGATCTCAATATACTGTATTATTATACATTTTAATATAAATATAAGATTTAACGTAATTGTGGAAGTTGTCCCGGTGCGCTAAATACTGCTCCATAATATTATTGGATGACGGTGATTTATTTAATGGTGGTCCCATTTTCATGAGTAAAAATGTTATTGTAGAGATTTACAAATCAAAAATTTTTCAAATGTCAAAACTACATTTAGGTCTTCTTGTAAAGATGTATATACTCGTATACACCGACAGTAATGAACACAAATAAAAATAAAAATAAATTATATCTTGGAAAACGATATCCAAATCAGAGTTTAAACAAGCTGACTAAATTACAGTATGTTGTAATAAAAATGATCTAATGATCAGCTGCTAACAGTAATTATTTAATGCGAGGGGTGGGCCTGTTTATTATTTACAAGCTTATCAAATCGTGGCTCTATTGTAGACAGCGCTACCCGCAAAGGAGAACACATTTCCATACTGTTTCTGTATTTTATCTTGGTGGTATTTTGCCTTTGGACAAGGGGGAGGTGGTCGTGCGCTTGTGGGACCAGATGGAAAAGGCGGAGGAACAGATTGAGAACCTATATGTGGAAAGAATGAGATTGCGGGGGATCGGCAGGGGTTCTGGAAGAATCTCAAAATTGAGAGAGAAGACCAGGAGAACCTTTAATCAGATAGCGGTGGGAACGATTTGCTGGCTGTTGAACGAGAGGACGGAGCACGGGAATGTCCCGAGCGCAGTGATGTCGGTCCTTAACTCAACTCTCAATAATGCTCATTGATGAAAAAGAAATACTCTTCTTTCAAGTTGTCTTTGTATCGATATCTCACATACACCATCAGAATCGCTAAGTTGGTAACGTCCGTGCTTTCGTCCAGCTGTAATGAAAAATGCTTTGCAGATGTATCTAACACATTCACTCGCTCAGACGATGGCAAAACGCATTTTAATAGTACAACGAAAATCACGTATGTTGTGCATCTTATGCCAATCAGCAAATTATAATGTGCATCTTTCTCACTTTTCGTCACATAGGAAACATGTCGTCAATAAACAAATGTCTTCGGCCAGGCCGGCTTTTAGTATCGGTCTCAGCTGGTTACTGTTTTTAACTTTCCCATTGAACTAATAATTCGCTTCTCCTTAAAAATAAATACTCCTTGGGCTATACAGCTGCAAGCTCAATTTATTTTAAAATTAAATCACCATAAAAACGGTGCGGATATCATGTTTTGAGAAAATGACAATCTTGTTTTTAAAAAGTTCTAAACAATCCTCACAGGAGAAAATATTTAACTTTTATCTTATTTTTTTTTTCAACTCACATTGCGGACCGGCAAAGAAGGACTTGCGGACCGGCACCGGTCCGCGGTCTACCACTTTGGGATTCGTTGGTCTAAAGGTCATGCTACTAACTTTTAGTCTACATCAAAAAACAGCTGGCTTCATTTCGACATTGTCTCAAGAACATGCAACTAACTTTTAGTCGACATCCGAAAAATGCTGGCTTTATTTCGACATTGTCCAATAGACATGCAACTATGTTCTCAGTTGACATAGAACCGAAAGTGCATAGTTCTAAAGCACACAGACCGGTAACTCATCGATCATTAATTCCCTTTCAGCATTGTCACGGTTGCTTTACTTTGTTTGAAACCAGCGATTCGCTCTTATCCTGCTTGCTTCTCTCATGCTTCTGAACCTGCAGGGAGAGTCAGTTATGCACTGTGCTGCTATTGATTCCGGCGTTTGTTTGAAATGCCAGTGACATTTCCATGATTGTCGTTCGTGCAGGTCGGCATGCGAAGGTCTGTGAGAACGCTTGTTACAAATTACCCCAGGAAGTGCGTCGCGATATTACTAATGGCTTACCATGTAGAATTGAGTGTACAAGCATGATGTTGTGTGAACTTATCATCATCATCAAGTGCCTTGCCGACTGACTTGGGCGATCATGCTTCTACTTTTTTTTAAATCTCCTACGGTATTATCAGTTCGTGTGTTGTTTCCTTCTGGGTCATGACGCAAAACTGTCAACAATCTTCTCCCGCTGTCTCCCTCTATCTCTCTTTCCACAAATTGTCCAGTTGTTTCGACATGTTTCAGGTTTTGTCTTCCCATAACGTGACCAAATTGCCTCTGTCTTATGTTTGTGATAAGTTGTCTTCGCGACTTAGCCTCCCTAAAATTGTCCACTCATTTTGTCTGTGCAAGGAATTTTCAGCATTCTTCTTGAAAACCACATCTCCAAGGCTGCCATTATTTTGTTTTAAACTTGTTTATGACTTGTCCAGGATTCGCAGCAATATCATAGAACTGGTTCTATGTAACATGCAAGCATTCTATAATGTATCTCAATATATATATATATATATATATGTGTGTGTGTGTGTGTGTGTGTGTGTGTGTGTGTGTGTGTGTGTGTGTGTGTGTGTGTGCGTGCGAGCGAGCGCTATTGTGTCAGTCCTTTATTTTTCTATTTCATGAGCATATAGTATGTTTCTGTATCTGTCTGTCTGTCTCTGCACACGACTTTCTACAACTTTCCTGAATGCTATCATTTTCTTTTGTATGATTGTTCAATAATATTAACAGAGGGAAATTAAGTTATTGGCACTCTGTATATCTATATGTATTTCCTTCTGACTGCGCCTATGTATTTCGTGATCGTATAGTCTATTTATTCTCTCTCTCTCTCTCTCTCTCTCTCTCTCTCTCTCTCTCTCTTTCTCTCTCTCTCTCTCTCTCTCTCTCTCTCTCTCTCTCTCTCTCTCTCTCTCTCTCTCTCTCTCTCTCTGTGTGTGTTCGCTTCTGCCTTTCTGTGTTCGTGTCTGTGTATACATCTATGTATGCCAATCTGCCTTACAATGTGCTACCAAAAACGTCATAATACACTACAGCGCATGGCGGTAAGACCAGGAATGGAGTTATACCTCTCCATAGCACAAAGTCTGGGCGGAAATCAGTTACATACTCATTTGGAAACAGGCCATCTTGTGTTGATTCGGCACGGGTTGTTCAGATAGCAATGGGAAAGCTACCGTATCGAACGTAAACTTGCATAGTAAATCTAAAACAGCCTCAAAATGCTGGGATTGACTGTGACGTCCTGTAAAGGACATGCAACTAACTTCCTTGTTTAAGCCAACAACGAGAGCTGACATCGATTCCTTGTCGTATCCCGCAACAGCTGTGTAAAGTGTAAAGTCCTTGCCATTATCACAAGATGTCCGCTATACGAACATGCGCTAACCGAACATCTACCATCATTATGGTCTTTGCCGACTGGCGTGAACAACATGCATTCCTCCACAACCCACAAGCCTATCTCCTCTATTAATGAATGCTTGTGGAGGAATCTTTCCCTGACACGATGCAAGGCTGTCTAGACGCGTATTTCTTCCTTCCCGGTTCTTCGTCTTTGTTCACCTACAGATGTCAATTTGAATGAATGCACAGAAATAATCAGCCAGTTTAGTTTTTGCCTTATCCCTCTGCCAGCTTCGTAGCGAAGAGGTTACGGGCGCAGTTCGTAATCCCGAATACCGCGTTCGTAACAGCTGCGGGCGATTTGAAATCAGACAGCTTTGTGTTGGTGTCCATACAAGGGCATGGGTTCCAGTCGTTCAGATATCAATGGCAAACTACTGAACGTAAACTTGCCAAGAAATACAAACATCCAAAACATGCCGGGGTGTACTGCGACGTCCTGTTAATGATATGCAACTAACTTATTGCTCTGGGTAGTGCTTCTAAATGGCATAATCATTAAGTTGTGCATCACCGTGTCGTCGAGCCTTTGGCTTTGTACACCCCACTTCGACAAGCCATTTTTCCGGGTTTGCTGCCTGTGACTGACCCCAGTCTACTTACCAGGCAGTGACAGTCCCCAGTCTACCTACCATACTGTGACTGTCCCGAGTCTACCTACCATACAGTGACTGTCCCCAGTCTACCTACCATACAGTGACTGTCCCCAGTCTACCTACCAGGCTGTGACTGTCCCCAGTCTATCTACCATACTGTGACTGTCCCTAGTCTACCTACCAGACGGTGACTGTCCCCAGTCTACCTACCAGACAGTGACTGTCCCCAGTCTACCTACCAGGCTGTGACTGTCCCCAGTCTACCTACCAGGCTGTGACTGTCCTAGTCTACCTACCAGACAGTGACTGTCCCCAGTCTACCTACCAGACAGTGACTGTCCCCAGTCTACCTACCTTACTGTGACTGTCCCGAGTCTACCTACCAGGCTGTGACTGTCCCCAGTCTACCTACCATACAGTGACTGTCCCCAGTCTACCTACCAGACAGTGACTGTCCCCAGTCTACCTACCATACAGTGACTGTCCCCAGTCTACCTACCAGGCTGTGACTGTCCCGAGTCTACCTACCAGGCTGTGACTGTCCCCAGTCTACCTACCAGGCTGTGACTGTCCCCAGTCTACCTACCAGGCTGTGACTGTCCCCAGTCTACCTTCCAGGCAGCAGGTTTTATTTCCACCCCATTAACACGTTAAGTGTGACATTACGTTGTCAGGATTCTGAAAGGCAATTTGGCATTACCCGGGGCTATTTGTGCGATGCATGAGAAGTTAACATTTGACTTGATGGTGTGCTGATAGATTATAATGGCTACACTGAACAAGTTGGGAGTCCTGATCCAGTTAATGTTGTCGTACGGCAGCGTTTTTTTTTTTTTTTTGGTTTATGTTTTCAAGAATGCATATCCTACTCTTGGTTCTTCTATTGGTTGTTTCTCTTCATCCTAACTTTTCTTCGTATACTGTATTCTAAATACTTTACCTTTCATACACACGCGCGCGCGAGTACACAGATTATATATATATATGCACCTACTGGCATTTTGCCGTCTTGACAAGACGATAGTTCTTGTGCTTCACACACACATAGAAGTAATAACCTCTCCATAATTCAAAGCCTGAGCTGAATTGTAAAGACTATGTATTGTCTATGCAGCATGATCCTTTTCTCGCCTGTCTAGTTTACTCCAGACGAAACGTAACACCAGTACATCTGGAACAATGCAAGCTGCAGAAGCTGCCGGATAAGCAAAGCAATGTTTTATCTGTCCGTCTCTCGGGGCTTCGATTCTAGACCAGTTTTCGACCAAAAGCTTCCGGCCTGGTCTGCTGCCATGACAATTAGTCTTTAGTCTGCATTTCCTCGCACCATTATAAGGCTTGTAGCCTCCCAATTGAGCTCATCTCCCCGGACTTAGTTCATCTTCGGTCTGGAACACCGCTTTATAGCACTGGTAAGTCATATTGTCATTCTACTCTGTCAGTCTACACATCATTAACACTCTAACTTTTAAACATCCACACAATCTATCATCACAGACATACATATTGCTTTTCAGCAGTTAATTTTACAGCATAGTATTTCACCATGGCGTCGTTACAAGATTTTATGGCTATGGGAGAAAAGGGCGGCTTGTCTGGCCACGAACCTAACAAACTTCATGTTTACGAAACATTTATGTATTGGCATAGTTAAAGCTTAAAGCATTTTCCAATCCAAGTTTTTTTTTCCTCTCTCCCTTTGGTGACCTGTATATGTCAAATTCCATTGCTACTGTTCATTCTTTATTAACATTCTAACAACGTGTCGAAATGTATTCCTGGATGTTGAGATTCTTCAAGGAGAGCCCAAGTGCTGTGTGGCTGTGTATCATATAGCTAGAGTACTTCTCCGTCAGCGGTTCTGACAGTGGTGAGGGGACTTATTCTGGGAATTTTGTCCTGCAGGTACAGATACAATGAGAGCGCTAGTACCGTGTGGCCTTAGTTTCATATAGCTAGAGTACTTCTCGGCCAGCGGTTCTCACACTGGGGGAGCCTCAGATCCTGGCCGGTTTGTCATGTAGATACAGATACATTTCCACCGCCATTAGATGTTTTTCAGCTTGTCTGCTCATTGTCCACGCTTCACATCCATACACAAGTACATGGTCTATGTAGCACCTCAACACTCTTTTTCTCGTTGCAAATTACATCTTTTTTATTGGTCAGTGTGTTTTCTATCTTGCTACCTTCGCCATGGAGATTCTTGTTCTAATCTCTTCAAGGCATCTCCCATCAGATGGTATGACTGCTCCGAGATAATTTTCCCGATTCATTTGTATTAGAATATTCTCATTTACTTGTATATTGCATTGTGGTATTTCCTTCTTCCAAGTGACGACCATAATCTATGTCTTCTTAAAATTTAATTCTAACCATTATCATTGGGGGACGATAACGACGTAGATCAATATTAGATATGCAGATGATACATTATCTTGATTTCAGACAATGAACAGGACCTGCAACATTTAGTAGATGCGGTTGTTGCACGCAGTGAACAACTTTTTTTTAATGTTGCATATCCATTACAGTACGTTGCAATCAACACCAGCATTTTTCAGCTTCTCTTGATGTACTAAGCAAGATTACGCTCAGTAGTTTAGTGAACAACTATGGTTAGAATTACATTGTAAGAAGACACAGATTATGGTCGTCACTGGGAAGAAGGAAATACCACAATGTAATATATAAGTAAATGGACATATTCTTAAGCAAGTGAATCGGTACAGTTATCTCGGAACAGCCGTAACATCTGATGGGAGATGCCTTGAAGAGATTAGAACAAGAATTGCTATTGCGAAGGTAGCCTTTTGCAAGATGAAAAACATACTGGCCAATAAAAAGATATCAATTGAAACGAGAAAAAGAGTGTTGAAGTGCTACATAGAACCTATACTTTTGTATGGATGTGAAGCGTGGACAATGAGCAGACAAGCTGAAAAACATCTGATAGCTGTGGAAATGTGGTTTCTGAGGAAAATGCAAAGAATACCATGGACAGACAGAAAAACCAATGAACAAGTCCTTCAAGAAACAAATGAAGATCGTAAACTGATTAGAGACATTAGACGTAGACAGTCAAATGTTTTGGGGCATGTTATGAGAAGAAATGACTTAGAGAACTTGGTAACGACTGGCAAGATCGAAGGGAAGAGACCAAGTGGAAGTCCGAGAAGTAAATACCTGGATTATATATAGACCTGGCCACGTGGCATGGTCGACACAGAAACACGGAGCTGATCCACGACTCTGGTGATCGAGTGGGGTGGCAAAACATGACCACGCACGCTTTTCGGCATGGCACATGATGGATGGATGGACGAAGTCTGGCTTTTGTTGTTTGTCTTGTAGCAGTTTTGCTGGTATGTCTGTTGAACGAGGTGAAGCAAAATGTTCTTAGGAGCCACTCGTATATTGATCCAATTATAATATACGGAAGAGAATCATGGACAATTAGCAGACAAGTGGGGACTGCGGGAGTTTGGTTTTGTAGAAGAATGAGAACACCGTGGATGGATAGAAAGAGCGATGAAAATATATTTAAAGAAGTTCACTCACAAGGAGAACTGGTTACTCACATCAGAAGAATACAGTCCACATTCCTTGGGCATGCCAGGAGAAGAGGAAAGCTGAAGTATATCGTCGCAACGGTAAAGTTGGAAGGAAGATAAGCAGGGAATAACAAGAGAGAAGATACAGGAAATTCTGACATCATGGCATAGAGAAACATCGGTATAGAAAAAAATTGTCAAAGCACAAGAGGCATACAGCTGTGGGCAGAAATGATCACCAACGCCACACGGCATGGACTATAAGAAGAAGAATTCCGTCCCAATCCCAACGAGAGAAACTAAACCCGCATAACTTAACCACCACATTAGAACCAACGCTACTGCATCAGGTTGAACGAGGTGGAAGTTTTTTCCCCCCTACTAATATGATCGGATCTGAACCCAATCATTAACGGTTTTAACTGTTTTACTTTTTGTAGAGCAACGTTAGTTCTGTGTTTGATCAATGGATCATACGGACTTAGAAATAGCCCTCTTGTCTACAGTGCTTGTTCTAACTACCTGAGCTCTTGAAGCCAAACAGCTCTGTCACGACTTTACCCTTAGCCGCATGTATCTCACTGAATAAACGTGACGCAGTCTATGAACTGAGATCAACGTGATTCAAAAATAGATCATTCTTGACTCCTCATCCTCACAAATGTCATCATTTGATGTGGATTTCGTTAGATGCTCTGCGCTCTTTATAATATAGAGTTAGTTGCTTTTCCTTTACAGGACGTTGTAATTAACCAAGTATTTATTGACTGTGACTTACGAGGCAATGTTAGTTCAATAGTTTGTCATTGCTTTCAAAGCTGTCGACGCTCATGTCATATAAATCAACGCAAATCGGTCAGATTCCAAATCACCTACTGCTGACTTCGAACTCTCCACTCGGTATGTCACGGAATTGTGAAACTGCGTGTCACTATACTCTAACATAAACAATAAGTATAACCAAATGCTTGGTAGACGAGTCAAGGACTCTTGTCCACTCTTTGTGCGTATTGGATACATGGTGCTGCTCCCATATGTTTATGCCAATAAGAACTGGATAGATTATGTGGGCAGTATCAAGCCGGTTGCCTTTATTCCCAAGAAATTTTCTGGTACCCATCTGAAGCATGGAAGCCATGGTGATTTTTGTGTTGTTTTCTCGTCGGTGGAGATTCAGACATACGACCACAGGGTTGGCAGGAGAGGGTTCTAGCCACTGAGCTACCTTGGCTAACTGGGGATTCTAACTCAACACACTGCGCTACCTGGCCTAACTGGGGATTCGAACTCTGACCAATGCGCCACCTGGTCTAGGTGGAGATTCTAACTGACGACCACTACGCTACCTGGTCTAGCTAGGGATTCTAACTGATGACCTCTACGCTACCTGGTCTAGCTAGGGATTCTAACTGATGACCTCTACGCTACCTGGTTTAGCTGGGGATTCTAACTCAACACACTGCGCTACCTGGCCTAACTGGGGATTCGAACTCTGACCACTGCGCCACCTGGTCTAGGTGGAGATTCTAACTGACGACCACTACGCTACCTGGTCTAGCTGGGGATTCTAACTGATGACCTCTACGCTACCTGGTCTAGCTAGGGATTCTAACTGATGACCTATACGCTGACCTGGTTTAGCTGGGGATTCTATCTCAACACACTGCGCTACCTCGCCTAACTGGGGATTCGAACTCTGACCACTGCGCCACCTGGTCTAGGTGGAGATTCTAACTGACGACCACTACGCTACCTGGTCTAGCTGGGGATTCTAACTGATGACCTCTACGCTACCTGGTCTAGCTGGGGATTCTAACTGATGACCTCTACGCTACCTGGTCTAGCTGGGGATTCTAACTGATGACCTATACGCTACCTGGTTTAGCTGGGGATTCTAACTGATGACCTCTACGCTACCTGGTCTAGCTGGGGATTCTAACTGATGACCTCTACGCTACCTGGTTTAGCTGGGGATTCTATCTCAACACACTGCACTACCTCGCCTAACTGGGGATTCGAACTCTGACCACTGCACTACCCCTCGTAGCTGGAGTTATGAACTATGACCACTGCGCTACCTGGTCTAGGTGGAGATTCTAATTGATAAACACTACGCTACCTGGTCTAGCTGGGGATTCTAACTGATGACCAAAATGCAACCTGGTCTAGTTAGGGATTCTAACTGTTGACCACTACGCTACCTGGTTTAGCTGGGGATTCTAACTGATGACCACTACGCTACCTGGTCTAGTTGGGGATTCTAACTGATGACCACTACGATACCTGGTCTAGCTAGGGATTCCAACTGATAACCACTAAGCTACCTGGTCTAGCTAGGGATTCTAACTGATAACCACTACGCTACCTGGTCTAGATGGGGATTCTAACTGATGACCACTACGCTACCTGGTCTAGCTAGGGATTCCAACTGATAACCACTACGCTACCTGGTCTAGCTGGAGATTCTAACTGATAACCACTACGCTACCTGGTCTAGCTGGAGATTCTAATTGATAACCACTACGCTACCTGGTCTAGCTGGAGATTCCAACTGATAACCACTACGCTACCTGGTCTAGCTGGAGATTCTAACTGATAACCACTACGCTACCTGGTCTAGCTGGAGATTCTAACTGATAACCACTACGCTACCTGGTCTAGCTGGAGATTCTAACTGATAACCACTACGCTACCTGGTCTAGATGGGGATTCCAACTGATGACTACTACGCTACCTGGTCTAGCTAGGGATTCCAACTGATAACCACTACGCTACCTGGTCTAGCTGGAGATTCTAACTGATAACCACTACGCTACCTGGTCTAGCTGGAGATTCTAACTGATAACCACTACGCTACCTGGTCTAGCTGGAGATTCTAACTGATGAACCACTGAGCTTCCTTTGCTTCCAGCTTGACTCCTAATCCTCCCATTCATTGTTCATGATTTAATGCAGATGTTGTAATACGGTCCTTTTAACTCAGAAAATAAACATGATTGCATGAGCTGAGTTAGTCAAGAATCAACATCACAGCACTCGAGATATTCCCATAGTGGTCAGTCCTCATCTTCAACAGCCAGCAAAGAGTCCCAATACTAATAGTGCCAGTTGCGGTCTGATTATGTGTTCGTCTGGACTGTCCTCGGAGTACTGAGTGTCGAACAAATCCTCTGGTCATTCTATACCGCTCCGTCATCTCAAGCAATGATGATGTATTTGTTCTTCCATTCTATACACATTTTATGGACACATTAAGAAAAGAAATAAATTGGAGAACTTGGTGACAACTGGCAAGATTGAGGGGAAGAGAACAAGGGGAAGACAGAGAAGTAACTACCTGGGTAGCTTTGGTCACATGGTATGGTCAAGACAAGATCACAGAGCAGATCCACGACTGTGATGATCGTGTGAGATGGCGAAACATGACCGCCCACGGCACATGATGATGATGAGACTATACACATGATCCCCAAGGACCCTGACCACATCACCAATACCCCACGAACGGTGCAGACCCAGTCAATCAATCCGCCTGCTCGCTTCCCATCACACCAGCATTTCTATATAACTAAACATGGCTAAAATTATGCTCAAGTATAAAGCAAACACGACTTTCTCCGTAATCTCGTATACTCTCGTAAGTAGCATGACGACAGTGAGAATCAGCAGTGGTTCGAATCGCGTCGGTAACTTACGGGATATTGAGCCGGTCGCTCAGAAAGCAATGGAAAGCTACTGAGCGTAATCTTGCCAAGAAATCAACAACCAGCTGAAAGATGCTGATGTTGACAGCGATGTCCTGTAAAGGATATGCGGGAAAAAAAACTCGGCACCCGGTAGGTGCTGTAGTCAATATCACGGCCGCCTTTACTTCTCAGGTAATTTCCTGGTACCTTTATTATGTCGACCTTTACTTGATCGCTTTTACTGGTACCTTTATTAAGTCGACCTTTACTGGTACCTTTATTAGGTCGACCTTTATTGGTACCTTTATTAGGTCGACCTTTACTGGTACCTTTATTACTTCGACCTTTACTAGTCGCCTATACTTCTCAGGTAATTTCCTGGTACCTTTATTAGGTCGACCTGGACGCTCAGGTCAATGGAAAGAATCCCACCTGGCCGGAATTCGAACCCATGACCACCGCGGCCGGGGGAAGGCCTGATGGTCACTACTCTACCGCGGCTCACGATGACTTTACCAGAACTCAGTCAATGTAACCAAATGGTAGTTGCGGTCAGAAAACCGTCCTTATCACACAAATAAACAATTAACTTAACTCCCGTTTATTGATTTGTGTGCCCTTGAGTTAATACGACTCCAAGACCTCAGCTAAGTGACCTTATTTTGTAGTTATTTTATTGTATTTTTAATGTACCCTTTTAAATGCAGGTTTTAATATAGTCTTTAAATGCGGCTTTATGGGGAAAATTTTACCCTGTTGATTAATTCGCGTTGTGTGTATCTAATGGTTCTTGTATGTAAGAAATTTTTTTAATACGTATTCTTCGGTCGTAACTGTCTATTTTGCTTTATTGCTTTATTGTGTTGCAAACTTGGTGTGTTATTTTATGTTTTTTGTGCTGTATGTATGTGAACTTTTACCGTCCTACATAGCTATGGCTTTTTTTTTCTTTTATGTCTTTATATGGATGTTCGCCGATTTTTTTGATGTGTTCCTTTTTGTCTTTGTATACTTTTGTGACTGTTTCCCGATTTTTGATGATGGCCTCCTGCATAGTCTTTTGTTTGTAATTTATTGTTGTTTTTTTTATTTGCGGGAACTGACTTGTTTTCCCGTCTCATGGCTCCGTTCTCAGTATGTGTGTATTTATTTGTGCTTTCTTGAATCTGTATACGTTTCATTGTGTTGTCTTGACTTGTCCTTGCTGCATATTTTGTTTGTTCTGATTGCGTTTACTGTATTTTTTTGATTGAAGTTTTGGAGTCGCTCCTGTATTGCTCCCGATTGTTGTTTTTATTTTGTCTGATCTGAATCTGTTAGTCTTTTGTTTTTTTGATATTTGTAAATCTTGATTGGGTCATACTATACCGCGTCACGATGACTTTTACCAGAACTCAGTTATGTAACCAAATAGGTGAGTTTTTTCGTCAGAATAAACCGTCTTATCACACAATAACAATTACTTGACTCACGTTTTTGATTGTGATGCCCTTGAGTCTAATACGCCTCCAAGACACCTCAGCTTAAGTGACTTTTTTGTAGTTATTTATTGAGTTTTAATTACCCTTTTTAAAGCAGGTTGTATACAAGTCTTTTAAATCGGCGTACGTTATTTATTTTATGTTGTCTTTTGTAATGTAGTTTTTTAAGTTAATGCAGTTTTGATTAATGGAGTTTTAATGTAGTTTTTAATGTAGTTTTCTAATGTAGCTTTTTAATGTAGTTTTTAATGTACTTTTAATGTAGTTCTTTAATGTAGTTTGTTTGTGTGATGTTTTATGTATTTGAAGTGTTGCTATTTAAGATAACCTTTATGTACTTTAGCGTAGGTGTTTTACTATAACATGAATGTGTTTTTTTTAATTATAACTTTTAATGTATTCAGTATTGTTTTTAATGTATTGTATTGTAGTTTTTAATGTGGTTTTTTTAATGAAGTGTTTTTAATGTAGTTTTTGTAAATGTTATCATTGTCAATTTGTGTTCGCATGCTGACGACAGTTTTCTATCCGTAATATCCATGTGTCACTTGTGACCTGTATTCTTGTAAAGCTAACCTACTACACTTTCCCCTTGTGTTGATCAGCTGATTGGTTAGCCCGCTGGGTGT
>JACEFZ010028459.1:307500-314641 GCA_014155875.1 Cepaea nemoralis
GTCCTTGTCTGTTTATCTCGCTTATATGTCATATAAGTGTTTAGTTGTATATGTGTGTGTCCTTGTCTGTTTATCTCGCTTATATGTCATATAAGTGTTTAGTTGTATATGTGTATGTCCTTGTCTGTTTATTTTTCTTATCTGTCATGTAAGTAGGTAGGTGCATGTGGATATTTCCATGTCTGTTTATCTTTCTTTTCTGTCATATAAGAATGTAGTTGCATATGTGTGTATCCTTGTCTGTTTATCTGTCTTATCTATCATATAAGTATGTAGTTCATTTCCATGTCTGTTTATCTTTCTTTTCTGTCATATAAGAATGTAGTTGCATATGTGTGTATCCTTGTCTGTTTATCTGTCTTATCTATCATATAAGTATGTAGTTGCGTCTGTCTGTCGCTCTGTCCGTCCATAAGTCCATTCTTCTGTCTGTCTGTCTGTCCATCTGTCTGTCTGTCTGTCTGTCTTCATGACAGAGTATCTAATGCATCATAAGCTTGTGCCCCGCATCACCCTCGCTGTTCATCTACCTCTCTAACTTCCCCCCCCCCTCTCTCTCTCTCTCTCTCTCTCTCTCTCTCTCTCTCTCTCTCTCACTCACTCACTTTCTTACTCACTCACTCTCGCTTTCGCTCACTCTCTCACTCCCTCTCACTCTTTATCTTACTTTCTCTCTCTCACTCCCTCTCTGAACTATCTCTCTTTCACCCACTCACTCTCTGTAAATACCTCTCTTTCACCCACTCACTCTCTCTTCCACCCACTCAATCACTCTCACTCTCTCTCACTCTCTCTCTCTCACTCTCATTCACTCTCACTAACTCTCTCTCTCATTTACTCTGTCTCTCTCTCGCTCACTCTCTCACCCCCTCTCACTCTATATCTCACTCGCTCTCTCTATCTCTCTCACTCTCTGTAACTATCTCTCTTTTACCCACTCACTTTCTCTTCCACCCACTCACTCACTCTCTCTCTCACTCACTCACTCACTCACTCAGCCACTCACTCTCACTCACTCACCCTCTCTCTCTCTCTCTCTCTCTCTCTCTCTCTCTCTCTCTCTCTCTCTCTCCGTGTAGCCAAATCTAGTTGTTTCTGAAGGATACTGAAAACAGAGAACATCATTTTAAACTGAACAGACAAAACTTAATTTCAGATATTTTGGGAGTCTATTACCCGAAGCCAAAACTATTCAGTCGAACGAGGGCCTACTCAGGCAACGAAATTCCACCACTTTTCCCACTCCTCAGGCTAGAATTTCATCAGAGATTCGTTTCTCTTGCAGTATTATATATAGACGGAAAACGGTTCGTTTGTATAAGAGACTAGATACATTTATGAAGAATATGAGTAATCGATTCATGAAATGAGAAATGGAAACTGCTGGAAGGCTGAATGGGCGGCGAGTGTCTTAAGGTATCTTGTGCAATAAAAAGATTGAGTTCTTCTCAGATGTCATTTTGGGGATCAGGATGACTTAACTCTTACGAGGCTTGTCCGCTGGTTGTCGAACCTTAATCTTTCTTTGGGTTTCCATTAACAATATTAATGTAAGGGTAAGTCATTTATAAGCGTTTTAAAAGATATTTTGATATTATGCATGTGTTTTTGTTGTTGGTTAGTCTGCTAGTTGGTTGGCTGGTTTGTTGGTTATTTGTCTGGCTGACTGTTTGATTGGTTGGTTGGTTGGTTGGTTGGTTGGTTGGTTTGTTGGTTGGTTAATTGGTTGGTTGGTTGGTTGGCTGGTTGGTTTGTTAGTTGATTGGCTAGTTTGTTGGTTCGCTAGTTGGCTAGTTGTTTAGTTTACAAGTTGGTTGGCTGGCTACTTGGTTGGTTGGCTAGTTGGTTGGTTAACTAGTATTTTAGTTGGTTGGCTATTTTGTTTGTTGGATAGGTGGTTGGTTGGCTGGTTAGTTGGATGGTAGGCTGGTTGGTTGGTTTCGTCATCTTACACGATCACCAGAGTCGTGGATCAGCTCCGTGTCTCGACCATGTCATTTAGCCAAGCTATCCAGATATTTACTTATCTGCCTTCCCTTTGTTCTTGTCCCCTCAAACTTGTTAGCTGTCATTAATTTCTCTAGTTTATTTCTTCTCACAACGTGCCCAAAACATTATGACTGTCTACGTCTAATTTCTCCAAACATATCTGGCAAGTTAACAACGTTGATACGAAATTGTAGTGATAATGTCTTCTCTTGGATCAGGTGCGAGTTTGTCGCCTGACTCATCGACCGCTATGTGAGGGAAAGCTTGGTCCCCTAATCCACCGCTCATGCAGGCTAACAAAATGTGATGGCACTATCAAATCACGGACCCATAACAGGTTTCTGCTTGGGGACAAGTTAATGAATTAAAGATGGTGTTATAGCAATGATTAACTTCAGCAAAAGGAAATATTGTGTATTTTGCTTTACATTCAGAGGGCAAAGAAGAAGGAGCTGGACGTTTACGTTTCGTTGTATCATTTTCGTGGCAAGGAGAAGGATGATATGGATCTCAGGTAAGGAGTTATTATTTGTTATTCATTCATTTATTCGTTCATTCATTCATTCATTGTTAAGACGCAACAGGTCAGATTAAATATTTCATATTTCATTCTAAAATATGAATAAAATTAGTGGAAAAGGCTGTGGAAATGTTAAATTTAGTTGCAAATCCTTTACAGGACATCGCAGTCAACACCAGCATGTTTTGCTGTTGTGAACTTTTGGCAAGTTTATGTTCAGTAGTTTGAATTGTTTCTCAACGACCGGCACCCATAACATTTCTTTAAAAACTAGCGCAAGGCGGTCTGCTGCCAAATCGCCCGCAGCTGTGTTTTGAACATGGGTATGTGGGATTGCGAAGTGCGTCCGTAACCCTTTTGCCACGGATCAGGCTGTGGAAATGTAAACATTATAAAATACAATGTAATGCAGCTGTTCTGTAAAGCTGCATTACTTTGTTTATATTTTCTTCTAGTATATCTACAAGTCACTTCTGTTCATCTGTGTGTTGACATGGGTGGAACCTTCAGTTTTAAGTCGATCTAAAGTAATGAGCTTCACAAACTGCTATCTATCGTGACACTAAATTTATTCCAATATATGCGTTTTCGAAAAGCGATGCTAGCTGATTATAGGCCAAACAAAAAGTAGGTTAAAAGCAGACAAACAATGGATATCGAAAAATGGGAAGTGTTGGTGTGTCACAGGTATGACTTTAAAGTTGTTACTATGGTAGTAGACATGCTGTATTATAAGGCAGTGACAATATTTCGGCGATATTTAAGCCTATGACAGATACGGAAAGTTCCTTAAGACCATTAATCATCCATTGGCACTAAATAATTTAACGTGTGTACGTTAAATTGTAATATTACCTCCTGAATATTTTGTTTCTGTTTCATGTTCTGTTCACCTTTCCAGACCAGGCTCGCGTGTAACGGTAACCAACAGCTCGGACCCTGACTGGTGGAAGGTAGGCGTTCAAAACTAGCTGATGCGAATGTTTTTTTAATTTTTCTATTTATTTATTTATTTATTTTTTTTTTGGGGGGGTGGGGGGGGGGGGGGGGGGGGGGGGGGAGAGGCGGTTTGAAATTCTCGCTGATGGGGCATTGTGTGATGTGTGTGCGCGTGTTATATATATATATATATATATATATATATATATATATATATATATATATATATATATATATATATATATATATATATATATATAATATACTAGCTGACCCGGCCCGGCTTCGCCCAGACTCTGGTGGGGAGCATCTCATTTAATTCATATAAGTAGTCATATAAGTTCTCGTTCCCGTTACCGACTATCTGTCTGTCTGTCTGTCTGTCTGTCTGTCTATCTGTCTGTCTGTCTGTCTGTCTGTCTGACCCGGCCCGTCTTCGCCCAGACCCTGATGGGGAGCATCTCATTTAATTCATATAAGTAGTCATATAAGTTCCCGTTCCGACTATCTATCTGTCTGTCTGTCTGACCCGGCCCGGCATCGCCCAACTCCTGGTGGGGAGCATCTCATTTAATTCATATAAGTAGTCATATAAGTTCCCGTTCCCGACTGTCTGTCTGTCTGTCTGTCTGTCTGTCTGTCTGTCTGTCTGTCTGTCTGTCTGTCTGTCTATCTATCTATCTATCTGTCTGTCTGTCTGACCCGGCCCAGCCCATGGTGGAGAGCATCTCATTTAAATTATATAAGTAGTCATATAAGATCCCGTTCCCGACTATCTGTCTGACTGTCTGTCTGTCTTGGGTAAATGTAGGAGGGAGGAGGAAGAGGGAGGTGGAGGAGGGAAGAGGAGGGAGGAGGAAGGAGGAGACAGGAGGAGTAGGGAGGAATAGGAGGGAGGAGGAGGGATTAGGAGGAGGAGGGAGGAGTAGGGTGGAGGAGGAGGCGAGGAGGAGGGAGGAGGAAGAGGGAGGAGGAGGGAGAAGGAGGGAGGAGGAGAACGCAGGAGGAGAAGGGAGCAGGAGGAGGAGAGGGAGGAGGAGGGAGAGGGAGGAGGAGGGAGGAGGAGAGAGAGTAGGAGGAGGGAGGAGGCGGAGGGAGAAGGAAGAGGGAGGAGGAAGAGGGAGAAGGAGGAGGGAGAAGGAGGAGAAGGAGGGGGAGGAGGAGGAGGGAAGAGGAGGAGGGAGGAGGAGGAGGGAGGAGGAATGTGAAGGGAGGAGGAGGGAGGAGGTAGAGGAGGAGGAGGAGGAGGGAGGCGGAGAGAGGAGGAGGAGGGAGGAGGAGGAAGAGGAGGAGGAGGAATGTGAAGGGAGGAGGGGGGAGGAGGTAGAGGGAGGAGGAGGAGGAGTAGAGGGAGGAGGAGGAGGAGGGAGGAGGCGGAGAGGGAGGAGGAGGAAGGAGGAGGGGGAGGAGTGAGGAGGAGGGAGGAAGAAGGAGGAGGAGGGAGGAGGAGTGATGAGGAGGAGGGAGAGGAGGATGGAGGAGGAGGAGGAGGAGGGATGAGGAGGGATGAGGAGGAGGAAGGAGGAGGAAGAGGGAGGAGGAGGAATGTGAAGGGAGGAGGAGGGAGGAGGTAGAGGAGGGAGGAGGAGAAGAGGGAGGAGGAGGAAGGAGGAGGGGGAGGAGGGAGGAGGAGGAGGGAGGAAGAAGGAGGAGGAGGGAGAAGGAGGGATGAGGAGGAGGAGGGAGGAGGAGGAAGAGGGAGGAGGAGGAATGTGAAGGGAGGAGGAGGTAGAGGGAGGAGGAGGGAGGAGGAGAAGGGAGGAGGAGGGATGAGGAGGAGGGGAGGAGGAGGAAGAGGGAGGAGGAGGAATGTGAAGGGAGGAGGAGGGAGGAGGTAGAGGAGGAGGAGGAGGGAGGGAGGAGGAGTTAGAGGAGTAAGGAGGAGGAGTGAGGAGGAGGAGAGGGAGGGGGAGGAAGGAGGAGGGGAGGAGGGAGGAGGAGGAGGGAGGAAGAAGGAGGAGGAGGAGAAGGAAGGATGAGGAGGAGGAGGGAGGAGGAGGAAGAGGGAGGAGGAGGAATGTGAAGGGAGGAGGAGGGATAGGGAGGAGGGGGAGGGGAAGAGGGAAGAGGGTAGGAGGAAGAGTGGAGAGGAGGGAGGAGGTAGAGGGAGGAGGAGGAGGGAGGAAAAGGGAGGAGGGAGGAGGAGAGAGGAGGAGGAGGGAGGAGGTAGGAGGAGGAGGAAGAGGGAGGAGGAGGGAGGAGAAGGAAGGATGAGGAAGAAGGAGGAGGAAGAGGGAGGAGGATGGAGGAGGGAGAGGGAGGAAGAGGGAGGAGGAGGAAGGAGGAGGAAGAGGAAGGAGGAGGAAGAGGGAGGAGGAGGAAGAGGAGGAGGAGGATGGAGGAGGAGGAGAGGGAGGAGGGGAAGAGGAAGAGGGTAGGAGGAGGAGGGGAAGGAGGAGAAAGAAGGGAGAAGGAGGAGGAGAAGGAGGAGGAGGGAGGAGGAGGGGAGAGGAGGAGGAGGAGGCAGAGGGAGAAGAAGGAAGGAGGAGGAGGAAGGAGGGAGAGGAAGGAGGGAGAATGAGGAGGGGAGGAAGGAAAGGGAGGTGGAAGAGGAGGAGGAGGGAGGAGGAAAGAAGGTAGGGGGAGGAGGAGGTAAGGGAGGAGGAGGGAGGAGGAAGGAAAGAGAGGAGGAAGAGAGAGGATGGAGAAGGGGGAGGGAGGGGGAGGAGAGGAGGAGGAAGGTGAGGGAGGAGGAGGAGGAGGTAGAGGAGGAAGAGGGAAGAGGGAAAGAAGGGAGAAGGAGGAGGGAGGATGAAAGGGAGAAGGAGGCAGGAGGAGGAGGAGGGAGCGACGGAGGAGGAGGGAAGAGGAGGGAGAGTAGGAGGAGGGAAGAAAGATATGGAGGTGAAGGAGGGGGTGAGGAGGCAGGAGGGAGTAGGAGGGAGGAGGATGGAGGAGCGAGGGAGAGGAAGAGGGAGAAAGAGAAGAGGGATGAAGGAGGAGGGAGGAGGATCGCGAGAGGTATGAGAGGGAGAGAGGTAAAAGGAGGAGGAGAGTGGAGGGAGGAAGGTAGAGGGAGGGAAGGGGGAGGAGCAGAGTTCGCCATCCGAATTCATACTCGTCAATTTCTTCCCTTTTACACGATATTAGATAACTTCCCATACACATAAAAACATAGTGAATTTGTTATTGATATTGCCTGTGGCATGGAGGAATATCAGCAGCAGAATTGATCTAAAAAAACACAATAGACTGAGTCTAACGGAGAGCAATGATACGCCTACGACAGCCGGCATGGCAATTCTGCATGCTGATGATGCAGGCGTGGACGATTCTGTTGCATATACGTCATTTTCTTCCTTTCCCCTAGCGTCTTGGTTCGGGGATTCTTTCATCATCATCATCTATATACTTACGTACGTATTTTGGGAGTGGGAGGAGGGAGGAGGGGAAGAAAAAAAAAACACTATGGACAGTGAGACAGCTCTGGAAATGAAAGGAAGGCGTGTGAGAAAATTTTCATCTCAAATCGGAATGGGCCGGTCGCGAACAAACAAAGGACAACACATGTACAACATACATATCTATATACATACACCTGTCTCTTTTAAGGATATAGATTAGCACAATATGAGTGCACAATAAACTGGAAAAACTATGTGGGATGATTGGAAAAATTGATATGTCAAGTGCAAGGTGGGGACCAAAGACGTTAAATACCTGCAGTCTTTGGACACAGGCCTCAATCGGGGT
>JACEFZ010028460.1:0-92500 GCA_014155875.1 Cepaea nemoralis
GTTTGAGCGCAATCTGATCCAACAAATTGAGGATGGGAGGCACAGGCATAAAATGCAGTCACTTACTGCGGGATCTGCCTCGTCTTACAGATGCGGAAACGGTGACAGTGATTGTCATTGGACTATACAGTCACCAGCGGTTCTGTCAGGTGCCTTCCCAGCGGTACAACTCTAGTAGTCCTACAGGACTGAAAGAGGCATACTACGTTATTCCTGGGCATGTTTACGTTCATTAGTTTGCCATTGGTTTATGAGCGATCGGCATCCATACCATTTTGTTAAAAACCAACGCAAGACGGCTGCTGCCAAATCGCCCGCAGCTGTGTTTCAAACACGGATATGCAGGATTACGATCGCCACGGAGCGGGCGTTGAACATGTTAAGATACGTAAAAGGGTTATCCACCTTTCTTACTTATTGAACAAGTCTGTGAATATTTTTGTTTTAATTTACTTATTGAACAAGTCTGTGAATATTGTTTTTTAACTTACTTTATTTAACATTCGCTCGTTTTGAACTTAAGTGTAGTCCATCAACTTGCTCTAAAAAATATAGCTGCATGTCTTTCACAGGACGTAGCATTTTGGCTGTTTGTGATTCCTGGGCAAGTTTTACGTTCATTAGTTTGCCATTGCTTTCTGAACGACAGGCACCCATACCTTTTTTCGTAAAAAAAAAAAAAAGCACCGCTGTGTTTCGAACCCGGGTATATGGGATTATGAATCGCGTCCGTAACACCTTCGCCACGGACTACGTCTATACAACAACAACAACAACAAAAATACTGCGTTGGATTGATTTTTGCGTGTGGTTTAGTTATCCATATTTTGTGAGGGTTGAATTGTGTGTCCTCAAAGAATTGTTTTCTTTCGCCCTGAGTTGAAAAAGACAGATCAATATTCATGTTATTCATTCTGTGATTATGTATTCTCATACTGTCTTTCATTTTCGCTTCATCATCATTATATGCCAGTGGTTTTCAACCGGTGGGGAATTATTTTAGAGTTTCGCGGGTGTGTGTGTGTGTGTGTGGGGGGGGGGGGGGTGGAGAAATGATGATTATTTCAAGATCGCTTTAATACAAGTACTGATTACTTGTTATTGTTTTTCTCTCCATACTTTACGGCTCTGTTCTTCTCGCCCTTCTGAAATTCGGTTTATAACGTAAGAAGACCCGCAAATCGTGTTACATGTAGACGCCAAGACTTGTTCTAGTATGTTTTATTAATTAAATTATTTATAATATATTATAATATTTATATAAAATATTTATAAATAAAAGTTTACTTATAAATTAAATTTAGCTTCTATTTGTATGTATACTGTGGGGGGGGGGGGGGGGTGACATTCTGAACGTATGGTGAAGGGGTGCATGAGCCAACAAAAGGTTGAGAACCACTGTTATATGCCATGCCGACAAGCGAGGGCGGTCATGTTTCTTCATCGAACTGGATGACCTGACCAAGACCAATTCTGTAGGGCAATTGCGAATCTTTCCGCGCCAAGATCGAACCGTCGAGACGACAGACGAACGGGAAGGTTCGAAGATAACCCAAGACGGGGAAGGAGGAGGAACTAAAGCTGGAACGACGATTGGTAGACTCCCTGAAGGAAGCAGTACCATATGACGGCCTCAACAAGTGCGCGACTCTGCCCAGACGTGTAACACTTTATCAAGACAGGAACGAACAAAATCAGCCAACCAGAAACCAGGAAGCTGAAAACAAGCAGCCCGATCTACGAACGAATCAAAACAAGCCACACAATAAAGGACCCAAATACAACCAAGCCGATATAGTCGACGGTTGAAAGGGACCATTCGTACTGTGAACGGAACGGAACGGATCATGTTTCGCAATTTCACACGATCATCAGTCGTGGATCAGCTCTGTGTTCTTGTCTCGACCATGCCACGTGGCCAAGCCATCCAGATATTTACTTATCTACCTTCTTTTTGTTCTTTTCCCGTCAACCTTGCCAGTTGTCACCAAGTACGCCAATTAATTTCTTCTTATAATGTGTCCACAAAGCTTTGACTGTCTACGTCTAATTTCTCTCATTAGTTTACGGTTCTCATTTGCTTCTGCGACACAGTTGATTTCTGCGAAGCTAGAATTGCGCCGGTTGAGCACAGGACGAACCCCGGTGTTGGCACAGCCAAACGCCTTCTCAATCAAATCAAATCTTGGTTAAGTACCAAGGCTACATTGGTGCAGCCCTGTGAGGTGTGAATTGCACGGGGCCTAGTCTCTACTGCATATACCCTCATGGCTCTACAAGTTTGGGAGTCTCTGTGGCGAAGTGGTCAAGCCGTTTGACTCGTGCTCCGAATGTTGTGGGTTCGATTCCGGGCCGCACTCTTCGGTTTACGAGTTAAATGTTTCGGAGTGGGTCGTCGCTAAAAGCTACGGAGTTCGTGCTTTGTGCGACGCTTTCCGTGCTGCGGAATAGACCGAGCCATATGGGATAAAACCCGGTGCGATGAAGTCGACCCTGTCGACTTTTAAGCGACTTTTTTTAAGGCTCTACAAGTAAACTACCGTATGCGACAATGGGTTCTGGTTCTTTGGCAGGCATGGCATTCTTTGAAGATGGGTTCAAACTAGATATGATGATATGTATAGAGAGGAGGCTATGAAATGGGTCAGGGACTCCATTGCTGCAGGCATCTTCAATGACCTTGGCACTGGTAGCAACATTGATCAGTGCGTCATCAATCAGGGCAAGATGGAGTACAGCAGACCACATGAGATCGCACACCAGATGTGGGTCAAGCACGGCGGATACCTTTAAAAGAAAGGCACCACGTGAGTGCTGTCGCCCCTGCCTACATCGTGTCCTTATGTGGACTGGACATGACCGGTGAGAATAACACACGAAGCGACAAGCACGTAGCAGTGCTAATAGAGAAAAGAAGCCAACAAACGAAAGAATGCGGGCCCCTGTAGGCCCGACCAAGGACCGGTCTTTATCAGGACCAACACAAGACAAAGAAACAAGAAAACAACCAGATAGCACACAAAAAATATATTCGACGAACAGAGCGGAACCAATAAAACCAGTAGGAACTAGGACTAACAGTCCACACAACCAAGGATCTCAACAACAACCGACGCTGAGGACTCAGGTTGGACGAGACCGAATTTGGAATTTTTTTTACTTCGAAAATTGGAATTGGAATTGGAGTGCTCTCTGCTGAAGTCAGGAAAGTGGAGTTTGACACTATCAGGGCGGAAGTCAGGCGACACTATCCAATGGACTCGCGGTAGATTCTTCTTGGTCCGTCTTACTTTGATTTTAATTGTGGATGTTGGTCTTCTTGGAATGTGTTTCATGAACAGTCTGTGTGTTTCATGAACAGTCTGTGTGTTTCGGCAACAATGTATGTATGTGGTTTTGTATGTATTATCAGCACGTCGCCTGTGTCACCTTAGTGACACTAAGTGTTGTGTAAACAAGATTGTGTACAAGGCTTGCTTCTTGTATAGAATATTAAGCGGTAGAACTGAAAGTCTGGAGTTCGATCTCTGTTGACGCATCACCAAGGCCGTAGTTTGTCACATGCTTGTATGTGACGAAATTTAAAAAAAAAAAAAAAAAATAAGCACACACACACAAACACCTTGAGATAAAACACAAACACCTTGAGGTAAAACACACAGGTTAAACACGAACACCATGAGGTAAAACACACAATGTAAAATGCAGACACGTTCGATAAAACATGAACACCTTTAGGTAAAACACACAAAGTAAAATACAGACATTTTCATGTGAAACACAGACGACTTCATAAAACACAGGTAGAACACCCACACCTTCAGGTAAAACACAAAGGCCCTTTTATATTGCAGTAGAGAAGAGAAACTTGTTTCGTGATTCTGTGCCTGTAATCAACAACAGTTTCAGAGGTGGCCATTGTTTTTAGAGCCAGTGTACGAAAAACTTGTGATGATAAATTTGACCTTAAACAGGCCTTGGAGATGTGGTTTTATCGAAGAGTGCTGAAAATTAGTTGGGCAGCCAAAAAGAGCAACCATGGACGTTTTGGGGAAGCTGAGTCGTAACCACAACTTATCACAATCATCAGAAAGAGGCAGTCGTCGTTTTTTGGCCACGTTATGAGGATTCAAAAACTGGAACATGTTGTGACAATAGGAAAGACATGCGAACAGAGAGATAGAGGAACACAGCATGAAAAGATTCTTGACAGTCTGTTGTCATGGCACGGAAGGGAAACAACACACGAACTGATCCAAGACGTCAGAAATCGGCTAATTTGTGGAGAGACATGTCGACATGATAAGGATGTTTGAAGATCTACAACTTAATGGAAAAGACCTTAGACTTGTAAAAAAACATATATTGGAAACAACAAGCTGCCATCAAAATTGATAATGATGTAGGTCAATATCGACCTAATAAAAGAGGTGTGAGACAGGGATGTGTAATGTCTCCAGATCTTTTTTTCCCTGTACAGTGAAAATATTTTCAGAAAAATAGATGATATGGAAGGAATCAACATTGGGGGACGATACATCAATAACATTAGATATGCAGATGATACAGTCTTGAACAGGACCTGCGACATTTAGTAGATGCGGTTGTTGCACACAGTGAACAACTAGGGTTAGAACTGAATAGTAAGAAGACACAGATTATGGTCGTCACTGGGAAGAAGGAAATACCACAATGTGATTGGTATACGAGTAAATGGGCATATTCTTAAGCAAGTTAATCGATACAGTTATCTCGGAACAGTCATAACATCTGATGGGAGACGCCTTAAAGAGATTATAACAAGAATTGCCATTGCGAAGGTAGCCTTTTGCAAGATGAAAACATACTGACCAATAAAAAGATATCAATTGAAACGAGAAAAAAGAGTGTTGAAGTGCTACATAGAACCTATACTTTTGTATGGATGTGAAGCGTGGACAATGAGCAGACAAGCTGAAAAACATCTGATGGCTGTGGAAATGTGGTTTCTGAGGAAAATGCAAAGAATACAACGGACATACAGAAGAACCAATGAACAAGTCCTACAAGAAAGAAATGAAGATCTTAAACTGATTAGAGTCATTAGACGTAGACAGTCAAAATGTTTTGGGCATGTTATGAGAAGAACTAACTTGGTGACGACTGGCAAGATCGAAGGGAAGAGACAAAGGGGGAAGACCGAGAAGTAAATACCTGGATGGTTGGCAATGTGGCATGGTCGAGACAGGAACACGGAGCTGATCCCCGACACTGGTGGTCGAGTGAGATGGCAAAACATGACCGCCCACGCTTATAGGCATGGCACATGATGGATGGATGATCGCCTACGTCAGCCGGCAAGGCACTGAATGATGATGATGATTATGTAACTTGTAACATGCCATTATTTTTTTCCCACCTAGAATATATATATACTTTAATGTTAATTTATAGTTAAAGTGAAGGATGATAAAACATCTTCTCTAAAATTAGAATTGTTCCAATTTAAACAATTCATACTATCACTCAATGATGATACATACGAGTGGCGTCAAGCGTCCCATTTTAAATATTAGATTGAAACAGATATGTATATCTTTGTATCTTCTGCAAGAGAGAGAGAGAGAGAGAGAGAGAGAGAGAGAGAGAGAGAGAGAGAGAGAGAGAGAGAGAGAGAGAGAGAGAGAGAGAGAGAGAGAGAGAGAGAGAGAGAGAGAGAGAGAGAAGGGACGGGAGATCAAGATGCCGTGAAACAATCAAAAGTGCTGACTATTAAGAATGGTTTTTGTTTTAAGGTCTTGCGGTACCAAATAGGGCCAGAGCCGCCTCATTGTCGCCCCACGTCCCTGTGTGTCATTCGGATGACCACCTCTGCATGTGTACATGTAACGATCTAGAACAGTGGTTCTCAACCTGTGGGGAATTCCCCCCACCCCTAATCCCACAGGGGGGAATTTTAGGGTTTCCAGGAGGGGGGGGGGGGGAATTAAGATTATTTCAAGATCGCGTTAATACAAGAACCGATTACTTGATATTGTTTTTCCCTTCATACTGTACAGTTCTGTAGTCTCACCCTTCTAAAATTCAATTTATAAAGTAAGTAGACCCACAAATCACGTTTTTTGTGGACGTCTAGACTTGTCTTAGTATGTGCTATTAAATTTAGCTTCCATTATTACGTGTACTGTGTAGGGGCGGGGGCGGGATTGTTAGGTAGGAAATACGAAATCAGGGAATGACGTTCTGAAAATATGGTGAAGGGGGGCACGGGTAGGTAGGAAATCCGAAAAGGGGGAGGGGAGGGGGTATGACATTCTGAAAATATGGTGAAGGGGGGCATGGGCCAAAAAAAGTTGAGAACCACTGATCTATTTATTTGTTTGTTTGTTTGCTTTTTTTTTTTGGGGGGGGGGGGGGGGTGGCGGTTGGCGGTTACCCCAGGCAAGCTTGTTCCCCCGCCTCCCCCTTTTTTGTGTGGACCCTTAGTCTCACTGTGAGCTATTATTGCCCACAGGCCCACATCTAAGGTGAAGCTATGTGATGAGTTTTTATTTGATCATCCCGGCCCCGGCCCAGACCAAGTGCACTACTGGGGGGGGGGGGGGGGGGAGAGAGAGCAGCAAATGCATCTGATCCTAGCCAAATGACCGAGAAGGATCATCCCGACCTCCGACCAGACCAAGTGTACTACTGTGGAACCAGTGAATACACTTAACCAAAGGCCGAGAAGATAGGGTATGATACGGACAGACAGAAGAAGTAATTTACATTTATAATAATTAGCCCTCTAACGGCCTGCAAAGAAACTTTAAGTTCCTGCGTAAGCAGCGAACTCCGTAGCGAAGACACTTGTGTCTTTAAAATGTATGTATTTTGATTTTAAGGCAAATTGCTGCATTATAAAATTATATTATATTTAAATATATACATTTAATTTATTAAGCCTTTAAGAATTTTTAAAACAATCTATTAATTTTCATATACAATTTATAAATAGTAATAATTTTAATAACTATTTTACTAAATAATTAAACCTAAATAGAATATTTGAATTACTCTTAGATATATGTGTGTTTTGCATTATGTCCCTTAGTATAAAAAAAAGTTTAAATATTATGTCCCTTATGTAAGATATTTATTTGCATGTATGCTCTACTTCCACCTTAGTTTTATAATTGCTTCTTATAAATTTCTTAGTCTCATAATAAGTTATGTATATATCACACTGAGGTAGTCTTCCACCTGCGTTTGCCAATCTGTCAGCCAGGCTGTTTTTTATTATTTTTCTTTTTTAATGTGTCGATAAAGTCTGAAATATACGGACTATGCATAATTTTTTTTTTCGCTTGCTCGCTTTGAACTCAAGCGTAGTCCATACACACTATTTATAGTAGTGATGTACTAAATTTTACGTGTGGGTTAGCTTTCCCTATTAACAGTGTCCCGCGACTTCAGGCGAACCCACTCCGACTTCTGAGGTACATGTTATTTACGTCCCCAAGTTAAGGACGACATGTCAACATTTTAGTCCAGCTGTCCGGTCTAGTGGTTGAACCCCTTACCTCGGCATCAGCACACCGGATGTTTAAGAACACGCGTTTTTATCCATTCGGCCATGCGGACCTGCAATGCATTATTTGGTAAATGAGGAAAAAAAATTACAGTTCGACAGATGTGGAAAATAAATAATGTTATATGTGTGGAAAATACACAGTGTGATATGTGTGGAAAATACACAGTGTGATATATGTGTGGAAAATACACAGTGTGATATATGTGTGGAAAATACACAGTGTGATATATATGTGGAAAATACACAGTGTGATATATGTGTGGAAAATTTACAGTGTGATATATGTGTGGAAAATACACAGTGTGATATGTGTGGAAAATACACAGTGTGATATGTGTGGAAAATACACAGTGTGATATATGTGTGGAAAATACACAGTGTGATATATGTGTGGAAAATACACAGTGTGATATGTGTGGAAAATACACAGTGTGATATATGTGTGGAAAATACACAGTGTGATATATGTGTGGAAAATACACAGTGTGATATATGTGTGGAAAATACACAGTGTGATATATGTGTGGAAAATACACAGTGTGATATATGTGTGGAAAATACAGAGTGATATATGTGTGGAAAATACACAGTGTGATATATGTGTGGAAAATACACAGTGTGATATATGTGTGGAAAATACACAGTGTGATATATGTGTGGAAAATACACAGTGTGATATATGTGTGGGAAATACACAGTGTGATATATGTGTGGAAAATTTACAGTGTGATATATGTGTCGAAAATTTACAGTGTGATATTTGTTGAAAATGTACAGTGTGATATATGTGTGGAAAATTTACAGTGTGATATTTGTTGAAAATGTACAGTGTGATATATGTGTGGAAAATTTACAGTGTGATATTTGTTGAAAATGTACAGTGTGATATGTGTGGAAAATGTACAGTGTGATATGTGTGGAAAATGTACAGTGTGATATGTGTGGAAAATGTACAGTGTGATATGTGTGGAAAATGTACAGTGTGATATGTGTTGAAAATGTACAGTGTGATATGTGTGGAAAATGTACAGTGTGATATGTGTTGAAATATACAGTGTGATATGTGTGGAAAATGTACAGTGTGATATGTGTGGAAAATTAACAGTGTGATATGTGTGGAAAATGTACAGTGTGATATGTGTGGAAAATGTACAATGTGATATGTGTGGAAAATGTACAGTGTGATATGTGTGGAAAATGTACAGTGTGATGTGTGTGGAAATTATACAGTGTGATATGTGTGTAAACTGTACTGTGTGAATGTGTGGGAAATGTAGAGTGTGATATATGTGTGAAGAATGTACAGTGTGACATATGTGGAAAATTACAGTGTGATATGTGTGGCAAATGTACAGTGTGATATAATGGGGAAAATGAACCAAGAAAACAACATATGCATCCATACTCCATGTGCTGAATATTGAAGAGGGTTGGCTTTTAAAGACGATAAAACAAAGAAAATTGATATATTTTGGTCACTTGAAACATCACGAAACTTCGGAGAGAACAATAATGGAGGGGTATATGCCTGGGAAGAGAGGAAGAGGAAGGCCAAAGAGTAGATGGGTGCAGGATGTGACGAATGATCTCCAGATGGGTGTATCGGACGCGGGACATCTTGTTTGTGATCGAGAAGTTTTCCGGAAGGTTGTTATGGGAGCGAGGTTCTGCAAAGGACATGCTACTGAATGAATGAATTAATTAATGAATATATATATATATATATATATATATATATATATATATATATATATATATATATATATATATATATATGTAGTGTGTGTGTGTGTGTGTGTGTGTGTGTGTGTGTGTGTGGAAATACATCACTTGATTGCTTAAAATGTTGCATGTTCTTTGCAGGACGTTGGAATCAACTCCAGATTGCTTGTCTTGGCAATTTTAGTCCAGTAGCTTGCCATTGACCAATAATGAGAGAAATTAAAGCGAGACATGGATTACTAGCTGAATGTCAATATAAGAGACTAGGGCGCAATTAGTACCAGATGAGGAACTTCGGATTTTGTATATACTCCATTGTTTACACCTGTCATGACAGACGCATCGTCAGTGCTGAGTGCAATTAGTTTTGCAACTCAAGTCCATTCTTGTTTAAACAATTTTTTAACGCATTGCATATTGCCTGTGCGTTGCAATCACTCAGTTCAACTAAATCTAAGTAAGTAACCACAAACTACTTTCTTGTCTCTGAATAGTACCTAATAGCTACTCCAAGTAGCTTAGTTTCAGAAATGTCAATGCTCTCATCAATCAATAAGCTGTATTTACTTTTGCCAATATCAGCTGTCAAGTCTGTTGTGAAATATGGTGCAAGTACATTTGAAATAACTGCTCTGCACTTAGTTCTCCTAAGCTTAAAGTTCTTGCAACCTTTGCTGTCACCAAAGTGTACCTTGCTGAGTTCACTTAAATGGTCAACAACGCGAAGCGAACAATGGCCAGCTATGAACAAACTCATGCATCCTTCTGTTTCTTTGACATCATCTTTCAGTTTGTCAAATGCAATTGTTGTTTGCCTTTGTGTACTGAATGGTTGTTCGGCTTTCTGATGTTTCGTTGTATTCTTGTGCCTCTCAATATCATTTAACCTGGCTGCAATTGAACATTTGCAATATTTGCAAAAACACTTAGTATTATTCCCTTCTACTTTTAACAACCATTTTTGAAATCTCGTGTCACTGAGCCACTGTTCTCTGAAATGTTGACAATATTTCTTGCTCATGGTGAAACACAAATAAGCTTAAATGAAAAGATAATGTAGACACCACAAAATTATGAACTCGATTACAAGCTAATGTATTGTCGTTTGGACTTGTCTGCAAGATGTCGTTCGCTTTCAGCTAAATCGTATTAAAGGGAGTTAAATTAGTTGAATATTGCGCGGTAAAGTACTAAGACTGTTTTACTCCCTCGCTTCAGTTCAAATTCGGCTATTTAGTGTTCCCAAACTGATTTTTAAAGTAATTTTTACCCACCCCAAGAAAAACACAAAAAAGCACCCAAAAAATTTTGTGAAGCACTAAATTTACGCCGTCGCGTTAAAAGCAAAATTTTCGCACTAAATGAGTTGAAAAAGCACTACATTTAGTGCGAAAAGAACTAAAATGGCAACACTGTACGTGCTCTGCTGTCTGCGACGCCAAACCACATGTGCACATGGCTGATTCGCCAATCTTGAATTTTGTATGCATGTGGTTGCGTAATCTATTGTGTCCTGTTCTGAGGCGCAGAATAATGACCTGTTCTGGTCTGTCATAACGTGGTAGTCGTCTTGAGTAGGGTTTGGTGGCCTTCTGACTGATTTGAGCATTCTTTTCTTTTGGTGGTATGTAATGGGCACATCAGGTTGTTCTTTTTTTGCTCCTTCCTTAGCCAATCGATCAGCTCTGTCGTTTCCGGGTACTCCACAGTGGGATGGTATCCACTGTATTGTGACCTTATGCTGACTAAGTTCAGAAAGTAGTGTTCTTAGAACTGGCAATTTCCCAGAGAGGAGCGTCTCTATTACTGACTTTGCATCTGTCAATATCACCACAGGTTGTGTACCGATTATTAAAAACATACAACAGTTCTTTCTATTATATCACGGCAACATTGCCGCCCAAATAAATTTCAGACTAAAGAGAGACATTTTTCTTTAGTTCAACTATGGACATTTTGGTTTCCATATATCTACATTTTGTATTGTTGAATCTCTAGAGCATTCTATTTTTGATTGTATTCTTATAAGAAATTAATTTCTGAAAAAATATCAATAATTTATAAATTTTCTTAAATTACTAATATCACTTAATAAACATCTTGCTGAGTTAGCTTGTTACTTGCTAAAATCAAATAGACAGAGAACTAATTATGTTTAGTAGTTTCCTTATTTTGTTGCCTCCCTTGAGCGATATAAAATCTGTTGGCTTCTTTCCCTTTCTTAAAAGTTTTAAAGTTTCAAGAGATTACCGCTTTTCTATCGCTTGAAAAATGCTTTGAGCTAATGAATTCAGTTTTATTCCAACTCACAGAAACCATAGACAATAGAAATCATGCATGTCCTTTGCAGGACGTTGCAATTCTTCTTCTCTTCTTCTTTCGTTCGCCTGAAATATGTTTATAACTGCAATGTTGTCTCTTGTATGAATCTAACAGTCTTTTTTTAGTTCACTCAGCGGTCCATAGAGTTTATCTTCACTGTTGTCTCTCTAGGCCAGAAGGTTCGACTGGATATGTTGCACAGTTGATGTCGTAATGTCTGTGGCGGTGGGCAGAGCCATTACTTCACTATGTTTCCTGAGATAAGTTCTGGGTATTGGGATGGGTGTAATTCGTCTACCGACCCCCTCTAGTTTCCTGGACCCTGTCTTCTCACAATCTTTCAACCTAGAGGAGCCAACCACTAGGGCTCAGTTCTGACAATATGACCCAATTCTGGCTTCATCGAATTCATAATGGAACATTTCATTAACTACAATAGTGACTTAGAGAGCAGTTCTAGATTGAATGAGAGAGTATCATAGATATAAAGATCGATGAATATCATTTAGAACAGTGGTTCTCAACCGGTGGGGAATCCCCCCCCCCCCCCCGGGGGAATTCTAGGTTTTCCAGGGGGAGAGGGGGGGGGGGAATGAAGACCATTTCAAGATCGCGTTAATACAAGAACCGATTACTTGATACTGTTTTTCCCTTCATACTTTACAGTTATGTACGTCTCATCCTTCTAAAATTCATTTTATAAAGTAAGTAGACCCACAAATCATGTTTTATGTGGATGTCTAGACTTGTTTTAGTATATGCTATTAAATTTACCTTCCATTTTTATGTATACTGTGTAGGGGTGGGGGGATTTCTGAAAGTGTTCTTAGAACTGGCAATTTCCCCAGAGGCTATTACCGATTTTGCATCTGTCAATATCATCACAGGTTGTGTACCGATGATGAAAAAACGTACAACAGTCCTTTCTATTATATCACGGCAACATTGCCGCCCAAATAAATTTCAGACTAAAGAGAGACATTTTTCTTTAGTTCAACTGGCGACATTTTGGTTTCCATATATCTACATTTTGTATTGTTGAATCTCTAGAGCATTGAATTTTTGATTGTATTCTTATAAGAAATTAATTTCTGAAAAAATATAAATAATTTATAAATTTTATGAAATTACTAACATCACTTAATAAACATCCTGCTGAGTTTGCTTGTTATTTGCTAAAATCAAATAGACAGAGAACTAATTATGTTTAGTAGTTTCCTTATTTTGTTGCTTCCCTTGAGCGATATAAAATCTGTTGGCTTCTTTCCCTTTCTTAAAAGTTTTAAAGTTTCAAGAGATTATCGCTTTTCTATCGCTTGAAAAATGCTTTGAGCAATTAATTCAGTTTTATTCCAACTCACAGAAACCATAGAAAATATAAATCATGCATGACCTTTGCAGGACGTTGCAATTCTTCTTCCTCTTCTTCTTTCGCTCGCCTGAAATATGTTTATAACTGCAATGTTGTCTCTTGTATGAATCTAACAGTCTTTTTTTAGTGCACTCAGCGGTCCATAGAGTTTATCTTCTACTGTTGTCTCTCTAGGCCAGAAGGTTCGCCTGGATATGTTGCACAGTTTATGTCGTAATGTCTGTGGGGGTGGGTAGAGCTATTACTTCACTGTGTTTCCTGAGATAAGTTCTGGGTATTGGGATGGGTGTAATCTGTCTACCGACCCCGCTCTAGTTTCCTGGACCCTGTCTTCTCACAATCTTTCAACCTAGAGGAGCCAACCACTAGAGCTCAGTTGTGACAATATGACCCAATTCTGGCTTCATCGAATTATAATGGAACATTTTATTAACTACAATAGTGACTTAGAGAGCAGTTCTAGATTGAATGAAAGATTATCATAGATATAAAGATCGACGAATATCATTTAGACCAGTGGTTCTCAACCGGTGGGGAATCCCCCCCCCCCCAGGAGGGAATTATAGGGTTTCCAGCGGGTGGGGGGGGGGGGGGGGGAAATGAAGACCATTTCAAGATCGCGTTAATACAAGAACCGATTACTTGATACTGTTTTTCCCTTCATACTTTACAGTTATGTACGTCTCATCCTTCTAAAATTCATTTTATAAAGTAAGTAGACCCACAAATCATGTTTTATGTGGATGTCTAGACTTGTTTTAGTATATGCTATTAAATTTACCTTCCATTTTTACGTATACTGTGTAGGGGTGGGGGAATTTTAGATAGGAAATATGAAAGGCGGGAATGACGTTCTGAAACTACGGTGAAGGGGGGCACGGGACACATTTTTGATAGGAAGGGGAGGGGGGACTGACGTTCTAAAAATATGGTGAAGGGGGGCACGTGCCAAAAAAGTTTGAGAACCACTGATTTAGACAGATAGAAAGTATTAACAACTGGGTGTATGTGACTTTATCACAGGGTGTCTATAAAGTTCATGTCCGTATGTAGGTTTATCCCGGTTATCTCACCGCCTGTGGATCCTCTGTCCGATAGTGCAGCCTTGTCGGCTTGAGGTAAATAGGTGCCCGCACTTAGGCAACGATTCGGATCTCCACAGTGGCCAGAGCTGACTCACAGGCTTCGGTAACTGATGACTAGCCGACTGTCCTGTTCCCAGAAAAACTGAATGTTCACGATCACAGAAGACCTTATGGACCCCTGAAAATTTCAGCCCTCGCAGTGTACCAAGTCAATCTATGGAATCGTCACTGGGCTTAGGTGTCACCCACAATCCTCCAGACAAGAAAGGAGCCTTCTCGCTGGAGCTTCTCGCTTCTCGGTTCTTTATCCACAATGTAATTATTGACTTCGTCACGGCATGGCCCTACAGTTTATGAGCCACTCTAAATACAGTCACTATACAAGGCTTACCAATGTGGGTATATAGATGGTGTTTCGTTAGAGTGGAGTTCAAACCTGGGTGGATTGAGACGAAGGAGACTTCACACTCCGGAGTCCAGTGAGCTGTTCCAACACCGGGGACACGGCATTATTACTGGCTTCGGTCGTTAGCTCTGTTACACCATCTTATCTTCATCGTAGGCTTCTTAGTTGTCACCACTTGAGACTCGACCCTTATTCTAATGAACCTCACAGTATAAGAATTGCCAAGGTTCCTGTCGGGTGTCTTAAAGCAGCATAGAGACAGCTGGCCTGGTTCTTAAGGGTCATCATCAATCATCAAGTGCCGTGCCGGCTGGCGTAGGCGTTCATAGCTCTCCACAGATCTCGGTCTTTGGTTTTCTGGATCAACTCTGCTGCTGATATTCCTCCATGCCACCGTCTCAATCCATCCAGCATCATTTCTCTTGGTCTGCCTCCCTTCCCCTCGATCTTTCCAGTTGTTACGATGTTCTCCAATGCCTCTCTTCTCATCACGTGACCGAAGAAAGATGTTTGTCTCTGTCTTATTGTTGTATATAATGTTCTAGTTTCATTAGCCTGTTTTAGGCAGTCTTCGTTACTTACTCTGGCAATCCAAGGAATTCGCAACATTCGTCTCAGGAACCACATCTCTGTTGCTTCTAATTTCTTCTTACTTTGTTCATTTACATTCCAAGATTCACTGCCATACAACAAAACTGGTTCTACATAGCATTTTAGCACTCTCTTTCTTACATTCAGTGATAGTGACTTATTGCATCAAGATACTCTTCATTTTCTGAAATGCGGCTTTTGCCTGCCCTATTCTGCTCCTAATCTCTGTTGTACATCTTCCATCTGATGTTATAAATGCCCCTAGGTATCTAAAATTATCCACTTGGTTAAGGATTTTTCCTTCTATTTCTATGTCACATTTTGGTGTCACCATTTTCTTTGATATTACCATTGTTACTGTTTTCTTGATATTCAAGGAGAGTCCTTTCCTTGCACTCTCTGTTATTACAACGTCTAATAATTGTTGTAGGTCTGTTGAATTATCCGCCACCAATACTGTGTCATCTGCATAGCGTATATTATTTATATTATAACCTCCAACTAGTATTCCTGGCATCTCTTTGATCTCTCTCATTATTACTTCGCTATACAGGGAGAAAAGATCTGGTGACAAGACACACCCCTGTCGTACTCCTAGCTTTATCTGTTCGTAACTACCCTCTTTATTTCCAATTTTAATTGCTGCTACTTGGTTCCAGTAAACATTCTTTATTATTTTTAAATCTTTTCCATCAATGTTGATATCTTCCAACATTTTAATCAGTTCATCATGTTTTACTTTATCAAATGCCTTAGTATAATCCATGAAGCACAAATATATGTCTCTCTGTTTCTCTATTGATCTTTCTATTAGTGTCCGTAATGTATAAATTGCATTGTTTGTGCCCTTTCCTTCCACAAATCCATACTGTTCTTCACTAATTTCCATTTTTATTTTCTTTTTGGTTCTTCTCATTATGATTCTGAGTAGAAGCTTAGTGATATGGTTTATAAGGTTAACTGTACGAAAATCTTCACAATCAATTGCTCCTGGTCTTTTTGGTATAGCTATAAATACAGATCTCAGCATATCACTGGGTAAATATCCACTACTGTAAATATCATTCAACATTTTGGTTAATATATCTACTCCAAATTCTCCCAACACTTCTAATTCTTCTATTGTGAGTTCTTCTTCTCTTCTTCTTCTTTTCGTTCATCCGGAGTGTTTTTTCAGATGTGATTGCGGTGTGCGTTAGGCACCCTTGGGTTGAAAACCCTTAGGCCACACATCCGGCTATCGCGTGCATTTTTGACCAGGTTAGCAATCCTGGGAGACTCTCACTTTTGTGGTACCGTCCACATCCCAGCTGGTCAAGTTCGAACAGTCGAGGACTTCGGTCATCCCTCAAGAGAAGGAAGGCACAGTCCATAGCATTTTCCGCCATCCTAAGTTGCTTCCATAGTTGCAGGGCCGACACATAGCGCCCTGATACTGGGCTCACCGAGGGAATGGTCACGTCATGCTCATGGCTGCTTTAATTCCTCACTTCAATATATTGGACATTTCGTTCGCCCCGGGCCGTTCCCGCACAAACCAGACAGGTCTGCAGAAGGTATTCACTCAGCGAGTTTTCGCACATGTGCTTGTCGTTGCGCCAGTCAGAGCTGTTCCAGGCACGACAGACATTCGGAAAACTACCTAGTCAGAGCTGTTCCGAACAAGAGCGGCATTCGGAAACTAGGTAGTCAGAGCTGTTCCTAGCACGAGAGACATTCGGACGAGACATTTCACTCGGACGTAAATGCGTAGTGTCAATTTTTAGTTTGCCACCCGTAGGACGACACTTCCGACTTCCGGCGGGCATTTTTTTAGTGAGGTTAGCCTTCCTCTGGTTTCGAGGCACGTTAGACAGTTGTAATGTCACCCACATTTCAGCTGGTCAAGATAGAACGATCAACGATATCGCGGTCGGCCCTCAAGGGAAGGCAGGGGCAGACCATGGGCATTATCTCGCTATCCAAGGAGGCTTCCATAATTGCAGAGCCGGCACATATTGCTCTGAGACTGGGCTCACCCAAGGAGTTTCCACGTCCTGCTCATGGCTGCTTTAGTTCCTCACTTCCATGTGTTGGGCATCCCGCTTGCCACTGATCGCTCAAGCACACACCAGGAGCGGTCAGACTGCGAGCGACATCCACTCGGTAAGCTTTTGCTTGTGACTTCAGACCACGCAATAGGTTCGCTCGCCATGCGTTCCATTTCGCGTTGATGAGACATTCTTCCACTGTTGTCTACACTCTCTGTGAGTTAGACACAGAGTTTCCGTAACCATGTCCTTCGACTGGGGCACTTTTCTGACTTTTTTGTACTCGCTCACGAGGTAGGCTACATGTGCTGCCGGCTCAGCACCTTACCTTCGTGCAGCAGTGAACGAGAAACGGCCAGGCCCTCTCATCCGGGAATCCCTCATATCCCCCAGCTGAGAGCCTTCGAACATGTATCAGACCTGAGCATGTAGCTTGCTCAGTATCACGTTTCTATTTTCCGGTAGACGGGTATCGGCCTGGCTCTCGACCCGAGGGTTTGTGGCTTAGAGGCGTTCAGCCACAGCCCGCGACAGGGAGCCTTAAGAGTTTTGTCCGGACCAGAAAACGTCTGCCTTCGTGCACCTTTTAAACTTTTGACTGCTATCCTCAGTCTATACCTGCAGGGCAGCAGGTTGTGTCTCTCTTAGTCTGGTCCCAATCCCATAAGCTGTCCGATATGTAGTTTTTCATCCATCGGCAAGCAAATGGGGTCGATGGGACACGCAAGCCCCCCCACCACTCAAGGTGGAGACACATCGGGGGAGCTATTGTGATTTCATCTGGCCCAGCTGTTTTTCCTTTCTTCATACGTTTCATAGCGTCAGCGACTTCTTCTTTCAGAATAGGTGGACTTTCTAAGTTACTATCTTCCGTTAATTCTTCCCATTCTACGTCGTATAATTCTCTTATATACTCATTCCACCTCTTCATTATAGCACCTTCCTCTAATAATATCTTTCCTGTTTTTGATTTCAAACACCCTGTATTTATTCTCATTTTTCTTCCTGTAAGCTCACTAATTTGTCTGTGCATATTTTTTGTATCTTTAATGGAATTTAATTCAATTTTTTTGCATTGCTCGTTTAACCAACTTTCTATAGCCTTCCCACATTTATCTTTTATCTCTTTATTTATCTTAGCGTATTCTTGTTTGTCATTTTTAATAACTTTATGAATTTAGATATCTTAGGCGTATCTGAAACAAGATGGACAGATACAAATTATATAAGGAGAGAAGATTACGTATTCATTAATTCAGGAGATCATCACGAGAGAGGAGTAGGAATTTTAGTAAAACGAGATTTAGAGAAAAATATTAGTGGATTCTTGACTCATAAAGATAGGATGATACGTCTCAAAATTAAGGCATGACCGTTCAACATAGTAATTCGTCATAGTAATTCGTCAGACAACTGATTATAGTGATGAACAGCTAAAGAATATTATGAAGACTAGAAGACCTACAACAAACACTGAAAGTTGTAAAATAATCAGAGGCCTAATTGTCATGGAGACATAAACGCAAAGGTTGGAAAAAATAAATATAAGCAGATAGTAAGGGCAATATGGTATTGGAAACAGAAACGGCTGAGGAGACCGGCTGATACAGTTTTGTGAAGAAAACAATCTTATCGTTTGCAACACATTTTTCCAACATAACCCAAGGAAACTGTATCCATGGAAAAGCCCTGGAGATAGGAGAAACCAAATTGACTACATTATGATTAGAAATAGATTATTTTTTAAAATGTTAAAAATGCCAACACATACCCTGGTGCTGATATCAACTCTGACCCTAATCCTGTAGTCTTAAAGTTACAAATAAAACTTAAAAACCCAGGAATAGGGACTATCGAAGGCACCTCAAGTAGATATATAGGCATTGAAACAATCAGAAATAATTCAACTATACCTGGTTGAATTAAAAAAATAGATATGATGGGCTAATCATTGAAAGTATGAAACAATATCGACGTGAAAATCCCGAGGATAAAATTAATACAAAATGGGAAAATGTAAAAACCAGTATACAGATTGCAAACACCACCTTGCGAGTGAAGATAAATAAGAAAAAAGCAATTATGGATAACCGATGAAATCTTAAGTAAAATGACTCAAAGAAAGAAAACAAAGAACACTCCAGAGTATATATTAATAGACAGAGAAATACGTCACATGTGCAGAGTTGCCAAAGAAGAGTGGTTGCAGAAACAATGCAAAAAATAGAGGATCTGGAAATAAAACACAACTCGAAAGAATTACATAAACAGATATAAGATAAAAAGATTTACAAAGAAGAAAAATAATATACAGGAAATGGTTGTATCAGAAAGTGGAGAAATTATAATTAATAACACTGACATAATAAAAAGATGCACAGAGTACACAGAAGATTTATTCTGGGACAACAGGGGCAATAGACCAACATTGTATAATACTCAAGATGGACCAAACATATTAAAGGCTGAAGTAGAAAAGGCTATTAAAAAGATGAAAGAAGGAAAGACTGCAGGTCCTGACAAGATGACAACAGAGATGATAAAATCCTTATCCAGCTTTGACATTGAAACTATCACAGAATTATGTAATGATATATATAATACTGGGTACATCCCCAAGGATTTGAAAACATCCATTTTCATCACACTACCAAAGAAGCCAAGAGCTGTTGATTGTGAGCCACATAACTAAGATACTACTCAAGGTCATACAAGAAAGAATTCAACATAAAATAGATGAGGAAGTAGCTGAAGAACAATTTGGGTTCCACAAAGACAGCAACACTAGAGAAGCAATTATCTGTTTGAGGATGTTAATTGAAAAATATTTAGAAGTTCAAAAAAGTATATATGTGTGTTTTATAGACTACAAGAAAGCTTTTGATAGAGTACAACATGAACGACTAATTATGTGCCTTCAAGATATAGGAGTAGACGGAAAGGACATCAGACTTATTAGTAACTTGTACTGGGAACAAGTGGCACCTATTTGAAGAATCATAAACAATCTTAGGTATGCTGACGATACCATGCTACTAGCAGAAAGTGAGCAAGAGTTACATGACCTAGTGGAACAAGTAAACAGGCACAATGCAGAATGTGGCTTAGATATTAACATCCAAAAAACAAAAAACTATGATAATTAAAGGTCATCAATGAACATCCACAGTAAATGGGCAGACACTAGAACAAGTAACAAGTTTCTCCTATCTTGGACATATAGTAACAGATGATGGCAGAAGTGAAATAGAAATCAAAAAAAGAATAGGAATGGCCAAAAATGCTTTCAACAGCATGAAATCTGTATTAACATCTAGAGAGATTGATAACGCATTAAAATGAGAATTGTCAAATGTTACGTATATTCAGTTAATTAGTCGAGGTTCCAACTTCACGGTAATGGGTCGTCCCCATTATGCTCTGCTCCTGTGCCAGTGAATATCACACAAAATGCTCCCCACTGTGAAAAGTAGAATAGACAGGAGTCTCGGCAATCCAACAGCCCGCGCAGGTACACTGTGCATAATGCCGCCGTCAGAATGCCAACACAAAATTCATCCATGAATACCACAGTTCATCGTCGATGGACTTGGCAGTCACCAGAAAGACCTCATTGACCTGGGTTTCCTCACATGGCTCGGTCTCTTCGCAGGGCAACCCGCTGAAAGTATCGCACAAAGCAAGAACTCCGCAGCTTTAGCTCTGACTCCCAGGAGTCTCCCAAAAAATGCACTCGTGAACCAAAAGGGCAAAACAGTCAATTCAGCAACCGCCGGTAGCCATTGTTCCGAACATGCAGTTTACTGTACAGGACAAATGTAAAAGCATTCCACGTGAATTTCACAGCTCACGGTGTCGCCCATACACTCACTCAGTAGCAGGGCGACGGAACCATGTACTACCAGTCCAACATGAGGAAAATGTGATTGCAAACCGTAGCCACAAGCATAAACATGCCACAGGCCTTAACGGTTCAATGCCTAACCGCCATGCTGGCGACCGGAAGTCTACATATATTCTATGCTACTGTATGGAGCGGAATCCTGGACATTGAACAAGCAACCCCGGGAAGATTAACCCGGTCAACAAATGCCCGCAGAAGTCGGATGTGTCGGCCTAACGGCGCAAGAACGCAGCTCTGCTGTAAACAGGCACAACGCAATCACATCCGGAAAAAAAACTCCGGATGAACGAAGAAGAAGAAGAACAAGCAACTAGAAAGTTGCATAGAAGCTCTGGAGATGTGGATATACAGACGAATAGGTCATATTTCTTGGAAACAAAACCAATCAAATGCAGAGGTTCTAGAAAAACTGAGAATGAAGAGAGAGTTGATCAAAGAAATAAAGAGGAGGCAAGTGAAATATTTAGGCGATGTTAAAGGACATGATACTCTTTTAAAAACCATATTGGAAGGCAAGGTTGAGGGCAAGCAAGCGAGAGGTAGACAATGATACAAGTGGGAGGATAACATCAAGAGATGGACGAGCGTCAGCCTGACAGAATGTACAGTCAGGGTGAGAGACAGACAGTGTTGGAGATCCATTGCAACCAGCCTTCATTGTGGGGATGGTACCTGATTGATGATGATGAATTATAACATGTTTTGCTGGGTAACAACCTTGTCATGCTTTCTCATGCAGCTACTACATCACAACATCACTTTGTCATCTAGCAACTGTCATGTTTTGTTGGGTAGCAACTATATATATATATAGCGAGAGAGAGAGAGAGCGAGAGAGAGAGAGAGAGAGAGAGAGAGAGAGAGAGAGAGAGAGAGAGAGAGAGAGAGAGAGAGAGACAGACAGACAGACAGACAGAGACAGAGAGAGAGAGAGAGAGAGAGAGAGAGACAGACAGACAGACAGACAGACAGACAGACAGACAGACAGACAGACAATTTATGTTATATATTATGTAAATCATACACAAGGCAACAACTTTCATTATATACAGTTTTATTAAAAATCAAATGCTATTAAAAAAAAGGTATACAAGTTCATTAAAAATACCATTACTGGAAGAGTATATTCTGATGTAAAGTGAAAGTATCAAAAGAATCACAGTTTATTCAAATAAACACACCTGAAACTTGCAAAATGACCCCTATTTTGAACACAATCATTTAGTAATTAAATAGGCTGTGTTCCCTTTAACAGATTTAAGCTGCATACAAAATATTATAAGAGTAGGCTCCCCCTCTCTGCCAGTAGTCAACAGCTCGTACGCGGTAATATCCTTGCACTTTTTGTTCTGAATCTGAAGACAGAATAAAATATTCCATAAGCAGTAGAATACAACATGTGCAAGCGTGTATCAGTTTTAACATAGGCTGAGCTGCACTTTCATTTGTGATAATCTCTGGCCAGATATCTCCTCAGTTTTGTTGTTGTTGTAATATCAGCACTTATTATGTTCCATGCTACTTTGCTAATCCAGCCAGCATATCTCTGTCAAATTCGGTGGTTGAACAACCTCCTCACATGCCAGGCTAGTGGTTCCAATCTGATGTGGACAAGGCCCAAGATTCATAAAGGAATATCTTCTCTTTTTCTTTTCGTTCATCCGGAGTGTTTTTTCAGATGTGATTGCGGTGTGTCTGTTATGCGCCCTTGGGCCGAAACCCGTAGGCCAACACATCGACTTTAGCGTGCTTTTTTGACCAGGTAGCATTCCTGGGAGACTCTCACTTTTGTGGTGCCATCTACAACCATGCTGGCCAAGTTAGAACGGTCGAAGACAACGGTCATCCCTCAAAGGAAGGCAGGGACAGTCCATAGCATTTTCCGCCATCCAAGGTTTCTTCCATAGTTGCAGGGCCGACACATAACGCCCTGGATCTGGGCTCACCGAGGGAAATCGTCACGTCCTGCTCATGGCTGCTTTAAATCCTCACTTCAATATATTGGTCATTTCGTTTGCCCCGGGCCATTCCCGCACAAACCAGACAGATTTGCAGACGGTATCCACTCAGCGAGTTTTCGGACATGTGCTTGTCGTTGCGCCCGTCAGAGCTGTTCCAGGCACGACAGATATTTGGAAAACTACCTAGTCAGAGCTGTTCCGAACAAGAGCGGCATTCTGAAACTAGGTAGTCAGAGCTGTTCCTAGCACGAGAGACATTCGGACGAGACATTTCACTCGGACGTAATTGCGTAGTGTCAATTTTTAGTTTGCCACCCGTAGGACGACACTTCCGGCGGGCATTTTTTAATGAGGTTAGCCTTCCTCGGGTTTTGAGACTCTTGTTTCGGCTTCCACACAGCAAGCTTTCGCTTCGGGCTGCCACGTAATGGATTCGCAAGACAGGCGTTCCATTTCGTGTCAACGAGACAATTTTCCACCTTTGACTACACTCACTCCATGAGTGTGGTTACAGACTATCGGACGTCTGCGAGACGTGCGACCGAGGTGTTTTTTCACCTTTTTTACTCGCTCACGAGGTAGGCTACATGTGCTGCCGGCTCAGCACCTTACCTCCGTGCGTCTGTGGGCGGGTAACGGTCAGGCCCTTTCATCCGGGGATACCTCATATCCCCCAGCTAAGAGCCATCGAACGAATCTGCGCCGAGCATGGAGCGTTCTCAGCACATCATCACAATTTTGATGTAGGTTTGTGTCGGCCAGGCTCTCACTTCCGAGAGTTTATGGCTTAGAGACGTTCAGCCATACACCTCGGATGGGAGCCTTAGAGGTTATGTCCGGACTGAGATTTAGGGATCGTTTGCCTGATTTTGACTGTTATCCTCAGTCTTACCTGCAGAGCAGCAGGTTGTGTCTCTCTTAGTCTGGTCCCTATCCCACGAGCCGTCCGATATGTAGTTTTCACCCATCGGCAAGCACATGGGGTCGATGGGACACGCAAGCTCCCCCACCACGGCAAGTTGGAGACACATCGGGGGAGATAAAGGAATATGATCAGCTTCGCCAGTACTGGGTTGTGCTCAATCTTCAAACCTCAAATCCCGAAATAACTAAATAAATCAATAATTTTATTCCTAGTTTGATGGCGGGGTCCTTGACAAAAATCTAAAAAAACATACACGTCGGACAATTATTGTATGTTTTCATGTATTTATATATTATTACTTATCTTGGTCATTATTATATGATATCTATGTCTATTTTATTTTCAATCATTGTCCCAATATCACCTCTGCTCTCCTGACCTGATGTCGTAGTTAGACATGTTTGTGTTATTTTCCCGCAGGATCTAACATATCTTAGTGTTTTCATTATGTATAAACTTACCTGTCTCAAATAAGAACATGGTGATAATAGAATTGCGAGGATTAATTTTTTTGTAAGGTCCAGAGGCACCTGTTGTCGAGAGTTCCACATCATAAGTCTGTATGCACCTAAAAAAAAAAAAATTAATAATTGTTATTTATTATCTATGTTTTTAAAAATATATGTTTCCAAGATCTTTCTAATTTGTCAGTAGCAGTGGCAACTGGAAAATTCTCAAGTAACTTCAAAGCAGAGGTAGAGACTTTGAAAACTGCAGCAGAAATGCTCTTGATGAAGGGAAATAAAGACGAGCAAATAGCTGTCTTCACAGATGCACAGTCAGCTGTCTCAATACTGGATCCCATCACATTGCAGTATACCTGAAAATGAAGAGGCTGACAGACTGGCAAAAGAGGGCAGACGACTACCTCAGCCTGACATAAACATAACTTATAATGAGGCACAGAGGTTTATGAGGGGGCTGAGTGGTCTCGAGGTATGGTGTCCGCCTCAAGTGCTGGAGGCCCCGGGTTCAAGCCCTGGTGAGGACCTTTTTTTTTCATGTGGACTTCCAGTAATAAAATTTCTCCTGGTCTCTGGGTAGTGAGATCGGATGCCCGTGTGTATTGTTGCACACGTAAAAAATTCCTTCGCAATTGGAAACTGAAAAAGAGTAGCTTAACGGTGCCAGCAGGGCAAAATTTCGAGTTAAAAATCTACCCAAAGTATTTCAGGATCCTCACCGATGCTATGGAGTTCGTGCATTGAGCTGATTCAGAATCCGCATAGGACATAACAGGCTGAAATATCACTTGTTCAATAAACTAAAGATAGGAGATACTGATGAATGTAATTGTGGAACTGGTAAAATGACAGCTAAACATTTACTGCAGAAGTGCCCAATATATGCAGAACAGAGAAAGATATTTTGGCCCACACCTGTTCCTTTTGAGGACAAGCTCTATGGAGATATCAACAAGCTCAAGTTGACAGCAGCTTTCTTTAACTATACTCAGGTTGACATCTGAAGGTGCATGAAGAAGTTCTTAGCCTGTCACAATTCATGCCACAGACATTTCCATAACAAAAGTGTCCCAGCAGCACGAAATGGAATAGTGCTTGGCTAGCAAATCCATTACGTGGAAAGTCTAAATCAAAAGCTCATTCAAATATTGCAGCTCTGCTGTAAACAGGCACAATGCAATTACATCTAAAACAACATTCCAGATGAGCACAGAAGAAAAAGAAGTACCAGGTTTGATTCAAACCTACTTTCTGTTGTAGCATTGAATCAGTTAAGTTTAATGATTATCTCACTATTTTAACTACAACAGCAAATGTAAGTTTGAAGTAGGCCTAAAAAGAATTGTGCAATGGGAAAATTACTTGGTGTGAATATTGCTGTCACTCCAGACAATAAGGACCTGTCCAGCCGTCACATTGATGAACCTCAGCCCAGTAACCTGTAACAAATGAAATTATTTATAATTCCATATGACATGCCCGTTAAGCTATCCATAATAACTGTAGTATATTGTCAAATATTCCAATTGTCAAGATGCAGAAGATTGGTGGGAAGCATGGACTGGTTATTTATTGAGCACAACAGAATTGCATTAAAGAAGAAAATTGAGGTTTTTGAACTTCAATGTTACATAAAAGTTCTTAAAAGGGAGGTTAGCATGGCCAAATGAATAAGAGCACTTGTTCTTAAACTTCCGGTGTGCTGATGTGGAGGTAGTGGGTGTAACCTCTACACCGGTCAGTTGGATTAAAATGTTTATTTCTCATCCTTGATTTGGGGATGTAAATTACAAGTACTTCTAAAGTAAGTGTGGGTTCGCCTGATAGCCAGGGACACTGGTACTAGGGAAAGCTAATCCACACACAAAAATCAGTCCAGTGAACTCCTTAGTAGTAGCCTGTGTATGGACTACGCTTGAGTTCTAAGCGAGCGACCAAGAAAAAGTTGCTAGAATATTGTGACCAAGTAGCAGAACAGAAGAAACATTGTGACATTCTACATCTACCAGATCTGAACATCAAGTACAAGTGGCTCATCAACATCATCAGGTCTCGGGAACTGAAATACTTTCATCATCATCATCAAGTGCCCTGTCAGCTGACGTAGATCTGTGGTATTCCTCCATGCCACTGTCTCAATCCATCCAGCATCATTTCTCTTGGTCTACCTCTGCCTCTCTTCCCCTTGATCTTTCCAGTTGTCACGATGTTCTCCAATGCCTCTCTTCTCATCACATGACCAAAGAAAGCTGTTTGTCTCTTTCTTATTGTTGTATATAGTGGCCTAGTTTCATTAGCCTGTTTTAGGCAGTCATTGTTAGTTACTCTGGCAGTCCAAGAAATTCGCAACATTCGTCTCAGGAACCACATTTCTGTTGCTTCTAATTTCTTCTTAATTTTTTCATTTACATTCCAAGATTCACTGCCATACAGCAAAACTGGTTCTACATAGCATTTCAGCACTCTCTTACATTCAGTGATAGTGACTTATTGCATAAGATACTCTTCATTTTCTGAAATGCGGCTTTTGCTTCCCTATTTTGCTCTTAATCTCTGTTGTACATCTTCCATCTGATGTTATAAATGCCCCTAGGTATTTAAAATTATCCACTTGGTTAAGAATTTCTCTGTCTATTTCTATTTCACATTTTGGTTAGATTATCATATTAAATTTGCAGTGTTTGGAAAGAACAGTGATGGAAGGCATGGTTCATGGATGAGTAGACAGGGGTCGACCAGAATGAAGGACAGAGGTCATGGCAGACACCTTGGGCATGAGGGTACATGAGGCAGGAGAGCTGGCATGGGATCCAGAATCTTTCTGATGTGCTGGATGAAAGCAACATTCTGCAAAAGACTTGCTACATAAAGCTGAGGCTTGTCCTTCCCTTCCTCATTCTTCTTTCATGGGGGAGTGCCTCAGACTTAGTTATGCATCTCTCTAACTCACTGGTCAGTGTATCCAACAGTGGCATGCATGTTTATAAGGTTACTTTTATGAGGAAGTGAACTGTTCACAACGCCTCATATCTTCTTCTTCTTCTGCGTTCATCCGGAGTTTCTTTTTTCCGGACGTGACTGCGTTGTGCCTGTTTACAGCAGAGCTGCGTTCTTGCGCCGTTAGGCCAACACATCCGACTTCTGCGGGCATTTGTTGACCGCGTTAACCTTCCCAGAAATGCCTCATATGAAGTGGCTTAGAATACCCAAAAGCCTAACACTTAATGCATTAAAGGCAATATCCTCAATGGGACTGCATACAGACTTATACATACTCTGGACATACCCTTGCAAAGGTAATGAGCAGAATCTACTAATGCATAGGTTATTCTCTCCTCTAACATTTTTGCCAGGGGAGCTGTCTTATGGCCTGTTGTGAGACATGGAGCTTTATGCTTTTTGATCTTATCCGAGAAGATTAGGTATGCGATCTTACTACTTGGAGATAACAAGTGAACATCTCTACAAGTCATGAGTTTTTTAGTAGAGATTGAGCGTAAGGTGAGTTGTTTATAGTAGAGTGATGTAAATATGGGTTTCTCAGTTCAGACTGGGATAAATATGAGTTTAGCATATCATCATCATCATGTGCCATGCCGATAAGCGTGGGCGGTCATGTTTCATCATCTCACTCGATCACCAGAGTCGTGGATCAGCTCAGTGTTCTTGTTTCGACCATACAACGCAGCCAAGCCATATAGGTATTTACTTTTCTGCCTTCCCCTTGTTCTCTTCCCCTCAATCTTGCCAGTTGTCACAAAGTTCTCCAATGTATTTCTTCTCATAACGTGACCAAAAAATTAAGACTGTCTAAGTGTAGATTATACTGGGATTAAATGTGAGTTATTTAGTATAGACTGGACTAAATATGAGTCGTTTAGTATAAACTGAGACAGGTCTGAACTGTTTAGTACAGACTGAGCTAAAGATGAGTTGTTTAGTAGAAAGTGAGATAAAGATAAGATGTTTAGTACAGACTGTGCTAAAGATGAGTTGTTTAATATGGATTGATCTAGGAGACATGGGGAGCATCCATTAGATCTTATCCCCAGGACATGCTGGTGTGGTGGGAAACAAGCAGGTGGACAGATTGGCTGGGACTGCACCGCTGGGTGGGGTATTGGTGCTCAATAAGATATACATGACTAGGAACCTAAGGGATTATGTGTAAAGTGTGGAGAAACAGATACACCATAATTGCCTGGAGAGAATTGTGTGGCAGGGAGTGACCAGGAGATCTGGTTGATACTTAGTACTCAGAGGACAGGCCAGCCGGACACATAATCAGATTGCAACTGGTGTGATTAGCATTGGGGGATCTCACTAGAGTTGAAGATGAGGACGGAGCACATATGGGAATGTCCTGAGAGCAGTTATGTTGGTTCTTAGCTCAACTCAACTCAATCTAAAGATGAGTTGTTATGTATACACTGTAAAATTGAAACAGGTGATTCTGCCATGGTGATGGTAGCAAAAACACACGCATATCCTGCACACACCAGGTAGTTAGTTCATGAGTACACTAAAAATGAATGTGTTGCTTGCCAACCAGTCTGTCAACCAAGTTATCACCATTAGTTAGCAGGTTCTTCGTAGAATATCGCTCTCATCAGGACCTGCTGGAAAGTCTCTCCATCCCTGGCTAGTTCTCCTGTCTCATGTCCCCTCATGTCCAACATGTCTACAGTGTCCTGTGTCCTCCACCGCTGCCCTCTCCAAGCGACTGTGATGTTTAATATGACCAAAAGATGTATGTTTCCGAGACATAACGGCTGTTTAAGAGGCAGTTTCCTTGGATGTTCAGATCTTGTTGAATGTCCCAAGTTATCATAAGCTCCAGTTCTTCAAGTCATACATCATCTTCCTCTTCTTCTACATTCCTCTTTTGAGTGTAGTGTGTCACACCAGGTTATGTGTCTCAAAGGTCAGTGTGTCCAACTTTGGCATGCTTTTTGTGTACAGTTTGCTTCCACTAGACAGATTCCATGTAATACAAGAGTGAACAATCAGACGCATGAGGTTGCAACAACAACAACAATAATAAAAACAACAACCCCCCGGGAAAGTTAACTTGGTCAACAAATGCCAGCAGAAGTCGGATGTGTCGGCCTAACGGCATAAGAACGCAGCTCTGCTGTAAACAGGCACAATGCAATCATGTCCCCCCAAAAAAAACTCAGGATGAACGCAGCAGAAGAGGAAAAAAACCAACAACAATATCAACAACAATAATAAAAACAACAACCAACAACAATAACAACAAACAAGAACAATAAAAACAACAACAACGAAAAAGCAACAACAACAATAAATAACAACACCAAACAACAACAATAAAAACAACAGCAAACAACAATAACATAATTAACAAAACACTAAAAGCAACAAACAATAACAACATTGAAAACAACAACGAACAATAACACCATTGAAAACAACAATAAAAAGAACAAGAAAAACAAGAAAAAAAAACAACAACAATAAAAGCAACAACAACAATAAAAACAACAGCAACAATAAAATAACTAACAAAAACACCAAACACAACAACTATACACACAAGAACAACAACAATGAAAACAACAACAACCAACAGCAATAAAGACAACAACCGACAACCACAATAAAAACAACAACCAACAACTACAATAAAAATAACAACAACCAACAACAATAAAACCAACACACCAACACAAACAACAACAATAAGAGCAACAACCAACAACAACAATATACACAGCAAACAACAAACAACAACAACAAAAAGACAGGAGAAGATTTGTCTCACAATGGAATAAAGCTATACAACTAAACCGACCTGCTCCGGAGGACTGTCTGGCTCGGCACACAGATGCATGACCACGATGTGAGGATCCAGGAGCTCAAAATTTGGAGGAATTGGTATCAAGCCTGCTTTCACTGGGACATCATACATAGTATAAAATGGGTCCTAGATGAATGAACATGGAAACATTTCAGCCAGGTGTGGACAATATTCGTTTAGAACACTGACTAGGAGCTGTAGTACCACAGGAGCAGCATAGTTTGCCTGCTGACCCCATGGCCATGCATTCAAATCCCACATTCAGGTGGATTCTTTAAAAAAAAATATGATGTACATATACAACACACTCTATTCTCTGAATTTGGCTCCATCATACTTTTTTCTTTTAATAAATAGCATATTCACACCAACCCTGTGTTACACAGACCACCTTGTGTTGGTTTCCATACAATGGTATGAGTGCTGGTCTTTCAGAAAGCAATGGCAAACTACTGAATGTAAAACTATGCAAGAATCACAAACAGCCAACAAATGCTAGGGTTGACTGCCATGTCCTGTAAAGAATATGCTACTAACTTCTTTATGCTAGAAGTGTTAAATTTGAAAGTTATCCAAATCATCATCATCATTATCATCATGTGCCATGCCGATAAGCGTGGGCGGTCATATTCTGCCATCTCACTCAATCACCAGAGTCGTGGATCAGCTCTGTGTTCTTGTCTCGACCTTGCCATGTGGCCAAGCCATCCAGGTATTTACTTCTCTGCCCTCCCATTGTTCTCTTTCCCTCGATCTTGCCAGCTGTCACCAAGTTCTTTAATTTATTTCTTCTCATAACGAGACCAAAAAATTGTGACTGTCTACATAACAATCAGTTTACGGTTTTCATTTGTTTCTTGTTGGACTTGGTCATTGGTTTTTCTGTCTAATTGTATTCTTTGCATTTTCCTCAGAAACCACATTTCCATAGCCGTCAGATGTTTTTCACCTCGTCTGCTCATTTTCCATGCTTCACATCCATACAAAAGCACAGGTTCTATATAGCTCCTCAACACACTTTTTCTCATTGCAAATATCCAAATCACACATATCCAAAATCAACACCTGCAAAAGGAGATGCCTGAGAAAGGCTGCCCATTTAACCATCCAAGGCTGAGTAAGAAATAATGTTATCAGATGGACAGTGGGATCAATACCTTGTGCCACTTACATTTAAAAGCAGAAGACCAAATGATCTAGCCATCTTGTGACCAGCACTGATGCTACACCAAAGAAGATCTGATGCAAGAGCTAGAGGATGACCAAGAAGAAAATGGAGTGACAACATCAAAGACATTGTACAATCACATGGAATGACACCATCATGCTGGCCTAATGACCCCTTGGTCATGCATTCAAATCCCTATTCAGGTGGATTCTTTAACAAATGTACCTGGGCTTGCAGGACGTTCAGTAGTTTGCCATTACTTTCTGTATGACCAGCACTCATACCGTTGTATGAAAACCAATGCAAGGCAGTCTGCTTCCAAATCGGCTGCAGCTGTGTTTTGAATGTGGTATGTGGGATTACGAATTGCATTCACAGAGTCCTAGATGTAAAGAGGTGTTAAACAATACAAGGGACTGTACATATGCTTGGAGACCTCCTTGGCTGAATTCTGGCACCATTGGTGTTACCTTCATCCATGAAGGTTGGCTGGTTGGTTGATGAGTTAATTGATGGGTTGGTTGGTTGGTTGATGGGTTGGTTGGTTGATTGAAGTGTTGATTGGTTGACTGATAGGTTGGTTGATTGATGGGTTGGTTGGTTGGTTGACTGGTTGGTTGCTTGATGGGTTGGTTGGTTGGTTGTTTGATGGGTTGGTTTGTTGATGTGTTGCTTGATTGGTGGGGTGGTTGATGGGTTGGCTGATTGATGGGTTGGTTCATTTGTTGATGTGTTGCTTGGTTGGTGGGTTGGTTTGTTGATGTGTTGCTTGGTTGGTGGGTTGATTGATGGGTTGGTTGGTTGATGGGTTGGTTTGTTGATGTGTTGCTTGGTTGGTGAGTTGATTGATTGATGGGTTGGTTGGTTGATGGGTTGGTTTGTTGATGTGTTGCTTGGTTGGTGGGTTGGTTGATGGGCTGGTTGATGGGTTGACTGGTTGATGGGTTGGTTTGTTGATGTGTTGCTTGGGTGGTTGATGGGTTGGCTGGTTTGTTGATTGATGTGTTGGATGGTTGATGGGTTGGCTGGTTTGTTGATTGATGTGTTGGATGGTTGATGGGTTGGTTGGTTTGTTGATTGATGTGTTGGATGGTTGATGGGTTGGCTGGTTTGTTGATTGATGTGTTGGATGGTTGATGGGTTGGCTGGTTTGTTGACTGATGTGTTGGATGGTTGATGTATTGGTTTGGTGATGGGTTTGTTGATGTGTTGGTTGGTTGGTTGAAGTGTTGGTTGATGTGTTGGTTGGTTGATGGTTTGGTTAGTTGGTTGGTAGATGTGTTGGTTGGTTGATGGGTTCGTTGATTGGGTGATGTGTTGGTTGATGGGTTGGTTGGTTGATGGGTGGATTGATGTGTTGGTTGGTTGATTTATGGGTTGGTTGGTTGATATGTTGGTGGGTTAGTTGGTTGATTTATGGGTTGGTTGTTTGATAGGTTGGTTGATGTGTTGGTTGGTTGGTTGGTTGATGGGTTGGTTAATGGGTTGGTTGGTTGGTTGATGGGCTGGTTGGTTGGTTGATGGGTTGGTTGGTTGGTTGATGGTTTGCATCATATATGTGATTGTGGTGACCCTTGTGGATATGTGCATGTGTGTGATGTATGTAGACCATATCTCAACAACAACAGCATGGCTGAATTGATCAGAGCGCTTGTTCTTAAACATCAGGTGTGCTGATGCTGAGGTAGCGGGTTCAATCCTATACCAGTCGAACGAACAAATGAACGAATGAACACTCTTTATTTTCAAAGGATTAAGAATTGGGCACACAGGCCATCTGACATTCTTGGTCAGTTGGACTGGACTGTTGATATCTCATCCTTGACTAAGGGATGTAAATTACAAGTACCTCTGAAACCGGAGCAAGTTAGCCTGATGGCTAGGGTCACTGGTAATAGGGAAAGCTAGTCCACATGCAAAAATTAGTCCAGTGCATTAAAAGTAGAAGCAAATGTATGGCCTATGCTTGAGTTCAAAGCAAGTGGCGAAAAAAAAAAAGTCCTCACCTCTTCTCGTCGGATCTCAGCAAACTCTTTCAGTGTGGGAAAAGCTGTCCTATTAAAGAAACTGGTCCACACAGCATACGGATTTGCACCTCCATTATATGCATTGTATGTCCTCATCTTCAGACCTGGAAACATCATGAACACATAACGGTGACAGCATTAACAACGATAGCATTAATGGTGACAGCATTAACAACGATAGCATTAACGGTGATAGCATTAACGACAACATTAATGGTGACAGCATTAATGCTGACAGCACACTGGAAGTTTAAGAATGAGCGCTTATATCCATTCGGCCATGCTGACCTCCAGTAGCTGGTGTGACCTTGACCACATCACCTTCCGAGGTCTATACAAAAATGGGGCTAGCACCGTATGCCCAATACACTTCAAGGCCTGTGAAAGAGTCATGTACTTTTAGCAACAACAACTGCAACAGCAACAACATTAACCATAACAGCAACAACAACAGCAATAGCAACATCAACAACAATAGCAATAATAACATCAACAACAACAAGAACAACAGTAATAATAACAATAACAAAAATAGCAGTAACAACATCAACAACAATAGCAATAACAACATCAACAATAACAACATCAACAACAATAGCAACAACAACATCAACAACAATAGCAATAACAACATCAACAACAATAGCAATAACAACATCAACAACAATACAATAACAATAGCAATAACAACATCAACAATAATAACAACAACAACAGTAATAATAGCAATAACAACAGCAACAACAACAATAGCAACAACAATAATAACAATAGCAATAACAACAGCAACATTATCAACAACAACAACAATAGCAATAACAACATCAACAACAGCAACAATAACAACAATAGCAACAATAACAACAGCAACAACAGACCGGATATTTCATATCACTACTGCATATCTCAGAAAACATCCAGGTCATAGACTCACTTTTGGTGCCAGGTGGCGGGTCAATCTCCCAGTCGATGCTCATTACGGCATATGTTGTTGTAGTGTTGGGGTCAGAGGCTCCATATAAGAGCAAAGTCACCTGCCAACTGGGCAACGCAATCGGGGAATTGGAACAAGACAGAGACAAGAATTGTTGATTAAAAGGAAATTACATAAGACCTGTGCAATGTTCTATTTATTCAGTTCTGTTTTGTAAAGTTTGTTTCTATTCTTTTTCTATTCAGTTCAGTTCTGTTAAATTCAGTTGTTTCTGTTCTATTCAGTTCAGTTCTGTTACATTCAGTTCATTTCTGTTCTTTTCTATTCAGTTCAGTTCTTGTATGTTCAGTTCATTTCTGTTCTTTTCTATACAGCTCAGTTCTGCTATGTTCAGTTTGTTTCTATTCTTTTCTATTCAGCTCAGTTCTGTTACATTCAGTTCGTTTCTGTTCTTTTCTATTCAATTCAGTTCTGTCACATTCAGTCTGTTTCTGTGCTTTTCTATTCAGTTCAGTTCTTTTCTATTCAGTTCAGTTCTTTTCTATTCAGTTCAGTTCTGTTACATTCAGTTCATTTCTGTTCTTTTCTATTCAGTTCAGTTCTTTTCTATTCAGTTCAGTTCTTGTATGTTCAGTTCATTTCTGTTCTTTTCTATTCAGTTCAGTTCTGTTATGTTCAGTTAATATCTGTTAATTTCTATTCAGTTCAGTTCTGTTATGTTCAGTTCGTTTCTGTTTTTTTCTATTCAGTTCATTTTTGTTATATTCAAATAATTTCTATTCAGTTCAGTTTTTTTATATTCAATTAATTTCTATTGTATTAAGTTCATGTCTATTCTGTTCTATTCTATTCAGCGATCGTTTTTTCTGTAATGTTCTATTCAGTTCAGTTTTGTTCTGTTCAGTTCTGAACTGTTCTGTTAATTTAACTCTGTTCTGTTATATTCAGTTCAAGTCTGTACTGTTCAGTTCTGTACTGTTCTGTTAAACAAGTTCTGTTAATTTCTGTTCAGCTCAATTCAGTTCACTTTTGATTAGTTCTGTTGTACAGGTTTATGTACACAAGTGACATTGTCAGGTTTCATTACTTTATTTTTTTTTCTGACAAGTACTGCACGTTTGCTGCATGGCAGTGAATCTTGGAATGAAAATAAACAAATTAGGAAGAACTTGGAGGTAACAGAGATGTGGTTCCTGAGACGAATGTTGCGAATTCCTTGGACTGCCAGAGTAACTAACGATGATAACCTGAAAGAGGCTAATGAAACTAGAACACTATATATAACAATAAGAATGAGACAAACAACTTTCGTTGGTCATATGATGAGAAGAGAGGCATTGGAGAACATCGTGACAACTGGAAAGTTAGAGGGGAAGAGAGGCAGAAGCCAACCAAGAGAAATGATTCTGGATGGATTAAGACAGTGGCATGGAGGAATATCATCAGCAGAGTTGATCAGAACACCAAAGATGATATGTGGAGAGACATTAACGTCGACGCCAGCTATCAGGGCACTTGATGATGATGACTGCATTTCCAGCATTATAAAAATAGAACCTGACAATTTTCAGAATTTTCTCACATTTTCCAGGAAGGAAAGTCAATGAGGAAGAAAACTAACCACCTCACCTTATATACCAGGACCTAGATTTTGTGAATGCCGAACACTTGACACCTCAAAGCAGTATCTGCTATGGAGCTACCTTTACCTTGTAAAATGTATGACCTTCACCCTTAATATAAATGATTTTTAAAACAAATCCCAAAATAGGAACCCGGGTCTGTGAAGTGATAAGACCATCACGATGTGTAGGCCTGCGTGCACGGTTGCTCAGTCTGTCCTTTACCTCATTTAGCGGACGACGAACACTGACGTTGAACTCTGGCCCGACCATGATCATGATATTTCCAGTGTACCCTTCTAGCGATTACACTAATATGCATAATTTAAATGTATTATTACATCCATCCCAACTACGAACTACAGGGTGTTTGTAAAGTCTCACTACACTGTATATAGAACAAATTTGAAAAAATGCTTTCTTCTGTTGATAACAACATTCTGTTTGGAGTGCAAAGAATTACTCCAGCAGACGACAGCCATTTGCTGCATAATGCTTCACGATAGACTGCGGAGCACATTTTTTCATGACATCTTGTACTTCATTTGTCAAATTTGTTTTACATACAAAGTGTAGTGAGATTTTACAAACAAAAAATACAACTAAAATAATACGTCATAATAATATGATAACAAAATAATGTTAAACATAATGATCAAAAAGCAGTCAGGATCATTATTTTTTTATTACAATCATTACTGGGACAAACATGTGATAACAATCATTACTGGGACAAACATGATAACAATAATTACTGGGAAAAACATGTGATAACAATCATTACTGGGACAAACGTGATAACAATAATTACTGGGACAAACATGCGATTACAATCATTACTGGAGCAAGCATGTGATTACAAAAGTATAATCTACTTCCATTCTTTTCTACTTAGTCCTGCCTTGCCAGGTTCATGAATCTACCACAAAGAAACAAATGACACAAAATATTACCTGTCAGAAGTGTTTTTCTTGTCCTTAGCTTCGTGAAGGGTAGCCAGAGCACCAAAGTCACTTGTATTTGTCACTAAAAACAAATATAGCGATATTTAAAAGTTACCATCTTATCCTCTGTATGAATTGTGGCAGCTTTTTTCATACCTTTCTTTCATACAGTGCTATGTAGTTTTCAGAGAATCACATGTCCTTGCAAGGTTTACTGTTCTCACTGTGAATGAAGGCCAAATACAAATGTAAACACAGAACTGTAAATGACAACCAGGCAACAATACATAACGCAAACTTGTGGAAGAGATTCAGGGAATAATACCAACGCAAACTTGTGGAAGAGAATCAGGGAACAATGCACAATGCAAACTTGTGGAAGAAAATCAGGGAACAATTTATAACGCAAACTTGTGGAAGAGAATCAGGGAACAATACACAATGCAAACTTGTGGAAGAGAATCAGTGCGAACAGTGCATGACACAAACTTGTGGAAGAGAATCAGTGAGTTGAGTTGAATTAAGTTGAGTTGAACTGAGCTGAGTTGAGTTGAGTTGAGTTGAAATGAGTTGACTTGAGTTGAACTGAGTTGAGTTGAGTTGAATTGAACTGAGTTGAGTTGAGCTGAGTTTAGTTGAGTCGAGTCAAGAACAGACATTACAGCACTCAAGACATTCCCATACGTGCTCCGTTCTCATCTTCAACAACCAGCAAAGAGGCCTATGGGGTGTGAAGTGTTACATGTCTTCACATATCTTAGTTCATGACATAATAAAGTGGGGCGGCCACTACCATTTTTCGTCACCTTTCCTTCCTAGACAATTCACTGACAGTTCTGTAAATTCACAACAATGTTTTCCCCTACGTGAATTTGAATAACGAAGACACAAACAATAGATTGCACGATTTGGTGCCTGGCACATCTCATCAGGTACATACTGCAGAAATAACACAACATAAACTAAAGTAATTAGATAAATTCTTCAATTGAAATCTACAGCACACAAATTCACACAGTAATTTGAATTGTCCCAAAAAGTAATTTTTTAAGCTGACTATCATGTCTTTTTGTTTGCACAAAGTTGGTTTCTGTAAATTGCCAGGTTCACTATTACATTGAGGCTTGGTCAGTCTCAGAGTCATATTAGTCAATAATACATCCTGCCTCTGGTGGGGATTGAACTCAGACCATTTTCCTGACAGACAACCACACTTCCCACAATGTCACTGCGGACTAGACGACAATAAGTTGCATAAATATTCTTAATCCTGTAGAACTCTGCTTTGTGTTCACATATTATACATTTCACCTCTATAATAAATCTTCCATCTGCTATTACCAATATTCCCAAATTTGTGAACACATTAATTATAGATTATATACAATTTAAAACAGTGTTTCCCAACCTTTTTTGTGCTATGCCCCTCCTAAGCCTTTCTAAAATTTCTAAAATTCTTATGCTCCCCCACCCCCAACATACGCATCATTTTTAATATTAAAAAATTGAAATGTTCACTTAAGAAACTTGAATTTTTTTTGTCCCACGTCCCTGTGTGTCGGTTGTGTTGTGTGAATTTTTTTTTTTTTTTTTTGACGGTTACCCCAGACAAGCTGGTTCCCCCGCCTCCATCTTTTTGTGTGTGGACCCTTGGTATCACTGTGAGCTATTGCCCACAGTGGTCCACCAGGCCCACATCTAAGGTGAAGATATGTGATGGGTTTTTATTTGATCATCCCGGCCCCCGACCAGACCAGGCGCACTACTGGGGGGAGAGCAGCAAATGCACCCGATCCTAGCCAAAGGGCCGATAAGTTTTAGGAGGAAATCACTAGGAAATTATTGAGCAAACACAGTAAGTAAATTTTCAAAACATATAATGGAGAACTGAAATTCAAGTACAAAATAATTTTAATGAAAGATTTTTCTATATTATTTTAATTATTAGTAATTATTTAAATTTAGTGAGATCCTTGCGCTTGATGCTTGCTGCAAAGAGATTTTATGTCAGGTTCCAATTTAGTTAACTTCAGTCTCAAGTCTGCCAATTTTGTTATATCCAGCCGATGTCTTCCATTGTCAAATTGCCCCCCTTAACAATCGAATTGTCCCCCCTGTGGGGCGTGGGGCCCCTTGTTGGGAAACACTGATTTAAAACATTCTGATATTATTTTTGGTTCGCTCATCTTGAACTCAAGCGTAGTCCCCACACATTACTTCTAGTAGCACTAGTCTAACTTTTGCGTGTGGATTAGCTTTTCCTATTGCCCCTTGCCATCAGGCAAACCCACTGTGACTTCAGAGGTACTTGTAATTTACGTCCCCAAGTCAAGGAAGTGAGGTCAACATTTTAGTCCAGCTGTCCAAAGTAGGGGTTGAACCCCTTACCTTAGCATCAGCACACCAAATGTTTAAGAACGCATGTTCTTTTCCACTCGGCCATGCTGACCTAGAAACATTTTGATATGAAATTATTACATTTTCTCAGAAGCTTGGAAAACCAAAACACTTGTTAGTTGTCAAAGTGAAATTGCTGCACATTTTGTAGAAGCTAACAAAGAAAATATAACTGTAGTGTCCTCACCAGATGTTTCTATGTGGATTTGCTGATCTCCAAGCAAAGAGAGCATCGACATGACCATGTAGACAGGCTTACGCACAAAGGTGACATAGTTAGGTTTGGTGTTGTTCATCTGAAAGCGTGCCACAAGTGTGCGTTGGGTGAACTGATTTGGATAGTAACTTAGAAAGCCGTTGTCATTGCCGAGAAGAGAATAGTTCTTTATTGCTGGGTCTGGCCTGCCTTTCAGAATATTCTGGTGCTGAGCTATAACCTGTGGAAAACTTGTTTGTTAAAAACTAGGAAAGAGTGCATGTGTTTTTTAAACTTTAAAAAGAACAAGAGGATGGTATTTAAAGCTAAACAATTTTTGCAGAATGGCATCTATCACAATTCAAAAGGTGCTAAAAAAAAAAGAATACAAGAGGATGTTATACTCAACACTGGTCATGAAGGTTAGGTAGGTAGGTAGTTAGTTAGTTAGTTAGTTAGTTAGGCAGTTAGGTAGGTAGGTAGTTAGCTAGTTAGTTAGTTAGTTAGTTAGTCGCCATTCCAACTTCATGGCAAAGGTCGCCCCATTATGCTCCGTTCCTGTGCCAGTGAATATCACACAAAATGCTCCTCACTGCACCATATAAAAAGGGGAACAGACAGGAGTCTCAACAAACCAACAGCCTGCACAAGTATACTATACATAATGCCGCTGCCAGAATGCCAACACAATAGTCCAGCACAAAAAATACAGTTCATCGTCGATAGAAGCGGCAGTCACTAGAAAACCAGCACACACATTACTGCATAAAGAAACCCAGTTAGTTCAGCAACTGGCTGGTCAGACACCATTTTTCTGAACATGCAGTTCATGTTATAAACAACAGTGGATAGATGTAAAAGTACTCCACCCAAAAATTCACAGCTCACAGTGTCGATCCACACACTCAACTCAGTAGCAAGGCAATGGAACCATGCACTACCAGTCCAACATGAGGAAAATGCACAAGCAAACCATAGCCACAAGCATAAACACTCCAGAGGCTTTAACAGTTCAACTGCCTATCCTCCATGTTGGGGACCAGAATTCGAGGGGTAGTGAATCACATGCCTTGCCTTCTCACACAAGGGCATTCATTCCCCCATGCTGGTCTGCTGAACTTAAATGATGACTTCTGGTCCTTGACTTGGGGACGTTAATTACAAGTACATCAGAAGTCAGAATTGGTTTGCCTACTAGTGATTGGCAATAGGAAAAGCTTATTCACACACACAAAATCAGTCAAGTGCACTTCCCAGTAGTTGCAGCACATGTGTGGACCACACAAAGCCAGCAAACAAACAAAACAAAACTGACATGGGCAAAATATAGGAGCTCTTGTGTGTATATTCTTGGACATAGTCAATAGCAGGCTGTAGTTGACAGCTGTTCTGGCAACAGTGTAACATTCTAGTATTATCCACAACAGAATATTTGTAAAATTTAAATTTCTAATGTGGAAGTGGAATGCATGAGAAAACCACCAAATTAATTTCCTCAAAAATTAGTTTAAGAAAAATCAAATAGTTAGAATTATGGTGGAGTTATGTTAAATAAATGTCCTATAAGTCTTTATATTGAATAATCTGATATGACAATAGTTTCAAAATGGAGGGTCAATATTTCTGGTGATTACTGTGACCAAACTGTTTGCTTCATTTTATCTTGCTATAATTTATTTTATTTTATGTTTGTAACTGTGTGTAACACAAATATGAGAGGAAATGCAACCTGAAGACTAAATGTCATAGCAGAGCAGACCAGGCCCTAAGCCTTGGCTGGCAACTGGTCTAGGATTGAAGCTCCGACAGGTGACGTTAGAGCATTGCTTTGTTGATCCGGCAGCTTCTGCAGCTGGTCTTGTTCCAGATGCATTAATGTTACTTTTTCTCTGGAGTAAAGTAGGCCGGTCGAGAGAGGGATCATGCTGCATGGGCAACACATGTTCTCTACAATTCAGCCCAGGTTTGGTGCTATAGAGAGGTATAACTCTATCCCTGGTCCTCGCTATTTTTGAAGCACAATATAAGTTATAACAAACTATCATCTGTCAAGATGGCAAGGTGCCAGTAATAATAGGAATATAATTTTGACAACAACAACTTTTTAAATAATTAAAGCCTACAGTTTAACAATAGGGAAACTTAAACATCAGAAAAAGAAACATGACATCTTAACAAGGGAAAGTAATGAGTAATTTGAGATTTCATAAATGAAATTAAATCTGTAAGAGTAATATAAAATTATGCCAATACTTGGTGATATGGTCACCGGTAGGGAAAAGAAAACGGGGAAGACCAAGAGAGACCTGCGTAGAACCATCATTAGAGAAGGCTCATTCAATGGCCAAGTAAATATCCAAGATCTACAACAGGTAGCAGCGAATCGCCAAGCATGGAGAGTCAGGACTTCTGCCCTATGCGCCGCCTTAGGCTCAAGAGGAAAGACTAACTAACTAACTAACTAATACTTGAGTTCAGAAACAAAGAGATGGTGTCATTGTATCAGGACAATTATAAACAACTAACATCAGATGGTGCATCACCTGGGAAGGTAACCAGGTCAACAAATGCCTGAAGAAGTCAGATATGTTGGCCAAAAGGTGCAAATATTGCAGCTCTTCTGTAAACAGCCACGACACAAATATGTCTGAGACAAACATTTTAGACTAATGAAGAAGAAGAAGAAGCAGAAGAAGATGGTGCATCAGACTGGTTAGTCTTTGTTTTCCCCCCGCTTTTCCATCCTGTTTCAGGATATTGCGGTCAACACCAGCATCTTTCAGCTGTATGTTGATTCCTAGGCTAGATTACGCTCATCAGCACGCCACGACTTTCTGAGCGACCGGCTCCATACTCTCATAAGTCAGCTCGAACCACTTCTAATTCTCGTGCGCTCATGTCAACCACGAGAGTATTCGGGATTAACGGAGAAAGCTGCTAACCCCTCGGCCAGGGAGCCGGCAGACTGGTTAGTTGACTGGTTGTAAATCATCTGGAAGAATAAGTTTTAACTCTTTAGTCTAGTGAGTTTATATTCAGGTCACTTGAACTCTGAAAAGGTCTTGCAACTATCGGAGTGGGGTTAGTAAAGAGATGGTTCATAACCTGCCATCAAGGACTACAGCAAAAACTACAGATGTTCTTGTACAGTTAAACTACAGATTTTCTGGCCGAAATGAAAACTGCTGATTTTCTGGCCACAGTGAAAATTACAGATTTATGCTCTTGTTATTATCAATCCAGCGAAAAGTGTTCCTTTCATCTGTTCAACAGGCTCCCAGATTTCCCTTCTCAAATATGATGTGGACTTTTCAATTAAAAACCATCATATGATTTGCCAATAACAAATTCTGGATTGGAGCGGCTGGCCGAGTGGCTAGAATGCCAGATTCTACTTCGGGAGACCTTGGGTTCAAATCCTCAGTAAGGTGTGGAGTTTTTTCTGTCAGGGGCAAAAATAAGACCCTAACCTGCACAGTTCGCGGCGACTGCACTAGCCTGGCAGCCTTAATTCCTCAGGCTCATGACCCCCCTGCCATACACTACAACTTACTTTATTGGCAGTAAGTGTCAGTTTATGAAATGACAGAGTAATTAAATTATGAAGAAACTGGGGGAAATGAAGATGTGATTGATTAGTAGAATGTCGAGAATACTGTAGACAGAGAAAGAAACAGATACTAAGATACTGACAACTGCAAGTGTTACTAGATCCCTCATCAAAACCGTAAGTATACAAAAGTGAAATGTATGAGGCATGTAAACAGGAGAGGTGAAATGGATATATTACCTGTATGTGGGAAAATGCAGGGTAAAAGAAGCAAATGAAAAGAGAGAAAGATGTTTAGGGAAAGCCAAACACCGGAAAATAAATAATATTGTGCAGAAAATCAGCATCAGTAAAATATCAGATAACAGTATTAGAGAGTCACAGGCATCAATGTCAGCTCCAGTTCAAGCAGATGAAGAAGTGGAGGAGGAAAAGAGAAGGAGAAGTTGATGATGGAGGAGGAGGAGGAGGAGGAGGAGGAGGAGGAGAGGTAGAAAATGAGGAAAAGTACCAGGAGGTCAAGAATAAGCAGAAGAAGATGAAGAAGAAGAGGTGGGAAGAAGGAGAAGCAGAAGGTGGAGGAGGAGAAGAAAAAGAAGAACAAATAGAACAAGAAGAAGAAAGAGATGAAGAAGAAAGAGATGAAGGAGGAGAAGGAGGAAGAAGGGGAGGAGAAGAAGAAGAAGAAAGAGATGAAGAACTAGAAGAACAAGTAGAGGAGGAGGAGGGGGTAAAGAAGAAGGAGGAATCATTTGCTGACTTCTAATGAATCACTGAGAGCAGCCTGTAGTTTGTCGGTAAGGCACACATGCCAGGACTAAGTAAATAAAATATCTTCAAGTGCCTACCTTGGCCACCACTCCAGCATAATAAGCATCTGCTCTCCACTCCAAGTGGCCTGCTCCACGTTACAATTGGATCTGCTTCACTGAATTAAACAAGAGAACACATACGGTGTCATCACAGCTCATCAGAATCATATAAATCAACATAAGTTTTCTTCTATCTTGGATACGTAATTACAGGAGTGAAAACAGAAATCAAAATCAGAACCAGAATAGTCAAACACTAAACAATATGAACATCTAGACGGAAGTTGTATTTTTTATCTCTTTTAAATCAAGCGCAGTTCATTCACATGTACATGATTGACTTTTGCGTGTGGATTAACTTTCCTATTACCAATGTCTCTCGCCAACCAGCACACCCATTCCAACTTCAGAGGTACTTGTAATTTATGTCATAAAGTCAAGGACAAAAACGCAATATTTTAGCCCAGCTGAACAGTATAGGGGTTAAGCCCGCTACCTTATTATCAGCACACCGTACGTTTCAGATCAAGTGCTTTTATCCATTCGGCCATACTGACCTCTATCCTTTTATCTGATTTGCTAATTGTTTTCCCATTCTGCTTTTGTGGGTATCTCGGCACCCAGACTAAAATTGATAGATACAACTTGATTTAGCGTATGGTGACAATTTCACAGATGGAGTAGGTCTTGGGGTGGTTGTATATCTGATAATTGGTACAGCAAAGAGAATAGTTACTTTACTGTTGTTTTAAGTTGATTGTGTGTAAGTTGCATGACATCATTTCTCTGAAAGGTTAATTCAATAAATTCCTGAAGTTTGGGGGGTGGTGTTCCTGTGGCGGTCGGTTTAGGTGGGTGGCAGTGATACTTAAAGAAATTAGATGGATATCCTTTAGATTATAATGACAAGTGCAGCATTCACCAAGCTCGACACCTCACATTGTGCCAATGATTTTGGGTGAAGGAGCGCATTTGGGAGGGTACAAGCCTTACCCTAGTGCAGTGTTTCCCAACATGGGGCTCATGCCCCACGCCCCACAGGGGGGCAATTCGATTGTTAAGGGGGGCAATTCGAAAATGGATGAAATCGGCTGGATATAACAAAACGGGCAGACTTGAGACTGAAGTTAACTAAATTGGAACCTGACATAAAATCTCTTTGCAGCAAGCATCAAGCGCAAGGATCTCACTAAATTTAAATAATAAATAATTACTAATAATTAAAATAATATAGAAAAATCTTTCATTACAATTATTTTGTACTTGAATTTCAGTTCTCCATTATATGTTTTGAAAATTTACTTACTGTGTTTGCTCAATAATTTCCTAGTGATTTCTTCCTAAAACCTATCATTCAAGTTTCTTTAGTGAACATTTCAATTTTTGAATATTAAAAATAATGTATATGTTAGGTGGGGGGGGGGGGCATAAGAATTTTAGAAAGGCTTAGGTGGGGCATAGCACAAAAAAGGTTGGGAAACACTGCCCTAGTGTGAGGGAATGCAACTTAAAGACTAAAAGTCATGGCAGGGCAGACCAGGCCCTAAGCCTTGGTCAGCAACTGGTCTAGGAGGGAAGCTCGGACAGGCGGACAATTAGAGGGCTGCTTTGCTGATCCAGCAGTTTCTTCAGCTTGTCTTGTTCCAGACATATTGGTGTTACTTTTCCACTGAAGCAAATTAGACAGACTGAGAGAAGGATCATGCTGCTTGGGAAACACAAGGTCTCTAAATTCAGCCCAGGCTTTGTGCTATGGAGAGGTATAACTCCATGTTACAAACTGTTGTCTGTCAAGATGGCCAGATGCCAGTAATAATGACAAGTTAAATACAAATATCAGAATTTTATTTTTCTATCACTTCCCTGCTTCGACTGAATTCTTGAATAATGTCAACTAGTGTGTTGTATATTTGTCCATTTCTTATGAGAAGAAATAAACTAGAGAACTTGGTGATAACTGGCAAGATTGAATGGAAAAGAACAAGGGGAAAGCTGAGAAGTTAATATCTGGATGGCTTGACCACATGGCATGCTCGGGACAAGAACACAGAATTGATCCATGACTGTGGTGATTGTGTAAGATGGCAAAATAAGACTGACCACGCTTATCAGCATGATGAAGAATTAAATGTATATTTGTCTGATTGTTGCAGATGAGGACCACACTGGCATTTGTCAGTCCTAATTAAGTTCATCATCATCATCATGTGAGAGGTCACAGGCAGAATGTTGCTCTCATCATGGCCTGTTGGATGTCAGCATGGCTGAATGGATAAGAGCGATCATTCTGAAACATCCAGTGACCTGATGCTGAGGTAGTGGCTTCAATCCCTACACTGGACAGCTGGACTAAAGTTTTAACTTCTCGTCCTTGACTTGGGGACATAAATTACAAGTACCTCAGAATCAGAGTGGTTTTGCCTGGTGGCGAGGGACACTGGTAATAGGAAAAGCTAATCGACACAAAAATCATTCCAGTGTATAGACATTTGTTAGATTATGCTTGAGTTCAAAGTGAGCAATGTAAATAAAAATCATGACCCATTGAAAAAGCTCTCAATCCCATGGCAGTTGCCCTGCTCATGCTCAAGCCTGCAATGTTCGGTGACCATCTCTGCATGGGTTGTCCCCCTGCATCGACTTCCAGGAATCATACCTTCTACTGCCACTTGTTCACATTACTGTGACCTTTAACTGATTCACAGCCAAAGAAAAGGTAGGTGTGGACTAAACGTGGTGCACAATCAGCTTAACATGTATTATAATGGAATTTCCATTCACTGAGCATGGAAATTGTGGAACATACCAAATAACAAAACAAATAACACTATGACCCTTGTATGGCGAAACATCATTTTTCTGTCCAAATGGGAGGTTATATTATCCTTTGGCACTGAATCAATTAACATGGCCAGAGTATTTCAGTTTCCGAGACATGATGCTTATTGATACATGAAGCCCACAAACGGACATTCTCCCGTTCTTTATGCTTTACCTCAACACTGCAAGCTACAAGAGGAACATGATGAGATGATATGAGATGAGATTAAATGATACTTATTGTGAGCAGCATAGTCAATAGACCATTGTAAACTCGGATGGAATGGCGACATGCCTTGTGTGGGACTTGGATTTCCATGAGAGCATAGTCACACTCTTTTGTCCTGATTCCATTTGTTCCAACACGAAGATAAGATAAAAACAGCTGCAATAGAAGTAAGGATACAGTAGCTGGCACAACAGATATCTTGTATCCTGCCTTGCCATATGCTCTCTGCAGTGCATTCGTTTAGTAGGTCATGCAGTCTATTGATGTAGACAATCAAATGCTTGATGAATTCTAGGTCACACAATCTATAGATGTAGACAATCAAATGCTTGATGAATTCTGGTTCACAAAGTGATCGGAAATATCCTGTAAAACTGACATTTGTTCAATAACAATTAATAAACATAAACACTAATTGTGAAAAGTACAGAAATAAACACATGAAAGCAACTCACTCATTCATGTATGGCTTGTCTGCCAGTGCTGGGTAAGTTGCCTGTATATATTGCGCATTCTGTAACTCTTTTTCTAATATGAGTAATCCTTTTCCTTCTCCCTGGTGTGGAGATTAACAATGCAGCAATGAATATAAAAACAACATCCATGAAATCAAGTGGTTCTTGTAAAGTGAAATAAAAAACCATAGAATCTCAGATTCTTCTTCTCATCTTCTAATTACATATTCTAATTACATAAACATTTGCTACAAATTGTTTACATGTGTTAATGCAGAATGAAATCTGTGAATATGCATTAATGTATCTAGGTCAGTTGACAGGGCACGTGGTGGTGGTGTGGGGTGGGGAGTGGGGGGGGGGGGGGGTTTGTAATGGTGGTGGTGGAATAAAGAATAAAGTTCATATAAACTGAACATTCTGCTTGTGTGAAAGTTAAGAGTGATGGAATAAAAGTCCCCATAAATTGAACATTTCTGCTTGCGTGACATTTAGAGATGACAGAATAAAAGTTCACATAAACTGAATTTTTCTGCTTGTGTTAAAGTTAAGAGTGACAGAATAAAAGTTCACATAAATTGAACATTTATGCTTGCATGACATTTAGAGGTGACAGAATAAAAGTTCACATAAACTTAACATTTCTGCTTGTGTTAAAGTTAAGAGTGACAGAATAAAAGTTCACATAAATTGAACATTTATGCTTGCATGACATTTAGAGGTGACAGAATAAAAGTTCACATAAACTTAACATTTCTGCTTGTGTTAAAGTTAAGAGTGACAGAATAAAAGTTCACATAAATTGAACATTTATGCTTGCATGACATTAGAGGTGACAGAATAAAAGTTCACATAAACTTAACATTTCTGCTTGTGTTAAAGTTTAGAGTGACAGAATAAAAGTTCACATAAATTGAACATTTATGCTTGCGTGACATTTAGAGATGACAGAATAAAAGTTCACATAAACTTAACATTTCTGCTTGTGTGACATTTAGAGATGACAGAATAAAAGTTCACATAAACTGAACATTTCTGCTTGCGTGACATTTAGAGATGACAGAATAAAAGTTCACATAAACTTAACATTTCTGCTTGTGTTACAGTTAAGAGTGACAGAATAAAAGTTCACATAAATTGAACATTTATGCTTGCATGACATTTAGAGGTGACAAAATAAAGTTCACATAAATTGTATATTTCTGCTTGCGTTAAAGTTAAGAGTGACAGAATAAAAGTTCACATAAATTGAACATTTATGCTTGCATGACATTTAGAGATGACAGAATAAAAGTTCACATAAACTTAACATTTCTGCTTGTGTGACATTTAGAGATGACAGAATAAAAGTTCACATAAACTTAACATTTCTGCTTGCGTGACATTTAGAGATGACAGAATAAAAGTTCACATAAACTTAACATTTCTGCTTGTGTTAAAGTTAAGAGTGACAGAATAAAAGTTCACATAAATTGAACATTTCTGCTTGCGTGACATTTAGAGATGACAGAATAAAAGTTCACATAAACTTAACATTTCTGCTTGTGTGACATTTAGAGATGACAGAATAAAAGTTCACATAAACTTAACATTTCTGCTTGTGTGACATTTAGAGATGACAGAATAAAAGTCCACATAAACTTAACATTTCTGCTTGCTGTTAAAGTAAGAGTGACAGAATAAAAGTTCACATAAATTAACATTTATGCTTGCATGACATTTAGAGGTGATAGAATAGAAGGCCACACAAATTAAATATTTCTGTTTCCATAAAAGTTCACAGGAAGAGTAAAAGTCCTCATAAAAAGGAAAAAAGACACAAAGGTTTGCTACATAATACATAAATAGAGCTCTAATGATAATCTAACATAGGAATATAATGTAGCCAGTAAATAAAAATAAACAACATTTATAACAAGTAATGGGACGCAGAGGTGTTTCCAAGGCACCAGGGCCGGGTTATATACTGGCCAAGACCTATTGACGCGTCCACGTCGAGCTGTCCTGGGCAACAGGTCCTTTCGGGGTCCTGCGCTGAGGTCAATAGGATCGCCGATTCTCCGAAGTCGGAGAGTGTCTGCCTGTATGGCGAGGAACCACCAGTCTGCACACCAATAAGCCAGACATGGGACAACGGATACTCACGCAAAACTCCAGGTCACTGTATGACATCACACTGATGTTGGACAACAGGATGCCTTCATCCGACATACAGGACTTCGCGTTGGAGCTCAAAGCCAACGAACACAAGCAAGCATAGCAAGCATAACAAGTAATAATACAATTAGAAAACATAACTTATTTTAATTTAGTAACAGACATGTATAGAGAAACAATATCTGAGGAATAAATCAGAAAAATTAGGAAAGAATAGTATATTAGACTAAGAATAAATAGAATTAAGTTTGGAAAAACAATATAAAAAATGGGATATAAAAAAAATTTTAAAACAGATTAAAAGTGTTTTAGAAGGACATGAAAAAAGGCCAAAGATAGATTAAACATTTTTGTTTAAAAACATTAACTAACACAACATATAACTAACTACTTCAATTATAACTTAATCAAAGTTGAAAAGATTAAAATATTTTATCTTGTTTTCCTGTATTTCACAAAAACTGAAGATTATTTCAGTAGGATTGACAATTAAAGGAAAGTGGATAAAAGTTAGAAAATACATGAAAGTGCTAAGAAAGAACCATAATCCTTTATTAGAGGAAGCACAATAAGAAATACAAAGTCTGAGGGAAGGGAAGTCACCATGATGTGATGACATACCAGCGGAATTCATCCAAGCAGGCGGAGAAGCCAGCATATGTTCTACCACATACTGTGGGTCAAGATCTAAAGTAGTGCTATTTGGCCCAAAGCTTGGAAGAGAACAATCCACATTCCCCTATCAAAGAAATGACATTTAAAACTGCACCAATTATCGAACCATTGCACTAAGTCATGCCAATAAAATCATGTGAATCATCATGAAAATTATTGAAAGTAAATCAGAATATGAACTACAGGAAGTGCAGGCAGTTTTCAGACAGGGAAGAGGAACCAGGGGCCATATCTTCAACATAGAACCTTTGAAATGCAGAGAGTACAACGTGGATCTTTATACTTGCTTCATTGACTACAGTAAGGTCTTGGACTTTGTTCAAGACCAGATATTTTGGAACGTCATGAGTGATAGGGGGGTTTTCAGCACATTTGATCCACTTCATTGAATCTTTATATTATGATCAACAAGCAGTTGTCAGATTAGTTGGTGAAATATAAAAATGATTTGACAAAAGCGAGTAAGACAGGGCTGCATTATCTCCCCATACATATTAAACAAATATGCATGTAATGAGGACAAGTCAACAGTGACGAGACCACAGACAATTCTGATCCATCGTTTGTTGGTGGAAATCCAGTTTGAGACCTTAGATATGCACATGACACAGTCCTATTCTCAAATAGTCCTAAAGTATTAGAAGAGCTGATCCTGTCTGTCAAGAGACACTGATTTTAATAAATGTTTTTGTACTGAACTAAAACAAAAGTAATGTCCATGGACAAACCTACACACCAACCAAAGATTAACAATGAAGAATTTGAAAATGTCGCAAACTTTGAAAATCTTGGTGCCAAAATCGATAATTATGGGGACTGTTAAAAAAATGTTAGATCCAAGCTGGCCATAGGATCGCAGACATTAAACAGTAAGAGCCTATTCACACAACACCAGCAAGCAAGGTAAAGTAAAATTGTTGAGAATATACTTGTTCCCCAGTGACAACATCTGGATGTGAGTCATGGGTCATTTCACAATCTCTAAGGAATAAAATTGGGACTTCTGAGCTCAAATGTTAAGGAAAATTCCAAGAATATTGTGGACTAAGAAGATAAAAATAATAAAATTTTACAAGACCCAAACATCTAAGAAAACCTGTCTCTTAAATAGTCTAACGTCTTGGAAACTAACATACACTGGACATATTAAACATCTCAGTGGCTTGGAGAGAACAGCGATGGAAGGCGTGATTCATACGTGAAAACATACATCTCATCATCAATAACGGCTGTTAGTTGAGACATTCAGATATTCCGGCTCCATGGCCATGGGGTTACAGCCTGGAAGAAGAGCCAGCTGTTACCAGCCTGAAGATGGATACAGGACACAGCTGACAGCTGGGGCATGAGGGTGCATAAGGCGTGAGAATTGGCCAGTGATAGAGTGTTTTATCCAAGGAAGGTTAACCCGGTCAACAAATGCCCACAGAAGTCGGATGTGTCGGCCTAACGGTGCAAGAACGCAGCTCTGCTGTAAACAGGCACAACGCAATCACGTCCGAAAAAAAACCTCTGGATGAACGCAGAAGAAGAAGAAGAAGAGTGTTTTATTGGCACATCATGATGAGAGTGACGATCTGCAGAGTGACCTGCTACATATTCGACAGAAAGATAATAACAGTTCCCAAAGACTGAACAAAAACTGAATCACTGCTGCGTGGATTCATACTCACCTTAAAATGAAATGAAAGAAAATCAACTCTGACTCAGGTACTCTCCTGTGAAGTAGTTGGTGCCATGCGCTGTGTGGTTTAGAAATGCATCTGCATACTTCGAACGAGGTGTGCCCTATTTACATACAGAGAGCTTTCATAAAAATTGCTGAAATTGTGTATGTAAAAATTACTTTGTTTATACATAATTACCATTATTATTATCACAAGGTTACTGGTTAGTCAGTCCAAAGACTGGTGTTGAATTGATCTTTAATGTTGTCACTCTACTACCAGGTGCTTGTAAAGTCTCACTACACTTTGTATGTAGAACAAATTTGAAAAAAAAAATGAAGTGCCTGATGTCATTAAAAAATGTGCTAAGCAATTCCTTAAATTAGTTACAATAGTCACTGCTATGGTTTAATGCTGTTTTGGGGAAGCTGTAAAGTACCAATGAAGTATTCATTATAACAGGTGTTGGAAATGTCCACCACTGGGCTTCAAGACATGACTGCACACATCTCTTCATATTATCAAATACCTTCTGCAACGTGTCTGTTGTTATTTCTTCCATTGATAACACCTTTCAGTTTGGAGTGCAAAGAATTACTCCAGCAGACAACAGCCATTTGCTGCATATTGCTTCATAATGGAGTGTGGAGCACATTCTTTGATGACATCATGTACTTCATTTTTCAAATGCTTTTTCTACATAAAAAGTGTAGTGAGACTTTACAAACACCATAGATGAAGCTGATCATCATGTTTTTAATCCCTGTTTGGAGTTAAAGTAATAACTCAAATTGGTTGATTAGTAAATCCTCCTAAAGATTGAGTTTTTACTATTAACTGATTCAGTGCCAAACAAGAGACAGGTTGGACCACACATGGAACACAATCAAATGAACAAGTAGAATAATGTCCATTTCCATTCACACGAGTACATCAAGTGGAGGGAAAAACAAATAGGTTTTTAAAAATTCCTGCAAAAAAAACGAACTAAACATTAACAAACGTTGCACATACCTTACAAGGAGATCCTCGTGTCGCGAAATACAGGTGATATCTTCACGTAAGAAAGACAAAATTAGCCATCTACGTCCCCATGTCCCTTCCCCCACTTCGAAACCTATCAACCACACCAAAGTGGTATGCATACCGCCTGACCTCCCCACTGTCTCCTGAAGAACATGCTGGTTGGGGAAAAGGGTCTCAGTTTTGTCCCTCTAGCCCCGCATGGACAGTCGCGCATTCTGGAAGACGTCTCCAACTTCCACAGACGACTCCGCCTCAAGTACCACCACAGAGACAAGCTGTCCTCAGTCCATCCCCAGCTTCCAGACTTTTTTCCATCTTCACCAAATCCCTTTCCCAAACATGGACCCCCCCCCCCCGGATTTCCAACGCGCTTGACCTCTACATGCCAACACACTCCATGAGATCAAGCAACTTTTTTCCCCCCGCTTGAAACGCTCCAATTATCCCCTTCCGAATGGCGTGCCCTGTCTCAAACTACAGCGCAGACAGGACAAGTCATAAACCGGCGGATAAAGGGGGTGCGGTAGTTGTTTGGCAAAAAGATCTATATGTCGAGGAAGTCATGTCTCAATTTAAATAAACCTGACAATTATTCACCCTGCACCAAAAACCCCACTCTCTCCTACAAGGGAAGATTAAAAAACCCCATCAAACAGCTCATACGTGAGGATGCCTTACCACCCAGTGGCCACTTCACTTTCACATCCATGACTCCGATTGGGCAAACCCACCCTCTACATGCTTGCCCAAAAATACATAAACTTAAAAATCCTGGACGTCCGATAGTTTCTGCCTGCTCGTGCCCGACTGAACTGATCTCAGCGTTTCTTGACAGGATTTTCCAACCTCTAGTTGCGAATCTCCCGTCATAAATCAAGGATACAACGCATGCGTTACTTTCATTCAACTCTCTCCAACTGACTCCTGGAACACATACAGACTATTCCTAATAGATGTATGTTCCCTCTATACCCCATTCCTCACGTGATGGCCTCAGGGCTACAGTTCTTTCTGGTTTCAACGCACAGATCAAGCCACCCCTACAGCACACTTGTGAGACTCGCTAAATTTGGTCCTCACCAACAATTCCTTTGAGTTCAATGGCCACTACTTTGAACAAATCAGCGGTGTCGCCATGGGCACTAAAATGGGACCCAGCTACGCATGTGTATTTATGGGACATCTGGAACACCAGATTGAACTCAGCTATGATGGTCTTCTCCCCTTCTTTTTACAGACGCTACATCGATGACGGCATAGGTCTCACTGACATGTCGGAGGTGGAACTGAAACCGGTTCATTAATTATGTCAAGAACTTCCATCATCGATCCAATTCACCTCAGAAAATTTCCACCACCTCTGTCAATTTTCTTGACACCACCATTAAGTTAACTCTACAGGCCTCACGACCTCCGTGTACTATAAACCTACTGATGCTCACGGTTTCCTCCTGTACAGCTCATCCCACCCCAAAAGCTGCAAAGATTCCATCCCATATTCCCAGCTACTCCGCCTTCGTCGCATCTGTCAGGATTATAATGACTTCCTCGAGAGAGCCCACGAAATGCTGGACTTTTTCCGCAGACGGTCCTACCCAGAGGACGTCTTGTCGACAGCTCTCTGTCGCATAACCCAGGTCTCGCGGGAAATGTCCCTCGCCAAGCATACGCAACCTCAGAACAATGAGCCCAAGCTTATACTCACCTTCCATCCACATGCCTATGCCATCAAGCACATTTTCCTGAGACACTGGTCCATCTTGGAATCGGATCCTACCACTCGTGAGGTATTCTCAAATGGCCCCAGGGTAATTTTCCGCCACAACCAGAGCCTCAGAGACCACCTTGTGCACAGTCGCCTCCCCACGGTTACTTCATCCGTGGGCACCTTCGAATGCCATTCGTTAGGAACTGTCATGACATGCCCTATACCGTTGTTCAGACACCAGAAATTGCCATTTCCCCGAGGCACACTTCCACCGTGAAAGATTCTTTCACCTGCACATCCCGCCATATCTGATTTATGTTATCATCTGCAAACGACTGTGACATGCAAGATCAATTTCGCCAAACGAGCAGACGTTCTTGTCGTGGATCGTTTTAGAGAACCACCTCAGGCGACATCAATCAGGGCGCTGACCAACCTGTCCCCAACCATTTCAATTCCTCCAGCCACAATGGAAGCCGACCGATGCATGTGTCACCGCATTAAACCTGGCTCTCCAAATAGCCTGTGTCAGACTTAGAATTGAATGCAGCTAATCAACAATCTGGGATGCATCCACCCGACAGGAATTTAATACTGTCGTGGACGCTACAGTATAACTGTGGCATCTTTCCCCAATTGTTCTACACTACCTACTACCGTTCCTTGTCCCCCCCCCCCCCCCCCCCCCCCCCCCCCCCCCCCCCCCCCCCCCCCCCCCCCCCCCCCCCCCCCCCCCCCCCCCCCCCCCCCCCGCGATATCTAGACTTAATTGTCCCCACATTTCTATGTTTCCATAGCAGACTGTTCACATATTTTTGGCTACTCAAATCCTTTTTGGCAACCCATTTTCAATTCTGCGCCACGCGTCTTCGCAGCTGGCCATAGTCACATTTTCTGCCCCACGTGGAATTATCAGGTTGTGCACTATAAGTGATAGGTCGTGTGTTTGTGTTTTTGTCGTCAGCTATCTGTGTTGTCATTGACAAAGATTCTTAGAATCGAAACGTCTGTGTGTCGTATTGTATACGTTCGTGTGTATTTTATCTTATTTTATTATTCATTTTTATATTTATTGAGTGCTTCTGATTTCGGATTTTTCACCTGTATTTCGCGACACGTGGATCTCCTTGTAAGGTATGTGCAACGTTTGTTAATGTTTAGTTCGTTTTTTCTCGCAGGAATTTAAAATACCTATTTGTTTCCATTTCATATTGTTATATCCTGCTGCAGCCGCTGCTTTTTCTCTCTATTCTATATCAAGTGGTAGGACCATTTTGTGGGTCTGAGTACACGAAGGAATCAGTGGTCAGTCTTTCACTCCTGTAGCGATTGATATCAAGCCCCTGTCTATCCATGCTCATAACTGATCTCCATGGCAAAGTGGTCAAGCCATCTGCCTTCTCACTCTGAAGATTGTAGGTTTGATTCCAGGAGACGCCTTTTGATTACAAGTGCATTTTTCTCAGAGACTCTTTGGGGTCATCGCTGGAGCTACGGAGTTTGTGCTTTGTGCAAAACTTTCAGCAGGCCACGCTGTGGAAAGAGACTGAGCCATATGGGATAAACCCTTGTGCAATGAAGTTGACCCTTTCGAATTTGAAGCCTTTATTTACATGAAGGCATAAGTGGTAGTCTGTCCCTTCCATAGTGATTGATATCATGCCCTTGTCTAACCATGCTCACGCCTTTGTCAATGTGATGTCCTAACTGGTATACCAATGCACATGCTTTCCTACCGACCCAGTACCAAAATACTATTTTCATGGCAGAGCTCACCTTTCCCAAAGATTTTACAATTAGACTTGGCCAAAAATGATGTCTGTATTATGTTGTAATGGCAGACATGAAAAATCCTCAATCTTTTATCATCTTTCCTCAGGCATTTAAATAATCTTTATATTCATAATCTATCTGATGGTCACTAAAATCTCAGTACTAAACACAAGGATTTTAACATTAAGAGGAGCGACTTCATTGCACCAAGTTTTATCCTATATGCTCAATCTCTTTATACAGGACAGCATCACATCACACAAAACATCACACAAATCACAAACTCTGTGGCTCCAATGACAACCCACAGGATTTAAAAACAAATTGCACTTGTGAACTAAACGATGTCGCCTGGAATTGAATCCACATCCCCCCCAGGAATGCTAACCTGGTCAAAAACGCACACAAAAGTCGGATGTGTTGGCTTAAGGGTCTAGGCCCAACTGTGCATAACAATACACCGCAGTTACATCTGAAAAAACACTCCAGATGAATGAAGAAGAAGTAGAAGAATCCACAACCTTCGTGGCTTGAAGCAGGTGGCGTAACCACTTCGCGACGGAGACTCCATCTCAGTACAAAACATACATCTCATCATCAATAACGGCTGTTAGATGAGACATCTAGATATTCCCGCTCCATGGCCATGAGGTTACAGACACAGTTCGTAATCTCGCATACCCGCGTTCGAAACACAGCTCCGGGCAATTTGGCAGCAGACTGCCTTGCGCTGGTTTTTTACAAAATGGCATGGGTGCCGGTCGTTCAGAAAGCAATGGCAAACTACTGAACATAAACTTGCCAAAAGATCACAACAGCAAAACACACTGGTGTTGACTGCGACATCCTGTAAAGGATATGCAACTAACTAGATATTCATATATGATCATTATCACCATTATGACGTGCCTTGCCAACTGGCATGGGTGACTGACTATACTTCTCTACATTTTGCTACCTCTAACAGCATGTATCAGTTCATGTGTTGACACCTTTCAGTGCCATGACAAGAGGTAGTCCAGAACCTTCTCTCATTGCCTTCCTCTATTCCACTTTCCATAAATCTTTCCAGTTGACACAACTTGTTCCAGTTTTTCTTTTCTCATAATGTGGCCAAAAATTATAACTACCTCTTTCTGAAAGCAGGCGTCGCCAGGACCTCCTAGTACCAATGTCGGATCCGCTGATAGCAAACCTTCTGAGCAAGCATCATAATAATTGAGAAAACCTGAGATGAAAAAAATTCACTTATTTTGAAATGATAACAATTGATATTTCTAGGATGTCAAACAAGTGTCCATTACAAAACTGTCATTTCATAATAGCAATAGATACTTCCTTAAGTTTACCAAACGGTAGGCCAGCATTTAACACACAAACAAAAACAACAACAACACCTGCACTGATTCATGATGGCAAGTTGGTTTTCGTGGATATTCAAAATACCTACTGTTTGTGTCATTTTAACCTGGTCATATTGTTTTTTTTTGCCCTTGTGCTCTTTGAAATCAAGCGTTGTCCATACACGTACTTCTAGTGCACTGGACTAATTTTTACATGTGGATTAACTTTATTACCAGTGTCCCTTGCTATCAGGCGAACCCACTTCAGAGGTACTTGTAATTTACATCCCTAAGCCAAGGGTGAGAAGTCAACATTTTAGTCCAACTGACCGGTGTAGGGCTTATGTCTCTACACCACACCACATCCCAATTGTTGGTGATGGTTGGTCAACCCTCTGGAAGCATCAGTTGTAACTCTTAACTGACTCAGTACCAAAAAGAAAGCAGGTTTGGACCAAACCTGGTACACAAATAAATAAACAAGTATTATCATGTAAATTTCTGTTCACTAAGCATTGAAATTATGAAAGGTACCACGGAACAAAATAAATAACACATTGACCCTAGTATGGTGATATATCATCCTTCTGTCCAAATCAGAGATCAAATTTGGCGATATATTATCCTTCAGCACAGAATCGGTTAAGAATTAAAACGACAAACCAACTAAGCCACCATCCTTTGGGCTAAAGATTCTATATTCAGCTGCATGAATATTGAAAAGAATGAGCTGAAGTCAAACAGACAGCATGATGTCAACATCTAGTTGAGACAGCATCCCTGCTGTAGTGTCCACATTTATGGGATGTTTTTAGTTGCTGGCATCTAGTTAAGACAGCATCTCTGCTGCAGTGTCTGCACTTAAGGGATGTTTTAGATGCCAGCATCTGTGGCTTAGGGGTTAGTGATTGCAGTTTCACAATCCCGACATACCTAATTCAACGTCATCAGCAGATACAAATATGTCATTTCATCTCATCATCATCACATCTCATCTCAACACCATCTCATCTCATCTCATCATCATCTCATTATCTTATCTCATCTTAACTCATTATCACATCTCATCATATTATAATAATCACATCTCCTCAACATCATCTCATCATTATCATCATCTCATCATCATCATATCATCATTATCTAATCTCATTATCATCTCATTTTTCATCTCCTCACCTCACCGTAATATCATGATCATCTCATCATCATCATCTCATCTCATCATCATCATCTCATCATCATCTCAACATTATCTCATTATCATCATCTCATCATTATATCCCCTCATGATCATATCACCTTATTCCATCCCATCTCATCATCTTCTCTCATCATTATCTCATCCTCATCTCATCATCACATCTAATCATCCTCATCATCATCATCTCATCATCATCTCATCTCATCACCATCTCATCTCATCTAATCTTTTTCCTCTTGTACTTGCAAATGTGGCCACAGAAAAAATGTGGTCTCGGAGGAAAATGCGAAGAAGCTACGGGTGATTTAAAAGAAACCACAAGTGATTTGGAAGAAGCCACAATTGGTTTAGAAGAAGCCACAAGTAATTTAGAAGAAGCCACAAGTGAACGAACAAACGAACGAATGAACAAACTTTATTTTAAAAGGGTAACAAATTGGGCACGCAGGCCCGTCTTACATTCGGCCCTTCCAATCACTCATCTTTCATTCATCAAATGTGCATGTTACATTTACATAGGGGAAAAAAACATTGTCAAATGGATTTTGTAAACATAAACAATGCATATACGCGTGATACATTCACATGGAGAAAAAACATTGTCGAATGAAAGCTGTAAACATAAACAGTGCATATTACAATTTTATGAGACACATCCCCCGCCCACCACACATCCCCCACCCACCCACACATACCCCCACCCACTCACACAGACCCAGGCACACATACATTCCCCCACCCACCCACCAATCCCCCATCCACACACATCTCCCCATCCACACACACATCCCCGACCCATCCCATAACTGACACACACATATTCTCCATCACCCACCCACACACCCCCAACCACTCAGCCAAACACACATCCCCCAACAACACACGCATACCCCCACCAACCCACACATCCTGCACCTACCCACACACACATCCCGCACCCAACCACACAATCTTCCCCACCCAACCACACGCCCCATCCACCCACACAATCTCCCATCCACACACACATATCCCCCAGTCTCACACACACATCACCAACTCATACACACCCCTACATACCCACCCACACATCCCTTACCTACTCACACATCCCACTACCCACTAACACCACATACCCCCACCCCAAAGATCCCCCACACACACATCCCCACCAACCCACACATTCCACCACTTACCCACACATCCCTCACCAACACATTTCACCACCCACACACATCCCCCACCCACACACACCCCACCCACACACATCCCCCACCCACACAGATCCCACACACACACACACCTAAACACATACAGGATGCCTCACATAATCACTTAACTAGTATGAACAAACTCCCACACTTTACACACACACATACACTGACGATTGTAGCATTCTCAAAAATGTAAAAAGAAAATTAGAAAAATTGTACATATACAGTCCGTAACGTAAAAAAAAAATAGTGATGCTCCCACACACAGAGACAGGCACGCACGCATTCACACATTCACTCTCACACACTCTCTCTCTCATTCACACTCACTCACTCTCTCACTCAATCTACAGTAATGTTATATTATACATAATAAAATCAAGTGGCATTAGTGTGATTTAGAAGAAGCCTGAAGTGATTTAGAAGAAGCCACAAGTGATTCAGAAGAGGATCGCTTTGCATTGATTTTCACAAGGGTACGAACATCGGCCATTAGAAAGCAATGGCAAACTACTGAATGTAATACTGCCCAGAAAATCACTAACAGCCAATAAATGCTGGGGTTGACTGTGGTGTTCCTTACAGGACATGCTGCTAGCTTTGTTTCTAAACAAAGAAATCATTGTCACAGGTGTGATAAAAAAATCACATTCTACACATGCACACAATATCAGCGACAATGTAAGTCATATTTCAGGAAAAGTATCATTAATTTTTGTTCACATAACATGATATATAACTCTGCAGTATGCACCTGATGAGATGCAACAAAAAATGTCAAGCAAAAAATATTGCAATATTTTATTTATAGCATCTGTGATTATTATCACTTTAATCCAAAGATGACAAAAGAGAGTAAATACAGCTAATGGAAGCCATGGTTACGCAATGGCTAGCACACTTGTTTGCTGGCCAGTTGGTCATGTAATAAAATCCTTTCTGTGGCAGAATTTTTTCATGGACCTGAACTGCCTAGTCAACCCAGCCTAAAATTGGTGCCAAGAATTGTTTTGTGAAGTAAAATCAGCTGGCGAGATGCTAACTACATCATTCATCAATGACGATTTATATATACAAATATATTTGGCTAGTACCATGTAAGTAATATAGAGTGTATTTTTAATGACTGTGTAGTTTTTGAAAATACTGCCATTCCAAGTTTTGTAATTACCTACTGTGGAGTCCATGCAATACAATGCAACATAATAGGTAATTACAAAACTTGGAACAGCAATATTTTCAAAAACTGCACAGTCATTAAAAATACACCCTGTACAACTCAATGATAGCGAAATAATCAATAACTCACATAAGTTTATTGTCACAGGAAAGATACATGTTCCCACAAATTGCACTTAAATATGGTTGCTTTTGTAAAAGGGTCATTTATTTTTTTCAAAATACAGCAGACATTGTTCTTACCTTGGACCGTCATTGTAAGATTGTCAAAATCATGGCAGTCTGGCTCGTTCCATGTTTCAAAGTTCCACTTTATTACATAGTCAATGCCATACTTGGCTGAAATGCGACAATTATACTGTACATAGTCAATGCTGTCCTTCTCAGAAATGCAAACAAAATTATACTGTTGCATAATCAATGCTGTACTTGGCTGAAAAGCAACAACTATACTGTCGTATAGCCAATGCCGTACTTGGCTGAAATGCAACAATTATACTGTCACATAATCAATCCCGCACTTCTATAAATGCACCTATTGTACTGTCACATAATCAATGTCATACGACTCTGTAATACAACAATTATACTGTCACATAATCAATGCCATCACCATCATCATCAAGTGCCTTGTCACCTGAAATCAGCAACCATGCTTCTCCTCATCTAGCGATCTCCAACGGAATGTATAAATTTGTGCTGACACACTTCCATGTCATGACACAATACTGTCAATACTTTTTTTTTCTTTCTGTCTTCCTTTATCTCTTTTCCACAAATCTTTCCAGTTGCCATCAAATGTTTTAGTTTGTGTCTTCTCAAAACGTGGCCAAACAATAATGACTGCCTCTTTCTGATGTTTGTGATAAGTTGTCTTTGTGTCTTAATCTCCCTCAAAATGTCCAGATTGCTCATTTTGGCTGTCCAAGGAATTTTCAGCATTCTTTTTTCATATAGAAAGAATGGAAGATAATAGGGAAACAAAACTCGCTTACACTCAGGAAATAAATGACCGTAGACCCCGAGGTAGACCAAGAAGACGGTGGAGAGATAATACATATACAGACCTACAAGCACTTGGAATCAGCGACTGGCAAGAGAAGGTCAACCAGAGAGACGAATGGAGACGGATTGATCTGCAGCAAAGAACCTCAATGGCTCGGAACGCTGAAGAAGAAATTTTCTGTATGTGCTCAGTCGCTTTGAACTGTAGCGTAGCGCTACTACTTCTAATGCACTGGGCTGATGTGTGCATGTAGATTAGCTTTCCCTATTACCAGTGTCCCTTGCCATCAGGCGAACCCACTCCTACTTAAGGGGTACTTGTAATGTATGTCCCCAAGTCAAGAATTAGAAGTCAACATTTTAGTCCATCTGACCAGTGTAGGGGTTGAACCTGCTACCTGGGCATCAGCACACCGGATGTTTAAGAATGAACCTTCTTATCTATTTGGCCATGCTGTAGTATACTTTTTAATTGTCTTCTTTAGGTACCTTCATTGCACCGGATGTTTAAGAATGAACCTTCTTATCTATTTGGCCATGCTGACCCGTAGTATACTTTTTAATTGTCTTCTTTAGGTACCTTCAATGCAGCTGTCAAAAAACTTGGAAATACATAACGAAAAACAATCTTAACTGGATTTGAATTCTAAGTGTCTGTAATGTAGTGTTTATGGCTAGTAAAGTTTACAAGCATTCTGTCCCATTCTAAAATTTTTAATTGTCCCTTATTATTCAGAGTATACATTTTAATTGTCTCCTTCAATACAGCTGTCAAAAACAAAACTTGGAAATACATCACCAAAATACCTTAACTGATTCAGTGCCAAAGGATAATATATTGCCAGATATGACCCTTTATTTGGGCAGAAGGACAATATATCACCATACTAGGGTCATTGTCTTATTTGTTTTGTTTCACAGTATCTTCCCCAATTTCAATGCTCAGTGAACAGAAATTTACATTATAATGCTTGTTAATTTTATTGTGTACAATGTTTGGTTCAAAACTACTTTATGTTTTGTAGTAAATCAGTTAACAGGATTTGAAAACAAAAAATAGAAGACTCATTCACCAAACAATGGTGTCTGTGGTGAAGTTGTCAGGCCATCTGAGTTGTGCTCAGAAGGTAGTGGGTTGTTTTTAGACACTATCATTTGGTTTGTGAGTGTAATTTTAATGGAGAACCTTGGGGGTTATCACCAGAGATGTGGAGATCGTATCCTGTGTAACACTTGCAGCAGGCACTTATCCAATCTGTGGAGAGATGTGGTAAAACTTGCTGCAATAAAGTCGACCATCATGCTTTTTAACCCCTCTTTTTTCACCAAGTATCCTTAAAGAGTTACATATAAATGTGTATAGAAATGTGTGACATTCTGTTCCTACCAATGTATCTTTATGCAGTCTGAGTTTTGTCCCATTCTATCCTGTTATAATTTTTAATTTTCCCATTTAATTCCCAGTATACTTTTTTAATTTTCTCAATTATGCACCTTCAATACTGTTGTCAAAACCTTGGAAATACATCACCAAACAGGGGACAACTTGGAAATACATCACCAAACAGGGGAACAATTGGAAATACATCACCAAACAGGGGAAAAATTGGAAAAACATCACCAAACAGGAGAAAACTTGGAAATACATCACCAAACATGGGAAAACCCAACATCCTTTAAGAGTTGAATATAAATGTGTATTGACATGTGTGTCATGTGGAAGCTGCCTTTTCTGTACCTACCAATGTATCTCTGTGCAGTCTGAGTTACCAGGTCTTTCCACCAATGAAGTTGAGTGTTGTTCTCGAAGTCAGTGTAGATATTTGATGGATTTCCCATGAGCTCAAATCCTATGTGAAGCCCATTTACATGGACTAAAGCCACAAATGCATCAAGCTGGGAGAAGTCGTACCGTGGCTTTCCATTTATAAATCTGTGAAAACAATATAATATGTGACTAAACAGTTATGATTTATTAGAAGTCATACTGTGGATTTCCATTTATAAATCTGTAAAAACAAAATAATATGTGTTACTAAAAAGTTTTGATTGATGAGAATTCATACTGTGGCTGTGAATTTATAAATCTGTGAAAACAATATAATATGTGACTAAAAAGTTATGATTTACTAGAAGTCGTACTGTGGCTTTCTATTTGCAAATCTGTGAAAACAATATGTGTTACCAAAAAGTTCTGATTTATGAGAAGTCATACTGTGGTTGTACACTTATAAAGCTGTGAGAACAATATAATATGTGTTAATAAAAATAAAATTTGATTGATGAGAAGTTATACTGTTATTTTCCATTTATAAAGCTGTGACAACAATATAATGTGTTACTAACAAGTTCTGATGTATGAGAAGTCTTACTGTAGCTTTCCATTTATATAGCTGTGAGAACAACATTATACGTGTTACTAAAACGTTATGATTTATGAGAAGTCTACTAGCCCCATTTTCTGCTTTAGTGATTGTGAAATAGTCCCATAACTATCACAGTGAATGTTGCCACAGTAAAGAAGTAATGTTCTTGACAACTTGATGTTCATTTGTTTGATCGTGTTATGCCATAGAATATATAGTGCACTTAAACACCTCTCGACAGTTGCCAATAAAAAAGGGCAAGGCCGTATAGGCTTCTGTAAGACTGAATTTCACAATTAGACAACAGATTCACAAAAGAATGTAAAATCTGCGGTTCCCATATTCATACCCTTACCTGTATTATAGAGTTTGTGCACTGCGTTAACATCCCTCATGTGTGATCTATGAGAGGAGACTGGAGCACTTAAGTTATCTGAGTGTTATTGAAGTGGCCCTATACACAAGAGTGTGGCCGAGAGGTTTATTACCCAGAATTTACACTTCCTGTGTGCTGACTGCGAGCTAGAGTGTTTATTCCGCACACTGGTCAGTTTGGACTTAAAAGTTTAATTCTTCTTCAGAAAGTAATGGCAAACTACAGATTATAAATTTACCTAGAAAACCATCCTGAGGTTTATCATAACCTCCTGCCATAGACATGCTATATTTCTGTACACACAGCACATCATGGAAGTGACATTTGTGTACATATTCCAACAACAGTATTTGAATGAGAAGTGACAATCAAACACATGGACAGATAGTGACAATTGTAAAGGGAGAATGGAAGAGGGGGGGGGGGAGGGGTCAAGAGAAGCACAGAAAGAGATAGAGATAAAGAGACAGTCAGTGAAAATTATAAAGGGAGAATTGAAGGGGGAAAAGATCAAGAGAAGCACTGAAAGAGACAGAGAGAAAGAGACAGGCAGCAAAAAATTATAAAGGGAGAATGGAAGGGGGAAAAGATAAATAAAAGCACTGAAAGAGACAGAGAGAAAGAGATAGACAGTGAAAATTATAAAGGGAGAATGGAAGGGGGAAAAAATCAAGAGAAGCACTGAAAAAGACAGAGAGAAAGAGACAGACAGTGAAAATTATAAAGGGAGAAAAGACGGAGGAAAAGATCAAGAGAAAAAGAGACAGACTGAGTGAGAAACAGAACAGCACAGAGAGAGAGAGAGAGTGAGAGAGAGAGAGAGAGAGAGAGAGAGAGAGAGAGAGAGAGAGAGAGAGAGAGAGAAAGAGTGAGAGAGAGAGAGGGGGGGAGGGAGGGAGGGAGAGATAGAGGGAGAGAGAGAGAGACAGACAGACAGACAGAGAGAGAGAGAGAGAGAGAGAGCATGTAAGGAGGCATGCAGATGTACACATTTTCTGATTGAAAAGCTTACCCAGTGACATTAACAAGTTCAAAGAGCCAGTGAACTCTGACCTGCGTAATGCCATCGTTTGGAATGGCACCAAAGTAAGCCAAATTCTGCTCCATATCTGGGCTCAAGTTGAACTCTCCAGCTTTGGAGTGAGGAAATGGAGGACTGCAAATAGAATTTAAAAATGAAGAAAAACAAATACTGGATCTTTATTTCATTTCTTTTATAATCAGAAACTTATATGTAGTTATTTTGGGGGGTTTTAAAGTTATCTGTTATAGTGATAGCAGACCCCTTGCGTTGGGTTTTTTATAAAATTGTATGGATGTTATCGTTCAGAAAGCTATAGCAAACTACTGAAGGTACACTTGCCAAGAGATCACAAATAACCCCAAAAAATGCTGGGGTTGACTGTGACATCCTGTAAAGGATATGCTAATAACTTTTAATAGTGATATCTGACCCATTTAAAATTGTATATTTTAAAAAAAATGAACATAATCATCATCACAATTATGTACCAAGCCCTTAGACATTGCATGCTACCATACATGTTCTGCCATCTCACACAATGTTCTGCCATCTCACACAATGTTCTGCGATCTCACACAATCGCCAGTTTTGGATCAGGTCTGGTTCTTGCCCCAATTGTGCCATGTTGCCAAATGTGTCCAAACAATCTGGACTGTCTACGTGTAATTTCTGAAATCAAATTATAGTTCATTTATTTCTTGAAGGACTGTTCTCATTTGTGTTTATGTCCATGAATGCTATTCTTTTGCTTTTTCCTAAGAAACAACATTTCTACTGCCATTAGATGTTTCTCAGCGTGCCTGCTTATTGTCCATGTTCCACACATGTCACAATAACAAAGGCACTATTTAAGCACATCTACACTCCCTTTTTCACTGGAACATAATACAGCCATGTTTTCCCTTCTGCCAGTCTTCTATGATATATGACTGTTTGATGTAAGAACTATTTGTGTAATGTTACTATTTTCATAGATCTTTCTACTTTCATAGATGTTACTACATTCACAGACTTTACTATTTTCCAAGAGTTTACTATTTTCCTAGATTCTACAACTTTCATACATTTTACTACTAACTTACTTCTTCCATTCCCAACAAATGTGCACCATTGCCCTCTTGGGACAACAATCACCTTCAAATTAATATCCTATTTGTGGCTGTCTCAGTCGCAGGATTATTAATCTGAGCCAGACGGTGGACCCTAATATAACTTCTCTTCTGAGGTTGAACAGGGTAGGGGTGATAATATAATAATGGAAACATAAAGGAAACCCCTGTGAGATGCCAAACTAACTTTATCTGGCCAATGGGAACAGTTGTATGCAAAAAGCAAAGGCTCTTTTTTCATGCCATCAGGCATGTCAGGTCAATGGTGTCAATTAAATATTGTTAACCAACTGTCACTTGATGGACGTTGTGGTCAGTATCACATCGGTCCGCCTTTATTTCTTCGATCATTTCCTGGTATCCGTTATAGGCTGGGTCAATCTTGTTATCATCATGTGCCATGCTGTTAAGCGTGGGCCGTTATGTTTCACCATCTCACTTGATTGCCAGAGTCGTGGATCAGCTCTGTGTCCTTCTCTCGACCATACCACATGGCCAAGCCAAGCAGGTATTTACTTCTCTGCCTTCCCCTTGTTCTTTTCCCTTAATTTTGCCAGTTATTACCAAATTCTCCAGTTAATTTGTTCTCATAATGTGTCCAAAAATTGTGACTGTCTACGTCTAATTTCTCTAATCAGTTTACAATTTTCATTTGTTTCTTGTAGGACTTGGTCATTGGTTTTTCTGTCTATTCATGGTATTCATTGCATTTTCCTCAGAAACCACATTTTCACAGACATAAAATGTTTTTCAGCCCATTTGCTCATTGTTGACGCTTCATATCCATACAAAAGCACAGGCTCTATGTAGAATCTCAACACTCTTTTCCTCGTTGCAATTGACATCTTTTTATTGGTCAGTATGTTTTTCATCATGCAAAAGGCTTTCTTCGCCATGGCAATTCTTGTTCTAATCTCTTCAAGGCAACTCCCATCAGATGTTATAACTGTTCTGAGATAATTATACCGATTCACTTGTTTAAGAACATTCCCATTTATTTGTATGTGTTATTTCCTTCATCCTAGTGACGACCATAATCTTGTCTCTTCTTACAATTTAATTCTAACCCTAGTTGTTCACTGTGTGCAACAACCGCATCTACTAAATGTTACAGTCCCTGCTCATTGTCTACAATCAATACCTTATCATCCGCATATCTAATGTTATTGATCTTACGTCCTCTAATGATGATTCCTATCAATCTAGTATCTCAGGCCAATTTGTTTTAAATCCCTGTGTTAAGGAGGGATATAAACACATAACCACCAGGTTGTCATGCAAGCCTGCTAACCACTGTGTTACCACAGCTTCCACGGTTGTATATTTAGTGAAAACCACATAGAAGATCTTCAAACCTAAACCTAAAATGTATATATAGTTCAGCGTCTGCTATCACCAAAGGGGAAATTACTGTGGGGATAACAGGTGCTCTACATTCGAACAATACTTGTGACTATGTGTTTTAATTGTTTCAGCTAAAGTATTATTACTTTTCCCCCCTTCATATGATATATAGCCCCGCAGTATGCACCTGGCGAGATGCAGCTTTGGTGATTACATTCACTAACGGAATACATTGTTTTGTGTATATTTTTTTTTTACCAAAATATACACAGCTGTGGAGTTTCTTTTTACCCTCTTCTAAGAATAACAAAGATATTATTATTATTATTATTTTATTATTACTATTATTGTTGTTATTATTACTATTAATCTTTTCTAAGTCATTATGTTTCTTTACTGTGCTTTAGATAATTAATAACAAAAATATAATTATTTATTTATCAATATAGTTATTCTGTAAATATAATTCTTGATTAGAGTAACCAATTTAACTGATTCAGTGCCAAATAAAATGTTGGTTTGGACCAAACAAATATCAATCAATCAATCATGTGCCATGCCGGAAAGCGTGGGCGGTCATGACTCGCCATTTCACTCGATCACCAGTGTCGTGGATCAGCTCAGTGTTCCTGTCTCGTCCATGCCATGTGGCCAAGCCATCCAGGTATTTTCTTCTCGGTCTTCCTCTTGGTCTGTTCCCTTCGATCTTGCCAGTTGTCACCAAGTTCTCCAATCCATTTCTTCTCATAACATGTCCAAAAAATTTTGACTGTCTACGTCTAATTTCTCTAATCAGTTTACGATGTTCATTTGTCTCCTGTAGTACTTGGTCCTTGGTTTTTCTGTCTGTCCATGGTATTCTTTTCATTTTCCTCAGAAACCACATTTCTGCAGCCATCAGATGTTTTTCAGCTTGACTGCACATTGTCCCGAGTTTTACATCCATACAAAATAACAGGCTCTATGTATCCCCTCAACACTCTTTTTCTCGTTTCAACTGACATCTTTTTATTGGTCAGAATGTTTTTCATCTTGCTTAAGGCTACTTTCGCCATGGCGATTCTTGTTCTAATCTCTTCAAGGCATCTCCCATCAGATGTTATGATTGTTCCGAGATAATTGTACCGATTTACTTGTATATTACATTGTGATGCTTCATTCTTCCTAGTGACGACCATAACCTGAGTCTTTTTACAATTTAATTATAACCCCAGTTGCTAACTGTGTACAACAACCGCATCTACTAATTGTTGCAGGTCCTGCGATTTGTCTGCAATTAATACTGTATCATCTGCATATCTAAAGTTATTGATGTTTCGTCCTCCAATGCTGATTCCATTTATATCTTCTACATTCCTGAAAATATTTTCACTATATAAGGAAAAAAGATCTGGAGACATTACACATCCCTGCCTAACACCTCTCTTAATAGGTTGATATTGTCCCACTTCATTATCAATCCTTATGGCAGCTTGTTGTTTCCAATATATGTTTTTTTATAAGTCTGATGTCTTTCTCATCAATTTGTAGATCTGCAAGCTTATCCACTATGTTGACATGTCTAACTATATCAAAAGCCTTTGTGTAGTCAATAAAACAAAGATGTATATCCTTGTTTACTTCTATAGCACGTTCAATAACTGTTCGCAGCATATACACAGCATTTCTGTACCATTTCCTTCTACAAACCCACATTGTTCTTCCCCTATTTCAGGTTGTATTTTCTTCCTCACTCTTTGCGTGATAATTCGTAGCAAAATCTTTGTGATGTGGCTCATTATACTAATTGTTCTATGTTGATCACATTCCAAGGTTCGTGATTTCTTTGGGATTGCAATAAATACAGAGTTACATAATTCAGAAGATATATCACCAGTATCATATAATGTGTTCAGCAGTCTGGTGACTTGATCTAGTCCAAATTCTTCTAAAGCTTTAATAATTTCTGTTGTGATGTTATTTGCACCGGGGGCCTTGCCAGCTTTCACATGCTTAAGAACATTTCGAACCTCCATCTTCAAAATTGGCGGTCCTTCATTATTAAATCTAATATCATACTGTTCCTCTCTGTTATCATTATAAAGGTTTTTCACATAATCTGTCCATACATGTAGAATCTGATCTTTTTCTATTATGATTTTGCCATCTTTAGTTTTTAGACAGCCTGTTGATGTACTTGTTCTTTTATTAGTAAGTTCCTGAATTCTTTTGTGCACAAATTTGGTATTTTGACTGTTGTGTTGTTTTTCAATGTCTAAGCACTTTTCCTCAAGCCATGCTTCTTTTGCCTCCTTACATAATATTCTGACTTGTCTGTGAATTTCTTCATATTTGGCATTATTATTTTTGTTGAGTCTTCTTGTTTCCATTAGGTGTAAAATTTCTTCTGTCATCCATTTCTTATGACCCACCTTCTTTAATTGGATTAAACATGGATGGTGGGAAATGGGAAGTAGGAGTATGTCACAGTTATGACTTAATAGTTGTTAAGATGATAGCAGACATGTAGAGTTATATATCAAATTAAAGGGGGTTGAATAAGGAAAACTACTGTGTATACGACCACTAGCAAATACGAGAAGTCACTTGAGATGATTAATCATCCCACGGCACTTAATCAGAAAATCATTGATATTTCCGATCACTGAAAATTTCAAAATTTAAATCCCTGAAATTTCTAATCACTAAAATTACAACACTGAAATTTCCAATCGCTGAAATGTCCCATTTACGACTAAATATCACACAGCTTATTACCAATATCCTGTACTCCTCCAGAAGTGGTCGACTTTGCCTCGAACGTCAGAGGAATTGAACTTGACATCAAACAAAAAACTTCCCACTGATAGTAGGCAGCAGTGTAAGATGAGAGAACCAAATGCGATCTGGAAAATCATTTCCCCACACAGATACTGTAAGCGTCAGTCAAACTGCGCTGCTTCTTGAGAAATGAGTTCCTTGAATCACCTGAAATAAAAGTAAACTAATATGGAAATAAACCTGGCCAAAGTGGCTTTGAAGTAGGTTAAAAGGTTTAACAGGCAAGAGGATTGACGTCATTGTACTGGGTTTGATCCGATATGGCTCTCTGTCTCTTTCGCAGGGCAGCTTGCCAAGAATGGTGCACAAAACACAAACTCCATCGATTACCCCCAGGAGTCTCAGAGAAAGTTGCATTCTGAACTGAACAACATTACGCTGGGCTCGGACCCACAACCTGTGGTGTGCAAGGCTGGCAGTGTAACCACTTCATCACTGAGACTCCAGCACATAAGAAGATGAAATAACACGTTGAATAAAATGTTGGAAGTAGGATGTCCATCTTTGACAAGAGCAGACCTGGTACAATTCACAGTGTTGACCATATGGATTGTTGCAAAATAAGAAAATGATAGTATACTTCACTCTCCTGGGGTAGTAGATCAGATGTCTATCATTCTCAGATAAGGGTGAAAAACTTGAAGGACCGTTCTACAAATTGCAAAAAGAGTAAAAGTAGGTCAAGGACTCTTTTTCACATCTTATGGTGCTTTAGGCATATGGTGCTAGACCCATATTTGAATCGACCAATCGGCTCTCAGTGGGTGATGATGTGGTCAGTATCACACCCGCAGTCTCATTAGTTATTAGTCACTGTTTCAGCTTCACGGCAACGGGTCAACCCCATTATGCTCCGTTTCTGTGCCAGTGAATAACCCACAAAATGTTCCTCACTGCCCCATGTGAAAAGTGGAACAGACAGGTGTCTCGACAAGCCAACAGCCAGCACAGGTATACTATGCATATAAGGCCGCCGCCAGAATGCCAACACAAAAGTCCTCCATGGAAAATACAGTTCATCGTTCATGGAAGCAGCAGTCACTAAAAAACCAGCAGCCACACATTACTGTATAAGGGAACCCAGTTAGTTCAGCGACAGGCCGGCCGCCATCATTCTGAACATGCAGTTCACACTACAAACAACCGCGGACAGATGTAAAAGCAGTCTTTACTTTCCAAGACATTCCTTGGTAGCCATTTTAGGCTGTGTCGACTGTACAAGTGATACAGGTTAAAAACCTCTTTGCAAAATGAAACTAAAAGAGCAGGCTAATAAGGCCACGACCAAGGCTAAATTTCAAATGAGAAAACCCAACCATAGAACATTAATATATTTTGTTGTTGTTGGCGTTCCCTCGATTTGAATTCAAGCATAGTCCACATATGTGCCGCTACTTCTAGTGCACTGGACTGATCTTTACGTGTGGATTTAAAAAAAAGTTAGTTGCATATCCTTTACAGGACATTGCTGTCAAGATCAGCAGTTTGTGCTGTTGTGATCTTTGGCAAGTTTACGTTCAGTAGTTTGGCGTGTGGATTAGCTTTCCCTATTATCAGTGTTCCTCACCATCAGGCGAACCCGCACTGATTTCTGAGGTACTTGTAATTTATGTCTTCATGTCAAGGATGAGAAGTCTACATTTTAGTCCAAATGACCGGTGTTGGGGCTGAACCCGCTACCTCTGCATCAGTAGACTGGCAGTTTAAGAGCGAGTGCTCTTATCCATTCCACCATCATGTCCTCCAATATTAATATTTATGTCGAGTATTATTCTGGAATACTCACGTCCTTGACTTGGGGATGGAAATTACAAGTACCTCTGAAGTCAGGGTTCGCCTGAAGACGAGGGACACTGTTAATATGGAAAGCTAATCCACATGCAAAATTCAGTCCATCACTACCATAAATAGTGTTTATGGACTACGCTTGAGTTCAAAGCGAGCGAGGGCAAAAAAAAAGGAAAAAAAAGAACCCACAACCTTCGGAGCACAAGGCAGACAGCTTCACCAAAATTACAGGAGTTTAAGGTAGGTGATAGAGTTTATTATAAGAAGCATAGAAGGAACTCTAAGTTTGATGCTCGTTGGGTTCCAGGTTATTACGTTTTGGAAAAGCTAGGAAAAGTATCGTATAGTATCAAGAACCAGGTCACGGGACATGTGGCAAGGGCACATGTGGAACACTTAAGAAGAGATGAGGATGAGAGGGAAAATAATAATTATAATAATAATTATTATTCAGACACTGGATATTTAGATGAACAAGTCGTCAGAGGAGCTACAGTAACCCCAGGTTTTAGAAAAGATCCAGCACAAAGTCAGTTAATAACAACTCCAGTTTACGATGATACTCAAGAACAGACAATACCGAAAACGGTAGAAGAAGAAAATGTGAATGAGAATCATTATGATAGTATAGAATCTATGGAAGAGGAAACAGGTGCTCCATTTAAGAATACTAGACAAGCAACGAAAAGAAGAATAGATAAACAAAGAGAAAGAGAAATAAAAAGACAGAGAAGAATTAGAGATTATTCAACAAGCGGTGAAGATATGCCTCTACTAGAAAGGTCCTTAAGAAATAATGATAGTCAAATTAGATGGGATATTGAACGGAAGAGATTAGCGGCTGCTAACGAGAGACATACAGGTGAAGAAGAGGAAATGGATGAAAAGTCAGAATCAAATAGTAGTATGGAAGAAACTAATAAGTTATACGAAGAAGAAGATATTGATGTGGAGATAGCACTTATTCAAAGAAACTTGGAGTTATTGAAGAAGTGGAAAAGTAAGAAGTAAATGATTAGAATATACTGCAGATGGCAAGATATAAGTTTCATGGTGTAAAAAGGAAAGAGATACTTGATGAAGTATATGAAAAGGTGGAAATGGAAAAGGCTTCTATGGATACTTTTCATAAATGGTCTTGAGGAGTAGTTAAGCATTGAGATAACTAATATAGATGTAGGTTCGAGAGAGGTATATATATTTTTTTCTCTCTGTGATGGAATTGCTGGTTGATTTTATGTTTCAACTTCTTGAGTTTTCGTAGATAGACAAATTAGATAATGGTACAGTAGGTAAATGTACTCTATAGTAAATAGACAAGTTTCTATGGGTGCTAGAAATACGAAATACCGTAGTTAACGGTAATGATTAAGAAGTTGTAGGGATGTTTGGTACAAATCCAAGGGAAACAATTGGTGTGCTGAGCCACAGGTTAATTAGTAGATAGATGACGGCTGGTACATTGAGATGACAATAGAATAATCGCCACATTGGTAATAGATAAAATGAGTTGACCTGTAGTTTACAGTGCTTGCTTAAGATGATATTCCAGATATTATGATGTGTTAGGAGTTAGGCTGGAAAAAGATAGAAAATTGTGAGGGGAGAGAATCAATGATAGTACGGTCATTGTTGATTAGTGATTTGTTTTTGGTGTAGAGAGAACAGATATTGTTCTAAGTTAAGAAATTGGTCTGTATATATATATACTTGGCAGTGAGTTGTTTTGTTTTCTCGGTTATAAAAAATAATGGAATGACTTGTGTGAATAGATATGTGTTACATTGGCCAATGTTGCTGGGTCACTTTACGTAGTTAAAATTTTTTGAAAAAAACCTTCTCTTTAGCGAGAAGACAGTTGTTTTATTGAGTCTGAGTTTTTAATGCCTCATATATAATATGTTTTTTTGCTTGGTTTGGTCCTGTAAAATGATTGTTATTATTTGAGTGTAGAATAGGATTGTGGTGTTCTTAGACTTTTGCGTACAAACTATTGGTCCGTAAAAGAGACCAGTAGTGATAGGTAGTAATAGAATATTTTCTTATGATTTGATAAGATGCATGTTATATTATTTTAAAAATGTGTTTTTCTTTGAATGAGTTGATATCTTTAGTTAATATGAGGGGAAACATAAATTTGTGTAAAAAACTATTTGGGGGGTATGATGTCCTGTTTTGATTTTATGTCGCTTAACTCATAATTTAAATAACTTGTTTTGTGTATTAAGTTACATTGTTAGTAAATATGTTACAAATTTAATTAAGTAAGTTTCGTTTTCAAATAGTTATGGTGTTGGCTAGAATAGAGAAAATACATGGGGCTTTATTTAAGACCCTTCGTTCAGAAAAGAGTTAATAAAACTACTAAGGGGCTAATAGAGAGACACATACATTCTCTTTGTGAATATTATGTGGCAGTGATAATCAGCATGAAAAGGTTCTTATGGATATGAAGTATTAGAAACATAGCTCGGGGATGGCTGTGAGAAAGTAAAATAGGAGCTGCATTATATGAAGATATAAGGTTGGGTATATGACTGTGAATGGCAGCATATAAGCTGGGGTATATATATAGGTGGACAAGGAAGCAGATCATGGGATGTGAGGGGGCAAGATATAGGAGCTGTGAAAAATCAGCGTTAATTAAATTAAAAATGTTCATGGAATATGAACGTTGGTTCGTGGTCAAAGATGAGATAACGGAAATATAAATTGTGGATGGCAATATAAATGTTGAATATATAAATGTTGAAAAAACTTATATCAACTTGATTTATAGGGAACAAAGATGTATTTCATAAGATGTATTTAAAAAAAAAAAAAAATTGTTTACACAATTTTTTTGTTGGCAAGAGAGGTAAATGTGATTGTGTTGACTATCCATTCCTTTATGTAAATGTGATTGTGTTGACTATTCGTTCTTTATACTTTTCACTGGGTGCGCACCCCTTCTTTACTTTTTCTAACTCCGTTGTTTTCTGTGTTGTGAAAGAGTGAGGAATTTCATAATGTCAAGTGTATGATAACGGTTATACGAGCTGTTCTTATGATATATATTTTGTACAGGAACACTTTTGAAGAGCCAAAAACGAACAAGAAATGTATAGTGGTTTACTATATGACAGGGGAAAGAGTTACGAATAGATTGTTTTACTTAAAATAAAGTTGGTTTGGGGAAGGTTAGAGGAGTTGTGGGAGGTAAGGAAAGAGGGGGAATAGAGTAAGGGGATTGGGAGTAAAGACTTTTTAAGAGAAAAAGTCTTTCGAAAACATAGGAAGGTGTAGCAGTATGTGTATATGGGGTGGGCAAAACTACAGCACGCTTGAGCATCAGCGTGGAATGGGAAGAAGGATGCTCAAGTCGTGACGTAGTTTGTTGTTAGGAACCAGTCAACATCTGGGCCTGGAAGAGAGAAGACGCCATGTTGTATGAAGGCTGTAGAAGTTGTCATCAAGATGAAATAAATCTCTATTTATACTCAAACAAAGAACTCGTTAGTCCTATTTAGCTGTGCGCTGTTATATTTGCTTCAGAGGAAAGGTAACACCAATACATCTGGAACAAGACAAGTTGCAGAAGCTACCGGATTAGAAATGCTCTAATTGTCCACCTGTTGCAGCTTCAATCCTAGACTAGTTGCAGACCAAGGGTTATGGCCTGGTCTGCCCTGCCATAACATTTAGTCTTTAGGCTGCATTTCCTCACACTAGTATAAGGCATGTACCCTCCCAATTGTGCTCCTCCGCCCGAAGCCGTTGGCAGAATGTGGGGTGTCACGTTTGGTGAGCGCTGCCAAACATTAGGCGCAAACAGAAAGCTGGTAGTACCGTCTACTGTTATACAGTATCAGTCATATCTGACTAAGACCTGACATAACTATCTATCTTATTTTGACCAAATTAATTATTTCTTCCAACTTAACTCTTTGTGTCTCACACAACAAATTATCTGTGACCAGGAGCACATAATGTGTTAATAAATCAATTATTATCTGGCTTGAGCATGCTGAAGAAATCTGTCTTTTTAAAAATTTTGCATACAACACAGTATGCATTTACACACAATGTTGCCTCTTTGCCAGTAATGCACTTACAATTTTTTATTGTGACTTTTCTCCTGTTAGGACATCTGTTGTAAAATATTCTAGGACCGAAAGAGTGCAGGAAGATACACCAGTCGCATACCACCAAAAGAGAAGAATCACCAAATCAATCAAAAAAGACTCAAACACCAGCACAAGACGATTACCATTTTATGGACAGACCAGAACAAATCATTATTCTGTGACTCAGAACAAGAGACAATCAACTACATTGCCACAGGTTTACATATTTAAGATTGGCAAATAAGCCATGTGCACATGTGGATTGGTATCCCAGATAGCAGACCACATACTCCAGTACTGCCTTGAATACAAAATATCAAGACAAACCTTTTGGCCTAGAGAAACAACAGTGGAAGCAAACACTTTGCAGACCACTAAGTGGACCTTAAAAAAGACTATTATATTTATAAAGAGAATACATTGCAAATATAGACAATTTAATTCAAACAAATGAAAGAACTACTGCATGTTAATAATAAGCAATAAGCAATTATGAACAGAGAACAAATAAAACATAACAACTGGAAAGATTTATGGAAAACAAGACAGAAAAAAGACAAACTTTTCACCAATGTATGGGAAATCATCAGAAAATTTCTTGTCTGAGATTATGAGACGATGGCACACACCAATTGGCAAGGCACTTGATGTTGTTGTTGTTGTTTGTTCATCAAGAATGATGATGAGCATTTATTTCATCCAGTGGGGTTGAAAGTATGGAGCTGTGAGTTCTAAGATGGCTGGTAAGGCCTATTTTGGCTTGAAATGTTCTTTGACAATGTGGGTAAAGAATGCTTGACGTTCCAGGAGGAGGCACTTGATGATGACATATTAACAGCAGTGTTGGTAACAATATTATTATTACAAATTTACATGACTATAAACCAAGCATTTTAATACATGGTTTATAACTCAAATAATACTGAAGACAAGAACAAGGGAGACAAGACTGTACAAGAACAAGGGAGAACGGAGCAACTGCAACAACTATAGGGGTATCTCACTTCTGTGTATTGTTGGGAAAGTATTTGCCAGAATTGTCCTGCGCAGACTTCAAGTCCTGGGAGATCAAGTCTACCCCGAATCACAGTGCGGCTTCCGTCAGAACCGGTCTACCATTGATATGATATTCTCATTGCGACAGATGCAAGAAAAATGCCGGGAACAAAATCAGCCACTGTTTATTGCCTTCATCGACCTCACAAAGGCATTCGATTTGGTCAGTCGTGAGGGTCTGTTCAAAGCACTAAAGAAGATTGGCTGTCCACCAACTCTTCTGTCCATTGTGGAATCGTTCCACACAGGCATGAAGGGTATAATCAAGTTTGATGGCTCAACTTCAAAAGAGTTTGAAATCAAGAGTGGAGTTAAGCAAGGTTGAGTACTAGCCCCCACCCTCTTTGGGATATACTTTTCACTTCTACTGAAATATGCCTTTCGTGATCAGGATGACGGTATATACATTCACTCACGCTCAGATGGTGGCCTCTATAATGCTCAGAGATTGAAGGCCAAGACCAAAATTAGCAGGGTACTAATCAGAGAGTTGCTTTTTGCGGATGATGCTGCGATTACGACCCACTCTGAGGAAGAATTACAACATCTACTATCTGCATTCTCCAATGCTTGTTCTGAATTTGGTTTAACAATTAACAAAAAGAAGACACAGATTATGTCACAAGGTGCACATGGTATACAAGATAATTTTAACATAGAAGTAAAGAACAAATTTGATTTATTGTCTGATCTAGAGATCCTATTTCAAGATGTAGATGATCAATGGGAAATGCTGAAGAATTCAATCAGTTGTGCAGCAGAAAAAACTATTCCAAAAGTAAAGAAAGTGGGCCGTAAGACATGGATGACTGAAGAAATTTTACAACTAATGGAAACAAGAAGACAGAACAAAAATAATCCTGCCAAATATGAAGAAATTCACACAAAAGTCAGAACCTTATGTAAGGAGGCTAAAGAAACATGGCTTGAGAAAAATTGCAGAGAAATTGAAAAACAACACAACAGTAAAAATGCGAAACTAATGCACAAAAGAATTCAGGAGATTACTAATCAAAGAACATGTACATCAGCAGGCTGCCTAAAGACAAAAGATGGAAGAGTCATAATAGAAAAAGATCAGATTTTACATGTATGGTCAGATTACGTGAAAAACCTTTATGACGATAACAGAGACGAACAATATATTGTTCAAAATAACAATGAAGGGCCAGCAATTTTGAAGATGGAGGTTCAGAATGCTCTTGATCATATGAAATCTGGCAAAACCCCCGGTCCAGACAGCGTCACAACAGAAATGATTAATGCTTTAGAAGAATATGGAATAGATAAAGTTACCAGTCTGCTTAATACAATATATGATACTGGAAATATACCTCATGAGTTATGTAATTCTGTATTTATTGCAATCCCAAAGAAATCAGGAGCCTTGGAATGTGATCAACATCGAACAATTAGTATAATGAGTCACATCACGAAGATTTTGCTACGAATTATCAATGCAAAGAGTTAGGAGGAAAATACAACCTGAAATAGGAGAAGAACAATGTGGGTTTGTAGTAGGCAAGGGTACAGTAAATGCTGTGTATATACTGAGAATTGTAATCGAACGTTCTATAGAAGTAAACAAAGATCTACACCTTTGCTTTATTGACTACACAAAGGCTTTTGATAAAGTGAGACATGTCAACATGATAAGGATGCTTGAAGATCTACAAATTGATGGGAAAGACCTTGGACTTGTAAAAAACATATATTGGAAACAACAAGCTGCCATAAGAGTTGATAATGAAGTAAGCCAATATCAGCCTATTAAGAGAGGTGTGAGACAGGGATGTGTAATGTCTCCAGATCTGTTTTCCCTGTACAGTGAAAATATTTTCAGAACTATTGAAAATATGGAAGGAATCAACATTGGAGGACGATGCATCAATAACATTAGATATGCAGATGATACAGTCTTGATTGCAGACAATGAACAGGACCTGCAAAATTTAGTAGATGCGGTTGTTACACACAGTGAACAACAAGGGTTAGAATTAAATTGTAAAAAGACACAGATTATGGTCGTCACTAGGAAGAACGAAATACCACAGTGTAATATACAAGTAAATGGAAATATTCTTCAACAAGTGAATAGGTACAATTATCTCGGAACAGTAATAACATCTGATGGGAGATGCCTTGAAGAGATTAGAACAAGAATCGCCATGGCAAAAGTAGCCTTTAGCAAGATGAAAAACATACTGACCAATAAAAAGATGTCAATTGAAACGAGAAAAAGAGTGTTGAGATGCTACATAGAACCTGTACTTTTATATGGATGTGAAGCTTGGACAATGAGCAGCCAGGCTGAAAAACATCTGATGGCTGTAGAAATGTGGTTTCTGAGGAAAATGCAAAGAATACCATGGACAGCCAGAAAGACCAATGAACAAGTCCTTCAAGAAACAAATGAAGATCGTAAACTGATCAGAGACATTAGACGTAGACAGTCACAATTTTTTGGGCATGTTATGAGAAGAAATGATTTGGAGAACTTGGTGACAACTGGTAAGATCGAGGGGAACAGACCAAGGGGAAGACCTAGAAACAAGTATCTGGATGGCTTGGCCTTGTGGCATGGTCGAGACAGAAACACGGAACTGATCCACGACTCTGTTGATCGAGTGAGATGGCAGAACATGACAGCCCACGCTTACCGGCATGGCACATGATGGATGGATGGCACATGGTGTACCATCAATCTTTATTGACGACGCCGAACTGGAGGTAGTAGACCATTTTACATATCTAGGATCAGAGGTAAATAGCAAATTATCCCTCGATCAGGAAATCAACATCAGGATTGGCAAGGCAGCACCAACAATGAACATGTTAGCAAAAAGAGTCTGGGAGAACAGGAAGCTTACTGCCAAAACAAAAGTACTCGTCTACCAAGCCTGTGTCCTTAGTACTCTTCTTTATGGCAGTGAAACGTGGACAACTTACTCACGCCAAGAGAAAAGTTTAAACAGCTTTCATATGCGGTGTCTGCGAAGAATACTTGGTATTAAGTGGCAAGACAAAATCACAAATACTGAAGTATTGGAAAGATCAGGTTGTGTGACGGTGTATTCCATGCTCAGTCTTCGCAGACTTAGATGGATAGGACACGTTAGGAGGATGGATGATGGTAGAATACCAAAGGACATCTTTTTTGGTGAATTACAGATGGGTAGGAGATCTCAGGGTCGGCCTCTACTACGATACAAAGATGTGTGTAAGAGGGACATGATTGATACAGGCATTGATAATGCAAATTGGGAGCAAGTCGCCGCTGAACGTGTTGCATGGTAGGCAAACATCAGAAATGGAATAAAGACAAAGGAGAAAATGATTGCAGATAAAGCACACACAGAGCAAGAGAGACGTAAGATGGTGCAAAATGGTGGAAATTACCATGTTTTCACATGCACCTACTGTGGGCAAACATTTGCAGCAAGAATTGGCCTTACCAGCCACACTCGCCACCGCCATGGATCGTAGTTATTGCCATATGACAGTTATTAAGCCTTTTTGAAGCACAATGTACCAAACTATCGTCTGTCAAGACGGAAAGGTGCCAATGAGGGAATACTGAAGACAGTAATGAGAAAGTTTCATATCAATATAAATATTGTAATCTCATCTCATCTCATCATGTTCCTCTTGTACCTTGCGGTGTCGAGGTGAAGTATAAACTTCGTGAGAGTGCCCGGTTATGGGCTTCGTATATCGACATTCCCGTGGATTCTGTTATTCCCTCCGTCCAACGTTTACGTGGTCGGCCTCTTCCTCTGTTTCCATCTGGTCTGTACATCATTGCTTGTTGTGGCATGCTGTTGACTGGTAGCCTACTTGCATGGCCAAACCATTTGACCTGCTGCTTTCTAATAAAATCTAGAGCAGCTTTAACCCCCACTTTAGTCCTGATTTCTTCATTTCTGATCTTATCTCTTCTTGATACGTTGAGTATTCTTCTCAGGAACCTCATTTCTGTTGTTGTGATTTTTCTTTTCTCTTTTTCTGTCATTGTCCAGGTTTGGCATTGGTAGCACAGAGTTGGTAGGAAGATTGTGTTGTAAAGTGCTTTCTTAGTAGTTATTGATACATGTTTGTTCTTTAGTATTGGTGCCATTTGTCCAATGAGTTGATTTGCCTTATTGCACCTATTTTCGATCTCGTCTTCTGATCTGCCATTTGATGATATTATACTTCCTAGGTACTTGAAGCTCTTTACTTGTTTCAAGGGATGTTCGTTTAGGTGAATTGTTGCTGTTTGTTCTTCTTTAGCTATAGTCATTACCTCTGTTTTGCTTGTGCTAATTTTCATGTTATGTTCCCTACACATTTCGTTTAGACTATTCATGTGGTCTTGTAATTCAGCTTCTGATTTTGCTATTAGTGCTTGGTCGTCCGCAAACAGGAGTTCTCTAATGGTTAGATTTGCAGATGGTTCTTCTTCTGTGTTCTCGTCATGCGGTATTCTTGCTGTCTCTGCTTGGCTGGTTTCTTTACATATGTTGTCTATATATGTTATGAACAAGAGAGGGGACAGGACACAACCTTGTCGTACTCCAGATCTTATGGTGAAGGGTTCTGAGTGTTCTCCACTTGCTCTCACTATGCATTCACTGTTGTTGTATAAACTTCTACATAGGTTTGTTAGATGTTTACTCACTCCATATTGTTTAAGGATTTCCCACAGCTTGTTTCTATCTACTCTATCAATAGCCTTTTCTTGGTCGACAAAGGCTAAGTAGAGTGTTTCATTGAATTCAATTGATTTTTCTATAAGTTGTCTAAGAGCAAAAATGGCCCGTTTATACTTCTTAGTTTTTCTAATTTCACATGCAAATCATAACTTACACGGTATACCTCGTGAAAATACCATATCTACAGTACAATACTATAGTACTAAATGAGATATCAGTATTTTAAAAATAAGTCACCACCCTGAAGGGAATTCGAACACATGACCCACACATCATGTCACATGACATGCCCTGCCAAACACCCAGATCACATATGAATCATTTACCGAATAATAATCATACTTACACAGTTGACGTGTGGGCTAATATTGTTTACTCGTGCACTTTCATAAAAATACACGGAGATACAATACGCATTAATAATTAATACTAAATCAAAAACAAAAGTTAGAAAGTAGACTAGAAGACAAGACAGAGAAGACAGAAGTAAACAATCAACTTAATTAGATAATAACTAGCAAACTCACAACCTCTGTCTGTGTTTTATGCGCACAACAGAACGTATTCTACTTACTTTTGTGTCAACTTAAACTTGTGAGTTAAAATCACGTGCATATCCTCTGAAATCAATATGCATTTGACAGCCATAACACACAACAGTTCATAACTTGCATTAGACACCGCCCACCTGTTATTTCGCTTCGTTTCTTTTTCCAATTAAAAATTTTTAGCGAACGGTGTCATCTTTGCAGCGGCCGACCCAGATAAACAGACACCAGGTCACAAATGATGAATCTTTGGAAAACAATCACCTCAAATTAATATCCTATTTGTGGCTGACTCGGGCATAGGGTGATTAATCTGAGCCAGGCGATGGACCCTAATATAACTTATATTCTGAGGTTGAACGGGGTGTGGTTAATGGTATAATGGAAATAATGAGGCTTGATACAAGAAGGGGACACTCAACATTTTTGGCTAGATAATCGATTTTTGTTTGTTTGTTTTGTGCTGACGAAGGCTTTGGCCGCAACGTTCATTGTTTTTTGTAGTTGTCTTTGGTAAAGCTCTCAACCTACTTCTCGTTTTTCAGTGATTCATTCATTGCTTTTCAAGCTTTACCGCAGTTCACCTTATTCTCGATAACCACGCTTCATTCCCACCAACTGCTACTATATGTTTCACGTTCCGTCCTCATAGTCTGTTAAGTTTTTGTTGGTTTTTACTAGTCCATTCAGTGTGGGTTGTGTGCTTATTATTTGTGTCTACACGTCCACCGTCTGCCACGCTGCCCCATTACTGCCCTTCCCACTGGCTATTCTATCAATTTTACCGCCCATTTCCTTTGTGCATACGCTTGTACACCCGGTGACCCCATTTCATGACTAGGCCTTCACATCGGTCTCGTCTCAATATTTTCTTTACCATTTGCCGCTATGCCTTCAACCGACTCACCTCAGTTATTCCAACAGTTGAGATCATACATCATCGTCTGCTTTTCTCTTCTACCAACGGATATTAAAATCACAGCCACCGACTTGGCTCTTAACATCTACAAAAAGACTCGTATTACATGTCATTTTAACTTCCTGCAGAACTGCCTACGACTTCATCTCACCCCACGTGGGTTCACTTCTAGATTTAACCCATCGGCGGGTTCTCTTCACGACAGCTGTAGTAGACGTTTATCTAACATTGAGCTTAAATGTGCTACCCTTCGCATGCGCTGTATTGCTGACAACCATGCGCGCCATTTGTCTGACATTAGCTCTTGTATTTCCACCCTTGATCGGCATCTTAAACATCTTACCTCAGATAATTATTTCTTGTATTGGGTGATACGCTGTATCATCAATAGTACTAATCACCACTTATATACATGTCTTTCCACGGCTAAAAAAACTAAGTTAACCAAACTTCGTGCCTCTATCCCTACTCCTTCCGCCTCTTCTCACCCGGCTCACCCCATCATTGTTTCCGACAATTTAGTTGTGTGCATACCCCCTGATCTCCCCCTATCAGCACCGGAGAAGTCGGTCCTTAGTAAAGGCCTCCGTTTCATACCTCTGCGTCCCTCTTGCGACAGATATGCATTACTGCAGGACGTCCATCGTTTCCATCGCACTCTCAGGTTGCAATATCACTTCAGTAATCAACCTACTAAGGATAACACCTCGGATCCCACCGATCACTTCTCCCACCTCTCTAAACGCAGATCCACGTGGGTCCCTCCTGCAGGAGCATCCAAGGCTTTAGATCTCTACATCGAGAAGACGCTTTTCGACATAGAACAATTGAAATTCAAACCACTAAGTCACTCAAACCTTACAGCGGAGGAACAGCAGGCGCTCACACATTTGAAACGCCGTGATGATATTGTTATCAAGCCTGCCGACAAGGGAGGAGCGATAGTGGTTTGGAGTAAGGACTTGTATATACAGGAAGGTAACAAACAACTTGGGGATGCCACTTCTTACAGACCACGGACAGAAGACGGGACGGTCATTAACAACACCGAAGTCAAGAGTGTGACGAATGCCATCATTAGACAAGGCCTCCTGCCTAGCTCTGCCACGTCGCTGATCATTCATGATAGTTGCTTGGGCAAACCCACCTTGTACATGCTGCCCAAGACACACAAGCTAGGGAACCCAGGCAGACCCATCGTCTCGGCCTGCTCTTGTCCTACTGAACGGATTTCAGAGTTCCTTGACAGCATATTTCAGCCGTTGGTTGCTAGCCTCCCCTCATATATCAAAGACACCAACCATGCTATCTCCATCTTCGATTCCATCAGCTTCACCACCCCTTCTCAGCACCACATATTTACTTTAGATGTGACTTCACTCTACACATCTATTCCTCACTCTGACGGCCTTAAAGCCTTGGAATTTTTCTTAGAAAAAAGACGCGGCCCCACCATAGCCACCGGACCATTGTTGCGTCTGGCAGAGTTAGTCCTTAACCTCAATTCATTTGAGTTCAATGGGGACTATTTTGACCAGATCAGCGGGGTTGCCATGGGTACTAAGATGGGTCCGAGTTATGCCTGTCTTTTCATGGGCTATCTTGAACACCAGGTATGGAGTCAATACACTGGTAGGCTCCCGGAGCTCTATAGGAGGTATATCGATGACTGTTTTGGTGTTTCAGACATGCCATTGTCTGACCTCCAGGACTTTATTGCCTTTTTCTCTAACTTTCATCCTAGCATCAGACTCACCTCCACTATTTCCTCGTCGGCTGTTAATTTCCTAGACATAACAGTTTCCTTAGGTTCTGTTGGCCTAAGCACGACGGTTTACTATAAACCGACTGCCTCACATGCATTCCTGCTCTACACCTCCTCCCATCCTCCCTCTTGCAAGGATTCCATTCCTTTCTCACAACTCCTACGTCTCCGACGGCTTTGTCATGATAACAACGACTTCCGTCAAAAAGCCCACGAAATGTTGGATTTCTTCCGCCTTCGAGGCTACCCGGAGAATGTTGTCTACAGCTCTTCACCGCTGCCAGTCTATTAGTCGTGCCGAGGCTCTCTCTTCCAGGCCGAAACCACGCAATAGTAGACCTATTCTCTCACTTACCTACCATCCTCATAATATTGCTGCCAAGAATATTCTCATGAGGCATCTACCCATCCTCAAGGCAGACTCGACCACTCGCGGTGTCTTCTCAGAAGCCCCACTTGTGGCATACAGGCGTGATCGTAACCTGAGGGATGTGCTGGTTCATAGCACTCTATCACAATCCCATCAGTCTCTTCCTGGCACAACTGCATGTCTTCGATCTCGTTGTAAAACTTGTCCATATGTCCTTCAAACCACAAGTCTCACTTTCCCTAAGACTACTTTCCACATCCGGGAGAGTTTCTCATGTACGAGTCGCAACGTCATCTATGCGATCATCTGCACACGTTGCGACATGAGGTATCTTGGAGAGACGGGTCTTCGTCTTGCGGACAGATTTAGACAACATTTATCCGATATCGACAGTGGTGCCAAGAAACCGGTACCCCTACACTTCAACAGTTCCGACCACTGTGGGTTTGCCGACATACGTGTTACGGCGATAAAATCGTGCACATCTCACGAACGCGATCGTAAGACATTGGAAAACCGTCTTATCTTCCAATTGGGTTCACTTTCCCCTCACGGCCTCAATGTCCAACACAGTTTTATTTAAATCCCCTACGCCCCTTATCCACAACCCCCCCCCCCCCCTCCATCTCCGCTACCTTATAGTCAACTTCATAGCCAGTTGCAAGTCCTTCGCAGGACTTGGGAGTCACCACCAGCAGTATCTCTGCTTTCTGTGACTTCTTGGTTGGTTTGCATGGGGTCGTTTCTCATTGCGTTCTGAACTACCGTCACTTGTGCTACCTTTTGATAGCAAACGATTGCTGGCCTGCACATATATTGCCCACAGCAGCGTTTCGAACTTGGCGGAATTGTGTACTGCACCCGTTACATCGCCTCAGAGTGACACATCCATATTGTTCCATTCGCTCTCCTGGGCGCACCCCGATCCCCCTAACGCGGGTTCCCTCACCGGTTGAATTAACCAATCACCGAGTTTCTGGCTGTACTGACCTTTAGGCAGTTGACCCCTTTTACACAACATCCGTTCCATTCCAGCCATCGATAGCCGTCTAAAGCTTGGACACAGATGAGTTGATATTTAGACATTCATGTATTGTTGATCGTGTATTAGTTTAATCGATTTTTGTTTGTTTGTTTTGTGCTGACGAAGGCTTTGGCCGCAACGTTCATTGTTTTTTGTAGTTGTCTTTGGTAAAGCTCTCAACCTACTTCTCGTTTTTCAGTGATTCATTCATTCCAGATATAAGAGAACTTCTTCTTCTTCTTCTTCTTTCGTTCGCCTGAAATATGTTTATAACTGCAATGTTGTCTCTTGTATGAATCTAACAGTCCTTATTAGTTCACTCAGCGGTCCATAGAGTTTATCTCCCACTGTTGTCTCTCTAGGCCAGAAGGTTCGCCTGGGTATGTTGTAGTTTGGGCAATCCTGGAGTATGTGCTCTGCTGTCTGCGACGCCAAACCACATGTGCACATGGCTGTTTCACCAATCTTGAATTTTGTATACATGTGGTTGCGTAATCTATTGTGTCCTGTTCTGAGGCGCAGAAGAATGACCTGTTCTGGTCTATCCATAACGTGGTAGTCGTCTTGAGTAAGGTTTGGTGGCTTTCTGATTGATTTGATCATTCTTTTCTTTTGGTGTTATGTAATAGGCACATGGAGAAATTACTATGCCCCCACTAGATGCCTCCTGCGAGTCATCACCATGGAAGAGATTAAAGCAGCCATAAAAAAATTGAAGAACAACAAAGCTGTTGGTGAAGATGAAATCTCAGGAGAAATGCTCAAAGCAGCAGATGAGAACACCTTACAACGTTTGTTACAGCTGATCAATGAAATCTGGCAAAGGGAATCCCCACCACAACAGTGGAAAGATGGTGTAATTTTCAAACTGCCTAAAAAGGGCGATATGTCTGATTGCAATAATTGGCGTGGTATCACTCTATTGTCAGTACCAGGAAAACTTTTTTGTAGCATGTTACTTGAGAGATTGAAAAAGGCGATAGATGAAAGGCTCAGAGAAGAACAAGCAGGCTTCAGACCAAAACGGTCATGCATAGACCACATTTTCACCCTCAGAATAATCATTGAAGACTCCGTAGAATTCCAGTCGAAATTAATCACCAACTTTGTCGACTTTCAAAAAGCCTTCGACAGGATCCACCGTCCTTCACTTTGGAATCTACTTAACATCTATGGTTTTCCTACCAAATATACCAACGTCATAAAATCTTTCTACAAAGAGACACGTTGCTGCGTAAGAACAGAAACTGGCAACTCTGACTGGTTCTCAGTGGAAACAGGAGTGAAACAGGGTTGTGTCTTATCACCGATGCTTTTTGGAATAGCTATCGATTGGGTCATGCGCAAATGCACAAACAACACAAATATGGGTATCCATTGGGTTGACAAAATTCTAGAAGACCTGGACTTTGCCGACGACATAGTGCTTTTGAGTTCAACACACCCGGATGCCCAAGAGAAAATAAACCACCTCCAAAATGTTTCAGGGCAAATTGGTCTCCAAATTAACACCACAAAAACAAAGACTATTGATCTTACCAACAGTTCAGATGACACCAAATTGAACAGCTACGTTCTTGAAAAAGTCAACAGCTTTACATACCTAGGAAGCAAAATGACATCTACAGGGGACTCAACACCAGAAATATCATCTAGAATCGCACTGGCATCTAGTGCCTTCAATAAACTGTCAAACATCTGGAAGTCAAAGACACTCAGCAAACACACAAAACTTAAAATCTTCAACTCTTGTGTGATTCCAGTGTTAACGTATGGATGTGAAAGTTGGAAATCAACGGTAGCTTTAGATAAAAAATTAGACAATTTTGAGAACAAATGTCTTAGAAGACTTCTAAACATCCACTGGACAGACTTCAGAACCAATTCGCAAATACGACAAGAGACTAAGCAAGATACAGTATCCAATTTCATAAGAAGACGCCGGTGGAACTACATCGGCCATGTACTCAGAATGGACAAGTCAAGACTCCCCTACCAAGCCCTCATATGGTCACCAGTAGGGAAAAGAAACCGGGGAAGACCAAGAGAGACCCTGCGTAGAACCATCATTAGAGAAGGCTCATTCAATGGCCAAGTAAATATCCAAGATCTACAACAGGTAGCAGCGAACCGCCAAGCATGGAGAGACAGGACTTCTGCCCTATGCGCCGCCTTAGGCTCAAGAGGAAAGATTAACTAATAGGCACATCAGGTTGTTCTTCTTTTGCTCCTTCCTTAGCCAATCGATCAGCTTTGTCGTTTCCGGGGACTCCACAGTGGGATGGTATCCACTGTATAGTGATCTTACGCTGACTGCTAAGTTCAGAAAGTAGTGTCCTCAGAACTGGCAATTTCCCAGACAGGAGCGCCTCTATTACGGATTTTGCATCTGTCAATAACATCGCAGGTTGTGTACCATGGCTGGTATTTTGTAATTTCACTGTGGCTATCTTGATTGCCTCAATTTCAGCATCATAGTTATGGCAGTACTTTCCTGTTGGAATTCTGGCCGTGTCTCTAGTATTATTTGGGTATTGTATGTACACTCCCGCTCCTCCATTTCGAACAGCATTTTGTGCTGACCCATATGTGTAGACTCGGATCCAGAGGTCCTGTGGGTATTCGTCATCAAGGAAGCTGAGAGTGGCTGTTCTGCGCTGTACACTGTTCTGTTCTTCCTTGTCAAATATTCCTCTCACTTTTGACTGGATTTGTAGCGATATTCTATGTTCATCTTTCCACGGGGTTCGCTCTGGAATAGTTGTCAGGGGGATACCAACTGTGGGAAGATCGGTGGTTTCTCTGCAGAGTTGTTTGGCCTGGTGGATGAAAGTACTTCTTTTCAACCGCCCCATAGCTAAGTTTTCAAATCGGTTCTTCATAGGGTGGCCTGGCAAGCTGGGAAACTTTTCTGCTTGTATTAGTGTTTTTGTATCTCTGCGTTCTCTTAAAGCTTGTGTCCTCCCCATTTTCTCCATTGCTACTATAGGGGTTGATTTCATCCCTCCTGTGATGACTCTAAGAGCTTGATTTTGCACCTTGTCCAGCTCCTGCAATGTAGTTTTTGATGCGGAACACCACGCAGTTGACCCGTATTCCAAGTGTGGTCGTATGCTCTGTTGATAAACTTTGCTAAGTATTTTCCCACTGGCTCCCCAAGTGGTTCCAGTTAGCTTTCTCAGGATGGCAATTTTCCTTCTGGCTTTTGCTACTGCTTTTTTGATGTGTTTTCTCCATGTCAGCCTGTCGTCGAATGTTACACAAAGGTATGTTGGTTCCTTATCTTCTCTTAGGGGTGTTCCATTTATCTGAATGCTCCCTGCCTTTTGTTTTGGAGAAAGGGTAAATAGAGTGGTGCTGCACTTGTCAGTGTTTATGCTGATAACCATCTATCCGCCCATGCAACAAATGTATCTACAGCTCTCTGTAGCAATATGGTGGCCACTGATGCATGTTCATCTGGGACGGAGAAATGTGAGTTTTCTTTAAAGGACATTACAAAGAAGAATACATACTATCCAAGACCGAATAAGGAATGCTGTTATCAAACAGATTGTGGGATAGACACTTTGTGCCACATAGTTAAAGGTAGAAGATCAAATGGTTTGGCCTTCCCGTTAGAATGCGTGCTTATTTATATGTTATGTTTTGTGCATGTATTTGTTTGCTGATGAAGGCTAGTCGTCGCAACGACCTGTGTTGTTAGTAGTTCTGTTCTGTAAAGCTGCATTACTTTGTGTTATTTTATTTTGAATGCAGCACCAACAACTACAAGCACTGACCAAAGTAGATTTGCTACGAGAGAAAGAGAACGCCCGCGAAGAAAATGGATTAACGATATGAAGAAAGATGTACAATCACACGGAATGACACTATCTAGCGCCACCCATCGGGCGCTGTTAGCCAGTTATTCATCCCCACGACGCTTGACGGCAAATGTGGAAGATGATGATGATGATGATGATGATGATGATGATGATGACAAAGTATAAAAAAATGGACGGAATGTAAACAATGCGATGAAAATTCAACCTCGTATTGAGATTGATCGCAGCGTCCTGAAATGGGCATGGAACATTTATAGATGAAAGCCCAGAGTGGTAAGAAATCTAAACAAGATTGCTTGCGTACCACTGACAGATAAATATCAAGACAACTGATAAACAATGTAGAGCATGAGGTATGTGTTAATATCTTTTGAGGTTATTTTTCTTTTTTAAATTCGCATATCCTTTACAGGACATCGCTGTCAACAGCAGCATCTTCCAGCTGTGTTGATTTCCTGGCAAGATTACGCTCAGTAGTTTGCCATTACTTTCTGAGCGACCGGCTCAGTTATCCCGCAAGTCACCCGCTACGAGACTCTGCGTGATAAACGGGATTACGGAGAAAGTGTTGTAACCCCTCGGCCAGAGAGACCGGCTTTGAGGTCATACAGTTAATAAATATATTAAAAAACTTTTGTCAACTTCACAAGGTGTTTTGGCTTTTTTTTAGCCGGTCTCCATGTCGAAGGAGTTATGGATGCGGTTTGTAATCCCGCTTACCCGCGTTTGAAACATATCTGCGCGCGATTTGGCAGTAGACCGCGTTGCGCTGGGTTTTAACGAATTGGTATGGGAGCCGGTGGTTCAGAAAGCAATGGCAAACTACTGAAAGTAAACTTGCCAAGAGATCACAACAGCAATAAAATGCTGATGGTGACAGCGATGTCCTGTAAAGTATATGTAAAAAAGGTTATTTAGTTGGTTTTTATTTTAATTAACAGACTCAGTGCCAAACTGAGAGTAGGATAGAACCTTACCAAAATAGAAGGCTGAAAATGGAAAGTAGAAATGTGTCACAAATATGAATGAAAGTAGTTAATGGTAGCAGACATGTGGTATTATATAACAAATTAAAGGGATTGCATAGGAAAACTACTGTATATAATCCCATGTCAGATTCGG
>JACEFZ010028460.1:100000-197272 GCA_014155875.1 Cepaea nemoralis
ATGGGATGAAACAATAAGAAGAAATTATGAGACGAGATGATGAGATTAGATGATGAGGCGAGATTATGAAATGATGAGCTGAGATATTGAGTTGAGATTATGAGAGGAGATGATGAGATGATGAAATAATGAGATGAAATAGTGAGATGAAATGATGAGATGGTATGATGAAATTATGAGATGAAATGATGAGATGAGATGATGACATTAGAGGATGAGATGAGACTATGAGATGAAATGATAAAATGATGAGATAAGATAATGAGATGAGATATGATAAGAGATGATGACATGAGATGATGAAATCTTCAGATGAGATGATGATATGGGATTATGAGGAGAGATTAAAAGATGAGATTATGAGATGAGTTTATGCGAAGAAATTATGAGATGCGATGATGAAATGATGAGATGAGATGAAATGATGAGATGAGATGAAATGATGAGAAGAAATTATGAAATAATGAGATGAGATGAGATAATGAGAAGAAATGATGAGACGAGATGATAAAATGATGAGATGAGATAAAATGAGGTGGTGAGATGAGATCATTTACACGCCACACTACAGCACACTTGCCTGCCTGCCTTCCATGATCGGTGATCATGTATTCGAATCCCCTGGATATTTCCCCCGTTGACCTGAGCTCCCAGTCTGCCCAGGCTAAACGGGGATCCATGAAATTTTCTGGGAGATAAAGGCGGGCTGACATGGCATTTACCACACGAGCCACCAAGTGCCGACCGGTGTAGAATGCGCAAGTAGCACCATTTACCCAATACGCCCACGGCATGAATTACAATTAGTAAGTAGCACATTTGTTTCGTTTTCTTTTCATTGTTCTCACTTTTTCAGCTATCCATTCTTCTCATTCCGTTCTTATGCCTTAATGTAGTCACTGTTTTGCCTTCACCGTGTGTATAAGTCGTGTTTTGTATATGTATTTGCTTGCTGATGAAGGCTTGTCGCCAAGACGCCCTGTGTTTTCCGTAATTAATTAATTTTTGTTGCGTATCCCTTACGGGACGTTGCAGTCAACACCAGCATTTTCAGCTGCTGTTGATGTACTAGGCAAGTGTTACGTTCAGTAGTTTGCCATTGCTTTCTGAACGACCGGCCTCTATACCTTTTTCGAAAAAACCAGCACCTCCGTGTTTCGAACCCGGGTATACGGGCTCACAAACCACGTTCTCAAGCCCTTCAGCCACAGATTGCGCGCTGTAAAACTGTATTACTTTGCGTGATTTTATATTGTTCTCATGCCGGACCTGTGGCAAAGGGGGTATGAATGTAATTCGTAAACCAGGATACCGCGCTTGAAACACAACTGCGGTCGATTTGGAAGCAGGTAGACATGCGTTGTTTTACATACAATGGTATGAGTGCCGATCGTTCAGAAAGCCATGGCAAACTACTGAACGTAAACTTGCCCAGAAACCACACACAGGCAAAAAATGCTTGAGTTGACTGCTACGTCCTGTAAGGGAAATGTAACTAACTCATGGCATGAAGAGTATTCATTTACTTATTTATATCCACATAGGTCAAGGACACTGTTACATACCATAGACACATTCGGCGTATGGTGCTAAACTTTCGGTGGGTGCTGGGTCAAAATCATGTCGACAAACTTGACTTCTATGGGTGCCATGAGATAGCCCCCAGCAGTCATTTTAGGCTGGGTGGGTCCCGGGTGAATGTCTAAATTGCTCGAATTCACTATTACTTATTGTGCTACACTGAACAACAACAAAATACTTCTGGGCGAATTAGCACCCGAGCACATCGCGTGAGTTTAAGTTACATCACTATGTCATGGCATCAATGAATTATTCTATTATTAGTATTTCTACGCACAAACAAACTAGAATAAATTAAAGAACAACCGCTAACAACGGTGGCTACAAAAGCCCACTTCTTGATCGCGTGAAGCATCGACGAATTGAGTACACATTATAACAGGCTATGTTTGGTGGCAACACGAAGTGGATAATGCATTTGAGAAATTTAACGATAATTATGATGGACTGCGAAACCGCTTTCTCCGGGTTCCTCTGTTACTGGAAGCTCTGTCGGCAAAGGCCAATCTCTTTCCAGTGATTTCTTTATCCATCAATCTAGGCCCTGTCTCCACCCTCGCTCACTGTGTGATCCGATTGGTCGCTACCGCAGTCCGGTCTCCGCCTTGAGCTGTATTATGTTATTCCCGTGCCATGTTTATTTCTTTCATTTATTTTTGATTCGCATAGGAACACACCGACAAGCATTAACTAGAGGTTTCAATCACGAGCGACGATTGCTGTTTATGTTTTAAAGGATCTGCTAAACTAAAGAAGGAACAGTGTGTTTCGGCACTAAAATCCTCAATTTATTGTGTAAAACGTGTAACATGAATTGTGATGCCGATTACACTGTGTGTAATTTGGATTCGTACGATAGCTACCACCAGTCATACATCTCTAGTTCTGGCATTTACGAGTTTCAGAACAACAACAATAACAACAGCCGGTCCAGTTTGGGCAGCGATCTTATATGTCCGGCATCTTACTACAGCGGCGACTCTTCCATGCCCGCCCAAGTGGGAACTCAAGGGGAACACAGGTTATGTTCTAGTGGTTCACTGCAACCAGTTTGTGGTTATGGTTCATCAGCGCTTGGCGTCATCGCCAGCAGAAGCTCTAACAGAGGACACTATCACACTTACCACCACACCACGGCATCCTCACACCACCACCACCACTCGGATTCTCACCAAACTGATGTTCATCACCACCCTCAAAGTGCCACCTACTGTCGTAGTTCTAGCTCCAACGGACACTGCACACACCCTACATTTACCGGCCATGGTCAGGCAGTGACCACAGACATTGGCGCGGCGCCACACACAGGTCAACATCCAATTTTAGGCTCAACTCCAAATTTTCTGGAAATTCCAACCAGATCTGGATATCGCGCATCCGGTCTTTCAGCGGACACTGCCAAATATCCAGCTGTCAGTCAGGAGTGCCCGCATTATGGGAACCCTTCTGTGGCGGTGCCCAATGGATACCTGGGCACATCATCGCCACCATCACCCTCATTGAAGTCCGATGGATGCATCAGTCAGTACGGCGTCCAGGGCAAACCATTCCGGTGGATGACCATCAAGAGAAATCAAACAAAACCAGGTGAGAACTGCAGTAACCAATTTGTTACTGTCACTCTTTCTACGTCATGAATTTGTTAGTGTAACTCTTTTTATTGCAAAGCTTGTTACCGTAATTTTTTTTCTATCACAAGAATTAGTTACTGTGATTCGTTCAACGTCAAGAATTTGTTAGTGTAACTTTTTCTATTCAAAAGTTTGTTACCGTAACTTTTTCTGTTCCACGAATTTGTTACTGCAACTCATTCTACCACAAAATTTGTTAATGTAACTCTTTCTATCCCAAGAATGTTTAGTGTAATTCTTACTATTTCAAGCAATTGTTACTATAACTCTATCTATCCCAAGAATTCGTTAATATGCACCATTCACACTCAAGCATGTGTTAATGTAATTCTTATTAATGCAAGAAATTGTTACTATAACTCTTTCTATCCCAAGAATTTGTTAATATACATCATTCTTTTCGAACAGTTTGTTACTGTAATTCTTTCTACTTCAATAATGTGTCATTGTAACTCTCCTGAAACTAGAGATTTGCTGTTGTAACACTTCCAATGCCAAGAATTTGTTGTTATACCTAATTCTATCCCAAAAATGTGTTACTGTTAAACTTGCTCCATCTCAAGAATTTGTTTTTGTATTTCATTCTATTTCAAGAAGTGTTACGGCAATTATGTCTTCTTCAATTATGTATTAATGTAGCTTTTTTAATCTCTGTAATATGTAACTAATTTTTCTATCCCAAGAATTTGTTACGGTAATTCTTAATATTCTATAAATGTGCTAATGTTAAGACTTTCTATCCCAAGAATGGAGTATTGTTAAGTTTTTCTATTCCAAAACTGTATTAATGTTAAGTCTTTCTGTCCCAAGAATGTGTTAATGTTAAGTCTTTCTATTCCAAGGATGTTTTAATGTTAAGTCTTTATATTCCGAGAATTTGTGACAATAACTCTCTCTCTCTCTCTCTCTCTCTCTCTCTCTCTCTCTCTCTCTCTCTCTCTCTCTCTCTCTCTCTCTTTCTCTTGTGTGGGTGGGAGATGGGTGGGTTGATGCATGTATGGGTGCCTGGGTTGTGTGTGTGTGTGTGGGGATGTGTGTGTGTGTGGATGTTTGTGGGTGGTGGATGGGTGGATGGGTGGGGTCAGGTATGTGTGACATGGGGGTGTGTGTGGGTTGGTAGGGGATGTGTGTGTGGGGGATTTGTGGTGAGTGGGGGATGTGTGGATAGGTGGGGAATGTGTGTCATAACATGGTAAAATGCATTGTTTATGTTTACAACATTCATTTGACAATGTTTTTTTTTTTCTATGTGAATGTATCATGCACTATTGATGAACGAAAGATGAGTGATTGGAAGGGCCGAATGTAAGGCAGGCTTGCGTGCCCAATTTGTTACCATTTGAAAATAAAGTGTTTTCGTTGGTTCGTTCGTTCGTTCTCTATCCCACTAGTGTGTTATTGTAATTCTTATTATACCAACAAGTGTTAACGTTAAACTCTTTATATTCCAAGAATGTATTACTGTAACTCTATATATCCCATATCTCTAGATTGTGTTACTCGCCGCGTTGCTAACTTACGGGGTATGTGAGTCGGTCGCTCAGAAAGCAATGGTAAACTACTGAGCGTAATCTTGCCAAGAAATTAACAATCAGCGGAAAGATGCTAATGTTGACAGCGATGTCCCGTAAAGGATATGGGAACAAACAAAAACCCCCCAAAAAATTGTTAGTACAAATGATGCTGGATGGATTGCGACGGTGGCATGGAGGAATATCAACGGTAGAGGTGGTCCAGAAAACCAAAGACAGAAATCTGTGGAGAGTCATGAACGTCTACGCCAGTCGGCATGGCACTTGATGATGACACATTCTTTACCTCTATTACCTTCAGGCGCACTAGCGCACAGCCATGCACAATGTAAACATGTAAAGAGCATAAATTTCAAGTCCCATGACTTATTGTGACAATGTGAGCGTAAATCACAAAGAACCCAGTTTCAGGCTATGAGCCGCACTGAGTATGTGGCCAAGTAGATGTAAAGAACCCAGTTTTCACGCCTTGAATCGTAGTATTTTGTACATGGTGCTAGTCCAATAACTTTTAGACCAATCGGCAGTCAGTTGTTGTTGTTGTTGTTGTTGTTGTTGTTGTTGTTGTTGTTGTTGTTGTTGTTGTTCTTCTTCTTCTTCTTCTTCTTCTTCTTCTTCTTCTTCTTCTTCTTCTTCTTCTTCTTCTTCTTCTTCTTCTTCTTCTTCTTCTTCTTCTTCTTGTTCTTCTTCTTCTTCCTCTTCTTCTTCTTCTTCTTCTTCTTCTTCTTCTTCTTCTTCTTCTTCTTCTTCTTCTTCTTCTTCTTCTTCTTCTTCTTGTTCTTCTTCTTCTTCTTCTTCTTCTTCTTCTTCTTCTTCTTCTTCTTCTTCTTCTTCTTCTTCTTCTTCTTCTTCTTCTTCTTCTTCTTCTTCTTCTTCTTCTTCTTCTTCTTCTTCTTCTTCTTCTTCTTCTTCTTCTTCTTCTTCTTCTTCTTCTTCTTCTTCTTCTTATGTTTGTGTGGGTGGGTGAAGGTGTGGTTGGGTTTGTGGGTGGGTGAAGGATGTGTGTGAGGGTGGGGGATGTGTGCTTAGATGGGTGGTTGGGATGTGTGAGTGTGGGTGGGTAGATAGGAGATGTATGTGTTGATGAGTGGGTAAGGGATGTGTGGGTGTTAGTGGTTGAGGGATAAGTACGTGTGTCTAGGGATGTGTGAGGGGATGAATGTATGGGTTGTGTGTGCGTGGATGGGAGGTGTGTGTTTGTGAATGGGGAATGTGTTGGTGGGTGGGGATGTGTGTGAGGGATGTTTGTATGGGTGGGGAGATTGTGCGTGGGTGGGGATGTGTGTGTATATGGGTAGGGGTGTGTGGTTAAGGGATGTGTGGCTGGGGGAATGGGTGGATGGAGGATGTGTGGTTGGGTGGATGATGTGTGGTTGGGTAGAGGATGTGTGGGTGGGTGATTGTATATGAGTAAGGGTGTGTGGTTAAGGGATGTTTGGTTGGGGGATGGGTGGGTAGAGGATGTGTGGGTGGGTAGAGGATATGTGGGTGGGTGAGTGTGTGCAGGTTAGGAGATGGTGGGGGATGTTTGTAGGTGCGGGCTCGGGATCTGTGAGTGGGCTGGGGGAGATGGGAGATTATGTAGGTGAGTGCGGAATTTGTGTGTGGGTAGGTGCAGAATATGTGAGTTGACGGGGAGACATGTGTGTGGCTGAAGAATGTGTGTTTGGTTGGGTGGTTGGAGGTGTGTGGGTGGAGGAGGATATTGGGTGAGTGATTGTTGGTGGGAAATGGGACGGGTAGAGGATATGTGAGTGGGTGGGGAGATGTGTGTAGGTGGGGGACGTGTGGGTTATTGAATGTATGTGTGCTTGGGGTGTGGGTGGATGGGATGTGTGGTGGGTGAGAGGTGTGTGTGGGTGGGGAGATGTGTAGGTGTAGGGATGTGGTGGATGGGTGGAGGAATGTATTGTATGTGTGTGTGGTTGGGTGGGGAAGTTGGAGTGAATGGGGGATGTGTGGGTGGGTGGTGGATGTGTCTCATAACATAGTAATATGCATTGTTTATGTTTACAAAATTCATGTGACAATGTTTTTTTCCTATGCACTGTTGATGAAAGAAAGATGAATGATTGGAAGGGCCGAATGTAAGACGGGCCTTCGTGCCCAATTTATTACCCTTTGAAAATAAAGTCTGTTCGTTCGTTCGTTCGTTCGTTCGTTCGTTCGTTCGTTCGTTCGTTCGTTCTTCTTCTTCTTCTTCTTCTTCTTCTTCTTCTTCTTCTTCTTCTTCTTCTTCTTCTTCTTCTTCTTCTTACAGTTTGACTCAAATAACTCGTTAAATGTTATTTTTCTTATCAGTCAAATGTTATTTTTCTTATCAGGTAAATGTTATTTTTCTTATTTGTTAAATGTTATTTTTCTTATCAGTTAAATGTTATTTTTTCTTATTAGTTAAATGTTACTTTTCTTATCAGTTAAATGGGTACTATTAAATGTAATGGTAATGAATGCATATCACACACACACACACACCCACACCGACACTCACACACACATCCACCCACCCACATACACACACACACAACACAACACAACACACACACACACACGCAAGCACGCACGCACGCGCGCGCGCGCACACACACACACAGATGGAAAAGCAGAATCGGTAAGCTTTCTAGAACACGACCACCAGTAACAAAATGGACGTTACTGCCAAAGCCTTCATCAGCACACAAACAGCAAGAACACACCGATAACACATCCACAGGTAATTATGAAAAATATGGATCTAGAACCCAATAGTATTAAAAGGGTATAAAATATTCCTTATTTTTACTTTATCATATATATTATAATATAATCGCCATTACCCGCTTCGGACAACTATCACCTTCAAATTATAGTGCATTTACATTTGGTAAATGCACTATAACTGATTAAAAAAAAACACTATAACTGATAAAAAAAGGAGGAGTCCTGATAGCAGGATTAGAAACCAGATTGACTACATTCTCACTAGCAGAAGATTTAGAAACGCGCTAACAGTAGCAAAAACAGTTCCCAGTGCTGATTGTTCTAGTGACCACAGATTACTTACAGGAACATTGAGTATAAAGTTGAAGAAAGTCAAGTATATAACAGGAAACACTAAATATGATTTGTGTACATTGAGTAATGACAAGGAAATACAAAACAAATTCAACATAGAAGTACAGAACAGATTTGAAATATTGCCTGATATAGAGATACTATTCCAGGATGTGGATGATCAATGGGAAACGTTTAAGAATTCAATCAATGTGGCTGCAGAAACAACTATTCCAAAATTAAAGAAGGTGGGTCTAAGAAATGGATGACTGAAGAAATTTTACACCTCATGGAAACAAGAAGACTCAACAAAAATAAGTATGTCAAATATGAAGAAATCCACAGACAAGTCAGAATATTATGTAAGGAGGCAAAAGAATCATGGCTTGAGGAAAAGTTCTTAGAAATTGAAAATCAACACAACAGTCAAAATACCAAATTAGTGCACAAAAGAATTCAGGAACTTACTAATAAAAGAACAAGTACATCAACAGGCTGTCTAAAAACTAAAGATGGCAAAATCATAATAGAAAAAGACCAGATTCTACATGTATGGACAGATTATGTGAAACACCTTTATGATGATAACAGAGACGAACAGTATGATATTAGATTTAATAATGAAGGACCGCCAATTTTGGAGATGGAGGTTCGAAATGTTCTTAAGCATATGAAAGCTGGCAAGGCCACCGGTGCAAATAACATCACAACAGAAATGATTAAAGCTTTAGAAGAATTTGGACTAGAGCAAGTCACCAGACTGATGAACACATTATATGATACTGGAGATATACCTCCTGAATTATGTAACTCTGTATTTATTGCAATCCCAAAGAAATCAGGAACCTTGGAATGTGATCAACATAGAACAATTAGTATAATGAGTCACATCACAAAGAGCTTGCTAAGAATTAGCATGCAAAGAGTGAGGAAGAAGATACAACCTGAAATAGGGGAAGAACAATGTGGGTTTGTAGAAGGAAAGGGTACAGTAAATGCTGTGTATATGCTGCGAACAGTTATTGAACGTGCTATAGAAGTAAACAAGGATATACATCTTTGCTTTATTGACTATACAAAGGCTTTTGATAGAGTTAGACATGTCAACATGGTGGATATGCTTGCAGATCTACAAATTGATGGGAAAGACATTAGACTTATAAAAAACATATATTGGAAACAACAAGCTGCAATAAGGATTGATAATGAAGTGGGACAGTATCAGCCAATTAAAAGAGGTGTTAGGCAGGGATGTGTGATGTCTCCAGATCTTTTTTCCCTATACAGTGAAAATATTTTCAGAAATGTAGAGGATATAAATGGAATCAGCATTGGAGGACGAAACATCAATAACATTAGATATGCAGATGATACAGTATTAATTGCAGACAATGCGCAGGACCTGCAACAATTAGTAGATGCGGTTGTTGTACACAGTGAGCAACTGGGGTTAGAATTAAATTGTAAAAAGACTCAGGTTATGGTCGTCACTAGGAAGGAAGAAGTGCCACAATGTAATATACAAGTAAATGGAAATATTCTTCAACAAGTGAATCGGTACAATTATCTTGGAACAGTCATAACATCTGATGGGAGATGCCTTGAAAAGATTAGAACAAGAATCGCCATGGCGAATGTAGCCTTTAGCAAGATGAAAAACATTCTGACCAATAAAAAGATGTCAATTGAAACGAGAAAAAGAGTATTGAGGGATACATAGAGCCTGTTCTTTTGTATGGATGTGAAACTTGGACAATGGGCAGTCAAGCTGAAAAACATCTGATGGCTGCAGAAATGTGGTTTCTGAGGAAAATGCAAAGAATACCATGGACAGACAGAAAAACCAATGACCAAGTACTACAGGAGACAAATGAACATCGTAAATTGATTAGAGAAATTAGACGTAAACAGTCAAAATTTTTTGGACATGTTATGAGAAGAAATTGATTGGAGAACTTGGTGACAACTGACAAGATCGAAGGAAACAGACCAAGAGGCAGACCGAGAGGAAAATACCTGGATGGCTTGGCCACATGGCATGGACGAGACAGGAACACTGAGCTGATCCACGACACTGGTGATCGAGTGAAATGGCGAGTCATGACTGCCCACGCTTTCCGGCATGGCACATGATTGATTGATTACATTTGGTTGCCTCCGTATAAAAATCCATATCTCAGTAACCAGCTGAGGGAAAATTATGAGATTTAGCATATAACCTTATCATTATGTCCACCCACTCCCGTGTGTTGCCGGGGCCCATAAGGGAATCAAAGAATAGCAACACTGTAGCCTACCACGCATGTCGTAAGAGGCGACTAAGGAGGCTTCATGCTTCCGTCGCCCTGCTACTGAGTGAGTGCGTGGCGCGACACTGTGAGCTGTGAGTTTCGTGTGAAATGCTTTTGAATCTGCCCGAGGTTTTTTTGGAAGGTGACTACATGTTCGGAGCGATGGCAGATGGCTATGTCCTAGAGTTGACCGGTTTTTGCCTTATGCAGAAATGCGTGTATGCTGGGCTTCTGGTTGACTGCCACTGCCATCGACGGTGAACTGTATTTCGTGGACTGTGTGGGTGAACATCTAGGAAACATCCAGATGGAAAAATGACTGCCGATTCCATCAGAGATGAACTGGGTGTTTCGTGGTGGACTATTGTGTTGACATTCTGGCGGCGGCATTATGCACAGTGTATCTGTGCGGGTTGTTGTTTGTCGATTGGCCTTAATCAAATTGAGCAATAATCAAATTGATTTATTTGTTGTTTCGGGATTTGAGATTTTTAAATATTGAGCACAACACACTACTGGCAACGCTTATCGCATTCAGGTATGAACCTAAGGCCTATCCACATCAATGTGGAAGCACTAGACTCCAGTTTCGCTCTCGTTTGAGCTCTTCAGTAGTGCATATCCTTGACCGGACCCGGAAACAAACCCCGGATCACCTGCGCTTTGATTATTGCTCACTGGACCTTAGGCGGCCTGGTGTGCCTTGCCAGTGAGAAGACCTGATCGTTCGGGTCCACATCGATTGACGGACGTCAGTCGCGGCGATCGGGCAAATCTTGAGCTACGGCCTACGATGGGTGACGTTGTGGTATTCTGTTGTGATATTTGGCTGTGTCCAGCGTGTGCCGCGTGGTCTAGTGTTTACACACCCGCTTCACGCGCCAGTGATCCGGGGTTTGTTTCCGGGTCCCATCAAGGATATGCACTACTGAAGAGCTCAAACGAGAGCGAAACTCGAGTCTAATGCTTCCACATTGACGTCGATAGGCCTTAGGTTCATACCAGAATGCGATCAGTGTGCCAGTAGTGGGTTGTGCTCAATATTTGAAAATCTCAAATCCAGAAACAACAAATAAATCAATTTTATTAATGCTCACTGGGCCTTAGGCGGCCTGGTGTGCCTTGCCAGTGAGAAGCCCTGATCGTTCGGGTCCACATCGATTGACGGACGTCAGTCGCGGCGATCGGGCAAATCTTGAGCTACGGCCTACGATGGACCTTTGTGGTATTCTTTGTGGAACGTTGTGGTATTCTGTTGTGATATTTGGCTGTGTCCAGCGTGTGCCGCGTGGTCTAGTGTTTACACACCCGGTTCACGCGCCTGTGATCCGGGGTGTGTTTCCGAGTCCAGTCAAGGATATGCACTACTGAAGAGCTCAAACGAGAGCGAAACTCGAGTCTAGTGCTTCCACATTGACGTGGATAGGCCTTAGGTTCATATAATGCATTGTCCATGATTAGACAAGACGGTCTATCAAGGGATGGAAGTACTGTATTCTCGAGCCAATCTCTAAATACATTACCATTCATCTCATTATGATAATCCCTATTGTCTGTATGGCTTGATACGAACAAGAGCCCAGAATTCTGTAGTAAGCCATTATGAGTACTACCAGCATAGGCTATGACCAAACGCTGTCCTTTACTACTGGGCACATGACGCTTTATCTTTCCATCCACTGATTGCCATTCCTTTTCACTTGTTTGGTGCGCATTGATCCACGTCTCATCCAAATACACTATGTCATAATATTCTTTGCGCATTTCCCTTATTTCACGTAGGTATCTGCTTTTCATGGCTCCTAAATGCGGTTGCTCGCAAAGGATATTTCTACCTCCCTTGTACTTTCTAAAAGTGAAGCATATTGTCCTTATAATTTTCCACAAAGTTGTTTTGGATAGCTCTATGTTATTGTTCTTTCTCAACCAAACCCTCAGTTTTCTTACAGTCACTGTTTCTTTGGCATCCATCATTTTTATAATAACTCGCCTGATGACATCCTTGTCAAAGCTGTCTACAATTGCCTTTCTACCTACCGTTTGCTTATCGCGTGTTGGTTCCATTCCAGATTCTTGCACCCATCGACGAAATGACAGTTTACTCAAACCCAATGCATGCATGCATGCATCATCATCATCATCATCATCATCATCAAGTGCCCTGCCAGCTGGCGTAGGCGTTCATGGCTCTGCACAGATCTCCACAGAAACTCTGCTGCTGATATTCCTCCGTGCCACCGTCTCAATCCATCCAGCATCATTTCTCTTGGTCTGCCTCTACCTCTCTTCCCCTCCATCTTTCCAGTTGTCACAATGTTCTCCAATGCCTCTCTTCTCATTACATGACCAAAGAAAGCTGTTTGTCTCTTTCTTATTGTTGTATATAGTGCTCTAGTTTCATTAGCCTGTTTCAGGCAGTCGTTGTTAGTTACTCTGGCAGTCCAAGCAATTCGAAACATTCGTCTCAGGAACCACATCTCTGTTGTTTCTAATTTCTTCTTAATTTGTTCATTTACATTCCAAGATTCACTGCCATACAGCAAAACTGGTTCTACATAGCATTTCAGCACTCTCTTTCTTACACTCAGTGATAGTGACCTATTGCACAAGATACTCTTCATTTTCTGAAATGCGGCTTTTGCTTGCCCTATTCTGCTCTTAATCTCTATTGTACATCTTCCATCTGATGTTATAAATCCAATGCATGCACTGTTCTTTTTTTTCGGGATTTCTAACAGTAAGAAACAGTTTCCTGCGATTAGCTTCTTGACAAAAATATGTGCACAACTTCATAGCGATGCTTTGAAGTGTACACAATTTCACATTCAATCCCATTGAACAATATTCTCACATTCAAATATTAGCTATTGATATTATATTAATGGTAAGATTTATTTATATATTTATTTATATAAACACGTTTTATGAAAGAACCCACACTGAAGACACCTTTCCAAAACGGAAACCACGAGACAATTTTTAAAAAGCGCGGATGTGTCTTGGTGAAGCTGTAATACTTTCAAAATTATGGACTTAATCTCTGAGCTGTAAATTATATACCGCATATAAACAAACATTGAAATCTGCTGTACAATCTCCAGAACAAAATTTATTTTGTTGGGCGGACATAATGATAAGGTTATATGCTAAATCTCACAATTTTCCCTCAATTGGTTACTGAGATATGGAATTTTATATTGGGGCAGAAAAAAATTAACAGACTATAACAGTATACCACAACAAGCAATGATGTACAGACCAAATGGAAGCAGAGGAAGAGGCCGACCACATAAACGATGGACAAAGAGCATAGCAGAGTCCATGGGCATATCGATACATGAAGCCCATGAGCGGGGATTCTCCCGCTGTTTATACTTCACCTCGACACAGCAAGGTATAAGAGGAACCTGATGAGATGAGAGAGATGAAACCCATTGTAGGCTATAGCTCAAAGTTTGTCCGATCGCTGCGACTGACATCCATCAATCGATATGGACCCGAATGATCAGGTCTTCTCAATAGAATTTGTCGAAAATACTGGAAATTACTCAAACATATATTACGAGGATGTGCCGATCACACATGTAAAAAAAATAGTTGCATGTCCTTTACAGCACGTCACAGCCAACCCCATTTTTGTCGTTTTTGATCTACTAGGCAAGTTTACGTTTAGTAGTTTGCTATGGCTTTCCGAACGACCATTTATTTTGTATTTGATCCGTTTAATGAGCACTTAACTGAACTTTCATAATATATAATTTGTGTTTGATCTGTTTAATTGACACTTTATTGAGCTATCAGAAACATATATTTTCTGTTTGATCCGTTTAACGGACACCATTTGAACTGCGAGAACATATATTTTCTGGTTGCTGAAACGGACGTTGTTAGAACATATCTTCTCTGATTGTTCCTTAAATAGACACCTACTATTTTCTGATTGCTTCCTTAAATGAAGACATGATTTTCTACTCATTAAACAATAGATGGCACACATTTTTACCATGACTACGAAGGAATAGCAGCACAAAGTTTTAATTAGGCACATTCAAGCTGCTTATATCTGCAGAGAAAGTTGATTTGTTTCTTCAACGGGTTCTCCAGTTATGATGCACGACGCGACATATCTTATTAAATATAACTGCTGCTTCAGAACAATGGAGAAGTCAAAGGCCAGGGTTGTGATAAAATTCCTGAATTTCCAGTGTAAAAAGCCCATAGAAATACAGAGAGAGAGAGAGAGATGAATTAGTATTTCACGACCCCCTGTCCTTTGTACGCTGTGGATTTTAAACGCAGAGGTGTTTCCAAGGCACCAGGGCCGGTTATATACTGGCCAAGACCTATTGACGCGTCCTCGCCGAGCGTCCTGGGCAACAGGTCCCTTCGGGGTCCTGGCTGAAGTCAATAGGATCGTTGATTCCTCCGAAGTCGGAGAGTGTCTGCCTGTACGGCGAGGAACCACCAGTCTGCACACCAATAAGCCAGACATGGGACAACGGATACTCACGCAAACCTCAGGTCCTGTATGACATCACACTGATGTTGGACAACAGGATGCCTTCATCCGACATACATGACTTTGCGTTGGAGCTCAAGCCAATGAACACAAGCAAGCAAGCAAACATTTTGTCTACACGGATGCGAAGGGGGTTATAGACGCAATTCGTAATCCCGCATACCGCGTTCGAAACACAGATGCGGGTGATTTGCAAGCAGACCGTTTTACATTGGTTTCCATTCAAAAGAATGAGCGTTGGTCATTCAGAAAGCAATGGCAATCTACTGAACGCGAACTTGCCAAGAAATAACAAACAGACCCCCCCCCCCCCCCCTTTCCCAAAAAAGCTATGGAGTTGGCTGCCACGTCCTGTAAAGGATATGCAACTAACTTTTTAATTATGCAATCAATTAATGGTCCATAACATTCTACAGACATGCCAAAATGTTTGTGAGGATCCTCAGAATGCATCGACAGAAATGCAGAAGAGTGAAGAAATCACTGACCAAGATACAACATTTGCAATTATATAGATAGCTAGTGCGGTAAGATTGAATGACAGAACAGTTAATAGAGTTCTATACATCTGACAACATATGACACAAGTGTGTGTCCGTTGGGTCCCTCGTTTGTTGACACCTGAACAGAAGCAAACGGGGGTAAATTGCTGATGACAGTTACTCAAAAAGTACAAGTCAGAAAACATTTTGGTCACTGTGGTAACAGCAGATGAGACATGGGGTAAAATATATTAAAGGACGCTTTACTGTGCCTTACGACGTAATGGATGTATAGTGATAGACTCATATATTTATAGACAATTCTGCACTCCGGGATTGACATACCAATACCACACCAGACGCATTTACTTCCCAAAACATTTCCTGGTGCCCATTTTATACTGGGTGAACCCATGAATCCTGAACAAATTATCAAAATCTGCCTTGATGCAGAATCGAACCCTTGACCACCGCGCGGCTGGCCGAGTGGCCAGAACGCCGGACTCTCGTTCGGGAGACCCGGGTTCGATCCCTCGGTAAGGTGTGGGATTTTTTTCTGTCTGGGGCAAAATGAAAATCCTAACCTGCACAGTTCGCGGCGACTACACTAACCAGGCGGCCTTTATTTCTCGGGCTCAAAGACCCCTCTGCCATACACCGTAAGGTACTATATTGGCAGTAAATGATAGTTATGACAGACCACCGTGCGGACAGGCAAACGTCTAGCCATTACGCCGCCATGGCACCCGGTGGGGCATAGGTTCACCATTTAGGCCCGCAATCCAAAATGTCCAGCCAACAATGGAAGACCCCTGGCTTTTCAGTACCGGTCAGAGACGTCTGCCACAAACACGATGCTGACTGCTTCTCTCTCTCTCTCTCTCTCTCTCTCTCTCTCTCTCTCTCTCTCTCTCTCTCTCTCTCTCTCTCTCTCTCTCTCTCTCTCTCTCTCTCTCTCTCTCTTGTTAATAGATTATCTATTGCCTTGCCGCAACGCGGTTAACGGACTAAGCAGATCTCCTGACCATACTAGAAAAGAAGTTGTGACCAGAGAAGGTTGGCTCGCATGCATTCAAAAACTTTTATTTTTGCTTCGAGACAACGCGCCCTCTCACAAAGCATGGCTTGTGCAGCCAGCAGCCATTGGTCTCAACATTGAGATTATTCCACATCCACTCTATTCATCGGATTTGGCTCCATCATTTTCCACTATTCCCCCAAATATTAAAATAATTAAAACAACATCAACAACAACAACAACTCAAAGGGAATTATCTTGACACTGAAGACGTCTTACCCGCATATGGTTTAGTTAGAAAAATAGGGTCTTCTTTTTCAAAAATCTTTTAAAGTCAAGCAGAGATCGCCGAAGTGTGTCAATTCAGGCTACATTGAAAACGATATAAGGACTAAACATTATGTAAATAGTCTATAACATTTCCTTCGTTAGTTGCAAGCCATATACATTACATCGCAATCAACCCCAGCGTTTGGTAATTTGACCGTCTGTGATTTACTAGTAACATTTTACATTCAGAATGTTGTTATTGCTTTCTGAACGACCGACGCCCATAACATTGCAATCAACGCAAAACGGTTTACTTCCCAAATAGTCCTTAGCTGGTTTCGAACAATCGACTCGGTATGACAAGGCATTGTGAAACTAGTTATCTGCTCTCAAAGCCACCATGACAAAAATAAACAACCAGCCTCGCGTACACCCTAACACTCAGACACCTTGTAATGTTATATCAAACTTCCCGCTCTTCTGTACTTGTCTGTCATGCCTAAAGCCAAGAAGCCTGGGTAGAGACAGGTGTTCTCAATACGATATCCACACAATGGTGCCTCAACAATGTTAGCCTAGCACTAGAGTGGTGATATGTACATCTCGAGAACAACTGGTGAAACCGTAGGGCCCGGCCGTCGAGTTTACTCACTAGTTCAAACATTTTCACACTCACACGTTCAAACATTGTCACCACTTATTCGCTTGCTTGGCACCAAAATGGTTTTGTTCCTTTCAAATTATATTCACTCTTAGTTGAGTTAGGATAATTTTTGAAAATACTTTTAAAAAGGGAGTCTCCGTGATGAAGTGGTTAAGCCGTTCGCCTCGCGATCTGAAGGCTGTGGGTTCGATCCCTGGCTAGGTCTTTCGGTTCACCGGTGCAGTTTTCCCGGAGACTCCTAAGGGTCGTCGCCGGAGCTACGGAGTTCGTGCTTTGTGTGATGATTTCTGCAGGTCGACTTTGCGGAAAGAGACCGAGCCATAATGGGATAAACACCCGAGGCAATGAAGTCGATCCTCTCGACTTTTAAGACATGTGTGTATTTGAAAATAAAAGTACGGCACCATGTTACACGCTTGAACATGAATCGGGTATATGGTGCTAAACCCATATTTTGATAGTCCAATCGGCACCCGTGGGTGAAGTGCACAGTATCACACCGGTCGCTTTCATTTCCCATGGTATTTACAGGTCCCTATTTTAGACTGGCTCGAACTGGTGTCCAGGTACGTTGTTAACAAATCGAATCCACTCGATTCGGGGTCGAACTCCTGATCACTGTGACGGTGGGTGAGTGTCATGTCACTACACTACCGCGCATTTGGGAGTCAACATTTCCAGGCATTGCTAACTGGATTTCAGCATTTATGACCGCCAGTTTAATTGATTGAGTGCGATGAGATTATTTATCGTCTTAAGCCATGGGATTATATATCGTCGAAATGTTGTCATCGCGAAATGTTGTCTCAATTAAAATAGCAATACAGTAGCCTTCCTTAAGCAACCTGTTTTAATTTGATATATAATATAACATATCTGCTACCATATTAACAACTTTTAGTCCATAACTGTGTCACACCCCTACTTCCCATTTGCGTCATCCATTTTTGTTTGGTCCAAATTTAAGTGTTTTTTTTTTCGGTTTTTTTCCCCCGGTAATGAATCTGTTAACAGATCTTTTTCTTCTTTTATTTTTCTTCTTTTTTTTTGGGGGGGGGGGGGGGGGGGGGGTTCTTTTGTCTTTTCGTTCAAATTTACTTTTTTTTTTTGGTTCAAATTTTACGTTTTATTTTGGTTCAAATTTACGTTTTATTTCTGTTGGTTCAAATTTACGTGTTGTTTGGCACTGAATCTGTTAAACAGTCTTATTCTTCCTATTGTTTTGCAGTCTGTCTTAGTAACAATTTGTAATTATAACCATTTGTCATCATCATCATCATCATCATCATCATCATCATCACCATCATCATCATCATCATCATCATCATCATCATCATCATACATCATCATCACCATTACCATCATCATCATCATCATCATCACCACCATCATCACCACCATCATCACCATTACCATCATCACCACCACCACCATCATCATCATCATCATCATCATCATCATCATCATCATCACCATCACCAGCATGCAGTGCCATCTCTGCAGGAAAGGTTAGCGGTAATGGATCTCCGGCCGCTGTGTTGACCCTTGCTTTTACACTTGCTATATACAACATTAAGAAAGAGGCAAACAGCTTGTTTGGTCATGTGACGAAAAGAGAGGCTTTGGAGAACATCGTGACAACAGGAAAGATCGAGAGGAAGAGAGGCAGAAGTAAACCAAGAGAAATGATGCTGGATGGAATAAGACGGTGGCATGGAGGAATATCAACAGCGGAGTTGATCCAGAAAACAAGAGATATGGAGAGTCGTGAACGCCTACGCCAGCCGGTATGGCACTTGATGATGAGGATTCTTAGTTTTACAGTCTGCTATTACTGGTTTTATAATCTGCTATTACTGGTTTTACATTCTGGTATTCTTGGTTTTACAATCTGCTATTCATAGTTTTACAGTTTGATATTCTTGGTTTTACAATCTGCTATTACTGGTTTTACAGTCTGCTATTCTTGATTTTACAGTCTGCTATTACTGGTTTTACAATCTGCTGTTCTTGGTTTCTTTTTTTTTATGTTGCATATTTCTTACAAGACGTTGCAGTCAACACCAGCATTTTTTAGCTTCTGTTGATGTACTATGCAAGATTACGCTCAGTAGTTTGCCATTGATTTCTGAGCGACCGGCTCACATACCCCTCAGTTACCGACGCGGTCAGAACCGCTACCAATTCTCTCGCACATCACGTCACTCACGAGAGTATACGGGATTACGGAGAAAGAAATTACATTATTGGTTTCAGAGTCTGCTATTCTTGGTTTTACAATCTGCAATTACTGGTTTTACAATCTGCTATTCCTGGTTTTACAATCTGCTATTCTTGGTTTTTTTCATTCATTCAGTAGCATGTCCTTTGCAGAACCTCGCTCCCATAACAACCTTCCGGAAAACCTCTCGATCATAAGCAAGATGTCCTGCGTCCGATACACCCATCTGGAGATTATCCGCCACATCCTGCACCCATCTTCTCTTTGGCCTTCATCTTCCTCTCTTCCCAGGCATATACCCCTCCATTATTGTTCTCTCCAAACTTTCGTGACATTTCAAGTGACCAAAATATTTCAATTTTTTTGGTTTTATCGTCTTTAATAGCCAACCCTCTTCAGTATTCAGTTGTTGAAGTATGGATGAATGTGTTCTTTTCTTTATCCAAGATATTCTTACAACTCGTCTATAACATTTATATTTAAAGATATTTATGCGCTGTTCAGCTTGTTTCTTGATTTTAAAATCTGCTATTCTTGGTCTCCATATCTTTTTTCCCCGTACAGTGAAAATATTTTCAGAAATATAGAAGATATGGAAGGAATCAACAGTGGGGGAAGATACATCAATAACATTAGATATGCAGATGATACAGTCTTGATTGCAGACAATGAAAAGGGCCTGCACATTTTAGTAGATACGGTTGTTGCACACAGTGAATAACTAGGGTTAGAACTGAATATTAAGAAGACACAGATTATAGTCGTCACTGGGAAGAAGGAAATACCACAATGTGATATACGAGTAGATGGGCATATTCTTAAACAAGTGAATCGATACTGTTATCTCTGCACAGTCATAACATCTGATGGGAGATGCCTTGAAGAGATTAAAATAAGAATTGCCATTGCGAAGGTAGCCTTTTGCAAGATGAAAAACATACTGACCAATAAAAAGATATCAATTGAAACGAGAAAAAGAGTGTTGAGGTGCTACATAGAACCTATGCTTTTGTATGGATGTGAAGCGTGGACAATAAGCAGTCAAGCTGAAAAACAGCTGATGGCTGTGGAAATGTGGTTTCTGAGGAAAATGCAAAGAATACCATGGACGGACAGAAAAACCAATGAGCAAGTCCTTCAAGAAACAAATGAAGATCGTAAACTGATTAGAGACATTAGACGCCGACAGTCAAAATTTTTTGGGCATGTTATGAGAAGAAATGACTTGGAGAACTTGATGACAACTGGCAAGATCGAACGGAAGAGACCAAAGGGGTGACCGAGAAGTAAATACCTGGATGGATTGGCCACATGGCATGGTTGAGACAGGAACAGGGAGCTTATCCACGACTCTGGTGATCGAGTGAGATGGCAGAACATGACCGCCCACGCTTACCGGCATGGCACATGATGGATGGATGGATTCTTGGTTTTACAACCTGCTATTCTTAGTTTTACAGTCTGCTATTCTTGGATTTAAAGTCTGCTTTTCTTGGTTTTACTGCCTGCTATTCTCGGTTTTACAGTCAGCTATTTTTTGTTTTATAGTCTGCTATTATTGATTTTAAAGACTGCTGTTCTTAGGTTTACAATATCCCAGTCTTGGCTTCACATTCTGCTATTCTTGGTTTTACATTCTGCTATTCTTGATTTTACAGTATGCTATTCTTGATTTTACATTCTGCTATTCTAGATTTTACATTCTGCTATTCTTGGTTTTACATTCTACTATTCTTGGTTTTATATTCTACTATTCTTGGTTTTACAGTATGCTGTTCTTGGTTTTACATTCTTCTATTCTTGGTTTTACAGTATGCTATTTTTGGTTTTGCATTCTGCTATTCTTGGTTTTACATTCTGCTATTCTTGGTTTTACATTCTACTATTCTTGGTTTTACAGTATGCTGTTCTTGGTTTTACATTCTGCTATTCTTGGTTTTACATTCTACTATTCTTGGTTTTACAGTATGCTATTCTTGGTTTTACATTCTACTATTCTTGGTTTTACATTCTGCTATTCTTAGTTTTACATTCTGCTATTTGTAGCATGATGGAACAGAATCCCCATTTCCAGTCCGAAACATTTCATAAATATACTTTAAGTCTTAACGGGGACCATCCCAAATATAAGGGCTATTCTTAGATCGTATGTTCTAGAACGAGTTGGGGGAGGCGGCGGTATGCACTTGTCTTTTGATTGGTTCATAAGTAATGAGCCCACGCTATTCCTGGGCCATATTTTAAAATCTAATTAGTTTGAGCGGGGATCTCACCAGGAGCGGTCGCTAGAGTGATGTGATGACCCAACAATGCCCTTAAAGATTCAATAATATTGTTCTCTGGACAACAGGTACCCCTTTAAAACATACTTTAATGTTGTGGCTAGACCTAATGTACGAATGAGAAGAATATAAGAGTATTTTATGAATAAAATGTGAAAGTGGAAAACCTAACTTCTGTGCGCTAGTATTCTGGATACTGCTTCTTCCACCTTGACATGTCTTTCACGCTGTATACTCCAAATGCATATCAATCCCTTGTTGTGACTGGGTGCGTATGCTTGAGGAATGTAGTACACTCATGCAGATTCGCAAACCCAAACCCCTTGTGCATTCTCCATGCCTAGGATGACTTATTCTTAAACCAACTGTACCTTTGCTCTCGCGAGTTAACAAATGGCAGTCTGGATTGGAATGACTGATGTAAACATGTACAAGTTCCTTTGTAAAAAGCTGAGAATGTTGGAGGAATGAGCTGGTGCTTTGATAAGTAGCCTCTCACATTAGTAGAAAGAAAGATGCTTCAAATATCCATATGTAAACAGGACGGTGATGGCACGCCAGAATTGCTAAGTTCATGTGATGCCTGGTAGCTATAAGCTCAAGAGAATTAATACAATTTCTCTTTGAAGTATTACACTGTTACCTTTACTGTTGGATGGTTCATATAAACTAGTTCCTAAGAGAACCATAGGTGTGTGAACCTGTGTCTCAGTTGGCTGAATATAATGTATGGCTCATGCAAACTTACAAGGACTAAACATGTTTTCCACATATGTGCTTGGTGCATATGTGAACAGTTGTTATGCAATTGAGCTTCTGTTACCTACTGTAGTAGACATGAAAATTACTCAGTGGGGAAAGAGCACATGATGATGATGAAGATGATGTACCTGTGAGTCAGGTCTGTCTGAGAAAAGGGGTGAGGTCTGGCATTGCTGGGTGAATATGGAATAGGACATTCATGCACCAACATCACAGCTATAGGAATGGATGTCTGGTCTGCTAATTTGGTAAATGCCATTAGTTAATACATAATGCTTATTGCAGTTGTAAATGCCTATTTTCCATTTCCCTTCACAATGCCTGTCCCATGTTGCTATGTCACAATGATTGCTGTACTGTGTCTGGTCCTCCTTGTGCCCAGGTCTACTGTGGTTCAAACATGGTGGAACTTAGACCACATAAATGCTTGTAATTGTGTTAAGCTACCCTGTCTCAGCATATGGTCTTGTGATTACCACAGTACATCAGAGTGAAATTCACTACATCATCAACCTTAACCTTCCCCATCTCCATCTGTGTATGTTGATGTATGATAACTTCATCTTTTAACACATGTGAAGAGATGTTGTGCCATTTTATATATCAACAGGGAACAAGAGGATGGAGGAGAGGCATCCATATATCATCTGGGAAAACTAACCAGTGGTCCCAGAATCCAGAACCAACTCTCTACAAGTGAAATCTTCTAGAACCCACAATATGGGAATTTCCTAGAGACTTTCAGCTCAGCTCTCAAACAGCTGGATATAAATAAGGGAGAAAAATAGTTCTGAGGACTCCAGTGATCATAATTATCAGAATCATCTGAGAATGAAAACAACAAGTCTGGTTGTTAACCCTATTCAAGACAACTTGTGAAATGACTGGTGCAATGGATTGTTTAGCTAGGACTTATCTTAGTTAATCTCCAGCCTGGTGCTCACACAGTGTTTTCAGAATGAAGACTTGAGATAGACTGAGAAGGAAGAACGCTGGGACATATTTGTATCTTAGATCTTCCTCTACAGGAAAAGTAGAACAAATTCCTAAGTGTCAACTTCATGAACAGTCAGAGTACGTGAGATAGACTGAGGAGAAGGAAGAAGACTGGGACATGTTTGTATCTTAGATCTTCCTCTACAGGAAAAGGAGAACAACATCCTAAGTCTCAACTTCATAAACAGTCAACTCACCAGTGAAAGACAAGGCTGTAGCTTTTCTTCAAACTGTGACAGTAGGGGATAATTAGTCAGACTTGGAAAATCATCATGGGGGAAAACTGCAACCTGAGCTGTCCAACACCCATCATAGGTGCTAAAAGGATTAAACAGACCAGTGGAGCAGAAGGTCCCTATGCTTGCCCCAGGTTATGGCTTACCTGGCTTTTCCCTCAGTAACAGTAGAGGAAAGGATAAAAGTCAATTATGTAGTGGTAATTAGAGAGGAGAGGAGGAGTGGAGTAGTTGTTGGGTGGTGGAGTAAATAAGAAGTGTTGTATCTTGTTTATCAACCTGCATGTGTGACATATTTTATGCATTTTCTATGCAATAATTGAAGTGTTGACATGACAGGAGATGAGGCAATCGTCACCACTCTACTCACCATCCACTCAATAAATTGTGTATTCAATGAACCAGTGTTCAAGTACATGTCCCCAGTGAATTTCTTGTACAGTTGCTGTCAAGTTTTGTCTCTGGTGACTGTCTTAAGTGCGGTGGTTGGTTATACATATTGTGAAAAGTCTTGTATAGATGTTGTCAGGTATCTCATGATGTCTATCTTGTACACCTGTGGTGTAAACAATTCCTTGTGAATGTATGTTCCACTTTTGTCAAGAAACTGTCATGTAGATGTCCTGTCCAACAGATGTAATGTACAGTTATTGTTGAAGTTTGTTTGTCTGCAAAAATTGAAGGATTACTTGAACTGATATAGGTCATACTGACAAAATAAAGAAAGAAGAGATCTATGTGACGGACGAACAGCACACTGTCAACAGTATAATGAGTGAGAGAGATCCTCAGTTGTACAGGCGCTAATAGTTCAGATCTTCTCTGGCCTTGGGTGAACTATTTTACTTCTTATATAAATTTCTGTGTAGATACATAGTGGTCTCACAGTGGGGGTTGAGCCAAAGAAAAATGTTCTCCAAAAAGGCTATTGCGGGAATGATTAGCTCATTTGAGTGACCTCTAGACAAAACGTGCTAAATCATATCCTTTATCTTGGTATTTATTATTCAAGATATATCTCCAGAGAACACTACTAACTAGGTCCTCTGGCAACTCAATCAAACATGTCACATAACTGGGTGGCTCTTTCCGGGATATAGACCCTGGGAAAACCTGGCACATAACTGGTTGCTTTTTCCGGACTATAAACCCTGGGAAAAAGAACACTCGTCTCGGATTTAAACCCTGGTAATAACCTGCTAGGGGCTCACATACCTGTTGCCCTGATGACGGGATACAAACTTTGGGTATACCCTGCATAAGACTCACTTTTGGGATCTCTATGTTGGTATTAAAATCCGGGGTGACCTCTCGCAAATCAGACCCAATTCTTGAAGGTTTTTATGGTGTTGTTTAATGGACCCTGTCTCTTATATGAGGGCAACTGTCCAGACATGTAAACCCACAATAAATCTCTAGAAGGTTTGATTTCATTAATAGTGATAATATTGCACGTATCACTGTTTTAATATATCAGTTAGGAATTCAATGTAGCAGACTGAAGATGATGTATAAATATCTTATGGGTCAACATAAATGATGTATCCATGATATTTGTTTTCTCAGAATGATATGACTTATTAGCTTGTCAATATTGTTGTATAATTTTGTGCATGCTGGTTGTTCAATATATGTATCCAAAAATTAAGGTACCTGAAACACCAGAGAACACAAATTATTTTAAATATAACTGAGACAGCTAGTACAGGGAAAAATTCATTTTTGTCCCTGAAATTAGGACACTTGATCCAGTAAATGAATATGGGGCCTACTCCATCTAAAAATTAATTGCTGGCATGGGTGAGAGAGGGAAATATTGTTGTAAATACAACATTTTTAATGTCACCACATCACATAAAATAACAACTCCTTATATTCTCTTCTCCCCATAACATGCTTGCAACACTGAGAGCAGAGAGTGTGAACCCTGATGGAAAATTTGGGCAACCATTAAGACACCTCAATAATAATCTCTCTCGGTGATAGTCAGTATTCGTACCGGCTAATGTCCAGGGTCGATTCGACGTTGGATTTATTCTTCAGTTGTGTAATCTTGTCGGTAGCCCTGATCAAGCTGCTGAGAAAGTGAACACAATTGAAATCTCCAGGAGAAACATCCTTATCAACTCAGTCACTTACCATTCCAAAAGTAGTGGTATTATTAAGCGTACTTGATACGTGATGGACGAGATGAAGGGAAAATTCTACCTGATGTTATGGGCGGTCATACAAAACCGACCACAGTCTGGTGTCTATAAGACATTAGTCTATTGTTCGATGGTGTAATCTCTCTCGTGTACTAGGATCCACGTCACCAGGAGTTAACTCATTGAATCTCCAGGAAGGCCATCAAAATAACTGGACCCCTAGCCATTCATATGGAAGTGGAGAGCATACAAGAATATGTGTCCAGGAAACGATGGATAACCAACCTGATGTCATTGGCGTATCATACGACTAGGAGCATAACGTGGACAACCTGAAAAATTTCATGAAGAGATAAAACAGGATCCGTCTCCGACGTCGGACGTCAATTCATCCTCCGTTGAGAAAGCGTTTCTGCCTTTAAAATGATGGAGATTAAAGGACGGACAAAGTTGAGTACAACTGATGTCATTCCCCTTTTTCATTCTCAATTGGGAAGACCTTTCTGCCGGAATAATGGTAGGAATGTAATAAGGATTACTGTTCTTAAACAGTTAACTCTTATATGGTAGAGCTCACTGCAATTCCAGCAGCTGACACTCTATGCACATTGTCTACGATTCAGTGGACTAACGAAAGATCAGTTTCAAACAGCTGACTCCTTTCAAGATAAAGATCCCTGCACTCCAGCAGTCGACTCTTTATATAATAAGAACAGTGCATTATGCAGTGGAATCTCATATTATTACTGAGATGCGAGGTATATTCACAGGACCTGGCCAGTCCTATCCTCAAAGTCAGTAAAAATTGGCTTCCAAAATTCCAGTCAATATTGGTAACTAAGAAGCTAACCCACATAATCACACACCTTCAAAGGTAGCTGTGATAATGACGGACTTCTCTATGGATGAGAAGAAACGCCTTATATTCGCCAAAGTAAACGTTTTGCTCATGTGGGAGAGAAAGAACGGATACTTCCCAGTCACTCAAAAGCACTTAGCTAGAGCATGGCTGAAGACAACTAGTTGGAACCTCCACCTGGAATTCTATATTAGTCGTAGTAGATGTCACAGTCTGGCTGCATCTACAATTCAGTTGCTACGTTAGAAAACAGAGCAACTAAGGAGACAAAATGCTGTCACTTCTCACAACACATCAAAATAGAGGCATAACGGAAGGAGAGAATCTCAACCGACAAGCACCTCTAAATCTATGGTAAGACTACAGAAATAAGTCAAAGGAAATATAATGGGAAATTGCTACCATCTGCAAACACAAGAGGCTTATTGGAAAGGTAGACCCTGTGTCCAACGCTAACCAAATCTGCTCTAGTAGGTTTTAGTCTCAAGTTCTGCAGCGGCTGCTATAGTTCACCCGGAAGTGATTGTCTTTACTCCGGTGCTGATTAAAAAAATTTTAACCCAATTCCAAATGCCAAGATTACTGTTGGAGAAAGTGTTCAGTTAAATACACTCTCACAGGATTATCATTTTCCAGTGGCGAATGGAAGAATGAAGTTCTGATAAGGTGAAATGTTGAGAGATACATGGAATGCAACCATTCTCTCTAAACATCATCTAGAAGTTGGCTTAATTGCAAAGCCATTACTTCACATAATGAATCTCTATGGTCCATTCATACATTACGAAATGGTGTGACTCAGAGAGATCATTTATCACAACAGGAAATATAGCAAGGATGTCAGCAGTGGAACACTGTCAGAGGTAAATAGAAGAGCAGTTCACATATGAGTGGAGTCAGGACTCCTGATGCTCCCAGTGACTTAAAGGAACATAATGCAGGGCTAACTTCATAGTCTTCGCGTTTGCCACCAAATTCATCAACAGATGCAATGTTGGGGCAGATTTTTTTTTAAGGAGAAAAATCACTTAGTTCCAAATGTACTACTCTAGTAGGGTAAAGGGAGACAGGGAGTAATTGACAAAACCACCTAAGGGATCTGGGAACTGTGGATTCTGCGATCATCTGTCATACCTATGAAAGATCTAATAGAGGGGCCATGTAGCATGATGGAACAGAATCCCCATTTCCAGTCCGACACATTTCATAAATATACTTTAAGTCTTAACGGGGACCATCCCAAATATAAGGGCTATTCTTAGATCGTATGTTCTAGAACGAGTTGGGGGAGGCGGCGGTATGCACTTGTCTTTTGATTGGTTCATAAGTAATGAGCCCACGCTATTCCTGGGCCATATTTTAAAATCTAATTAGTTTGAGCGGGGATCTCACCAGGAGCGGTCGCTAGAGTGATGTGATGACCCAACAATGCCCTTAAAGATTCAATAATATTGTTCTCTGGACAACAGGTACCACTTTAAAACATACTTTAATGTTGTGGCTAGACCTAATGTACGAATGAGAAGAATATAAGAGTATTTTATGAATAAAATGTGAAAGTGGAAAACCTAACTTCTGTGCGCCAGTATTCTGGATACTGCTTCTTCCACCTTGACATGTCTTTCACGCTGTATACTCCAAATGCATATCAATCCCTTGTTGTGACTGGGTGCGTATGCTTGAGGAATGTAGTACACTCATGCAGATTCGCAAACCCAAACCCCTTGTGCATTCTCCATGCCTAGGATGACTTATTCTTAAACCAACTGTACCTTTGCTCTCGCGAGTTAACAAATGGCAGTCTGGATTGGAATGAGTGATGTAAACATGTACAAGTTCCTTTATAAAAAGCTGAGAATGTTGGAGGAATGAGCTGGTGCTTTGATAAGTAGCCTCTCACGTTAGTAGAAAGAAAGATGCTTCAAATATCCATATGTAAACAGGACGGTGATGGCACGCCAGAATTGCTAAGTTCATGTGATGCCTGGTAGCTATAAGCTCAAGAGAATTAATACAATTTCTCTTTGAAGTATTACACTGTTACCTTTACTGTTGGATGGTTCATATAAACTAGTTCCTAAGAGAACCATAGGTGTGTGAACCTGTGTCTCAGTTGGCTGAATATAATGTATGGCTCATGCAAACTTACAAGGACTAAACATGTTTTCCACATATGTGCTTGGTGCATATGTGAACAGTTGTTATGCAATTGAGCTTCTGTTACCTACTGTAGTAGACATGAAAATTACTCAGTGGGGAAAGAGCACATGATGATGATGAAGATGATGTACCTGTGAGTCAGGTCTGTCTGAGAAAAGGGGTGAGGTCTGGCATTGCTGGGTGAATATGGAATAGGACATTCATGCACCAACATCACAGCTATAGGAATGGATGTCTGGTCTGCTAATTTGGTAAATGCCATTAGTTAATACATAATGCCTATTGCAGTTGTAAATGCCTATTTTCCATTTCCCTTCACAATGCCTGTCCCATGTTGCTATGTCACAATGATTGCTGTACTGTGTCTGGTCCTCCTTGTGCCCAGGTCTACTGTGGTTCAAACATGGTGGAACTTAGACCACATAAATGCTTGTAATTGTGTTAAGCTACCCTGTCTCAGCATATGGTCTTGTCATTACCACAGTACATCAGAGTGAAATTCACTACATCATCAACCTTAACCTTCCCCATCTCCATCTGTGTATGTTGATGTATGATAACTTCATCTTTTAACACATGTGAAGAGATGTTGTGCCATTTTATATATCAACAGGGAACAAGAGGATGGAGGAGAGGCATCCATATATCATCTGGGAAAACTAACCAGTGGTCCCAGAATCCAGAACCAACTCTCTACAAGTGAAATCTTCTAGAACCCACAATATGGGAATTTCCTAGAGACTTTCAGCTCAGCTCTCAAACAGCTGGATATAAATAAGGGAGAAAAATAGTTCTGAGGACTCCAGTGATCATAATTATCAGAATCATCTGAGAATGAAAACAACAAGTCTGGTTGTTAACCCCATTCAAGACAACTTGTGAAATGACTGGTGCAATGGATTGTTTAGCTAGGACTTATCTTAGTTAATCTCCAGCCTGGTGCTCACACAGTGTTTTCAGAATGAAGACTTGAGATAGACTGAGAAGGAAGAACGCTGGGACATATTTGTATCTTAGATCTTCCTCTACAGGAAAAGTAGAACAAATTCCTAAGTGTCAACTTCATGAACAGTCAGAGTACGTGAGATAGACTGAGGAGAAGGAAGAAGACTGGGACATGTTTGTATCTTAGATCTTCCTCTACAGGAAAAGGAGAACAACATCCTAAGTCTCAACTTCATAAACAGTCAACTCACAAGTGAAAGACAAGGCTGTAGCTTTTCTTCAAACTGTGACAGTAGGGGATAATTAGTCAGACTTGGAAAATCATCATGGGGGAAAACTGCAACCTGAGCTGTCCAACACCCATCATAGGTGCTAAAAGGATTAAACAGACCAGTGGAGCAGAAGGTCCCTATGCTTGCCCCAGGTTATGGCTTACCTGGCTTTTCCCTCAGTAACAGTAGAGGAAAGGATAAAAGTCAATTATGTAGTGGTAATTAGAGAGGAGAGGAGGAGTGGAGTAGTTGTTGGGTGGTGGAGTAAATAAGAAGTGTTGTATCTTGTTTATCAACCTGCATGTGTGACATATTTTATGCATTTTCTATGCAATAATTGAAGTGTTGACATGACAGGAGATGAGGCAATGGTCACCACTCTACTCACCATCCACTCAATAAATTGTGTATTCAATGAACCAGTGTTCAAGTACATGTCCCCAGTGAATTTCTTGTACAGTTGCTGTCAAGTTTTGTCTCTGGTGACTGTCTTAAGTGCGGTGGTTGGTTATACATATTGTGAAAAGTCTTGTATAGATGTTGTCAGGTATCTCATGATGTCTATCTTGTACACCTGTGGTGTAAACAATTCCTTGTGAATGTATGTTCCACTTTTGTCAAGAAACTGTCATGTAGATGTCCTGTCCAACAGATGTAATGTACAGTTATTGTTGAAGTTTGTTTGTCTGCAAAAATTGAAGGATTACTTGAACTGATATAGGTCATACTGACAAAATAAAGAAAGAAGAGATCTATGTGACGGACGAACAGCATACTGTCAACAGTATAATGAGTGAGAGGGATCCTCAGTTGTACAGGCGCTAATAGTTCAGATCTTCTCTGGCCTTGGGTGAACTATTTTACTTCTTATATAAATTTCTGTGTAGATACATAGTGGTCTCACAGTGGGGGTTGAGCCAAAGAAAAATGTTCTCCAAAAAGGCTATTGCGGGAATGATTAGCTCATTTGAGTGACCTCTAGACAAAACGTGCTAAATCATATCCTTTATCTTGGTATTTATTATTCAAGATATATCTCCAGAGAACACTACTAACTAGGTCCTCTGGCAACTCAATCAAACATGTCACACTATTCTTGGTTTTACATTCTGCTATTCTTGGTTTTACATTCTGCTATTCTTGGTTTTACATTCTGCTATTCTTGGTTTTACAGTATGCCGTTCTTGGTTGTACATTCTGCTATTCTTGGTTTTACATTCTATTATTCTTGATTTTACAATCTGTTTTTTCTTGGTTTTACATTCTGCTGTAATTGGGTTTACATTCTGCTGTACTTGGTTTTACATTCTACTATTCTTGGTTTTACATTCTGCTATTCTTTGTTTTACATTCTGCTATTCTTGGTTTTACATTCTGCTATTCTTGGTTTTACATTCTGCTATTCTTGGTTTTACTTTCTGCTATTCTTGGTTTTACAGTATGCCGTTCTTTGTTGTACATTCTGCTATTCTTGGTTTTACTTTCTATTATTCTTGATTTTACAATCTGTTTTTTCTTGGTTTTACATTCTGCTGTAATTGGGTTTACATTCTGCTGTACTTGGTTTTACATTCTACTATTCTTGGTTTTACAGTCTGCTATACTTGGTTTTATATTCTGCAAAACAGCCAAAACATGCCGGGGTTGATTACAACGCCCTGCTAAGGACATGAAACTAACTTGTTATGCTGCCACCAAACCGTTTCCATTCTTCTCTTTAGAATGACCCACTGCCATCTTGTCGTTGCTCTATTCTACTTCACTAGCTCTTTATTTTCGCTCTGATTATACATTATTTGACACGGATTTCGGGTCCAAAGTGGTGGATAGGCTGTTGAGCTGTTAAGGCCTCTGGAGTGTTTTTGCTAATGCTACGGTTTGCTTACGCATTTTCCTCATGTTGGATTGGTAGTACATGGTTCCATCACCCAGCTACTGAGTTGAATGTGTGGAGTGACACTGTGAGCTGTGGATTTCGTGTAGAATCATCTTAGAATGCTTTTACGTCCGTTCGCGGTGGTTTGTATTGTTAACTGTATGTTCAGAAACATTGCGGGCGGCAGGTTGCTGAGCTAGGTGGTTTTGTCTTATGTAGCATTGTGTGTGCAAATGCTGGTTTCTAGTGACTGTTGATTCCATCGACATATTGTCTTGGCATTCTGACAGCAGCCTTATGCATGTATTCCTGTGCGTGCTGTTAGTTTGTCGGGACTGTTGTCTGCTCCACTTTTGACATGGGACAGTGCTGAGCATTTTTGTGTGATATTTACTGGCACAGAAACGGAGCATTATGGGGTGATCTTTTGACGCGAAGTTGGACCTCGACTAACGATTATTTGACACGTCTCACCTCTTGGTGGTAGATTGCCTATGGACAAGAGTGGGGGGGGGGGGGGGGGGGAGAGAGAGAGAATGGTAATGCATTTGTGGGACCAGATGGAGAGGGCGGGGGAACATATTGAAAACCCGTGTGTGGAAAGAATTTGATTTCGAGTGGTCGGCAGGGATTCTTGAAGAATTTTAAAACTGAGAGGGAAGACCAGGAGAACTTTCAATCAGATAGCGGTGGGAACGATTAGTAGGATGACTCTTCGCTGGCTGTTGAACGAGGGGGAAGGAGCACATATGGAAATGTCCTGAGTGCAGTGATGTTGGTTCTTAACTCAACTCAACTCAACTGACACGTCTTTGTATTTTTTTTCACACTGTCTGCACGTTGCAGAAAGCGGCCTCATGAACCGTATCAAGTCTCGGAAACTGAAATGTTTTGATCATATTAAACGTCGTAGAGGCTTGGAGAAAACAGTTATGGGAGGCGTGGCTACTAAAGAAAAAGCCGGGGTCGATCAGCACAAAGATGGACACAAGGCACTGGAGACACCTTGGGTATGAAGGAGAATGAGGCTGGAGAAATTGTCAGTTATAGAATCGTTTCGGCGCACTGTACTGAGCGCGACGTTCAGGTTGCTTGATGTCATGTTTCAGTTCTGTAGCCGTTATTTCTTTATTTTTGTTTTGACAATATATCATTTTTTTTATGGGCCCTTTAGTCCCACTATGTGCCTTTCCGCCTATAGTTGTTCACCAAGGATCTTGTTATGTCATGTCTTTCTTCATTAAATTGGTGGCAGTTTTATATGAAATGGCTGGTGTTATCCAGTTCATAACAATACGTGCAGAATTGTTTCTAACATTTGAATGCCCTCTTCTCTAGCCGTAGATTCTGCATTTGTTTTATTTTATTTATTTATTTTGTTGTTTACTGGGAATTGAATATTGTCTGTCTTTGTGCTTATGTGCGTGCATATGTGTGTGTTTCTGTGTGAGCGCGCTGTGAGCAATCGTTTCGTTTATTTCTTTATTGGAAAGTAGTTCTGTTGTTCTGGCTTCTATTTTACTAAGTGCTGCTTCTATTTCTAGTTTCTTTCTGTCTCACATTTGACCTGCTTTTATCTGCCCTATCGTTTTCCTGCTATTCCTTTTGTGTGGCGGAATCCAGGAAATTTTTTACACTTCCATTTTTATTGCCCCTCAACCGTGTGATGGGTTCTTGTATTTCTTCCTTTATGTCTGGTCTGCTGCAAGTTGAGTATCTCCCTGTTGACTTTATCGCGGCCAATGAGTCCGATACGATGGTTATTTCCGTTGCGGTTATCTCGAGTGGTGTAATATCTGCTGTGTTTATGTTGAAGTTTATGTTATTATTTGGTAACTGCGCGCGAAATCCCAATTGTGGAATAACCACTCTTGCTTCAGTTTCCTCTTTGCTATTTTTCAATCCATCAGTGTGTGTGTGTGTGTGTGTGTGTGTGTGTCTGTGTGTGTGTGGGTGCGCGTGTGTGTGGTGCGCGCGCGTGTATATATATATATATATATATATATATATATATATATATATATATATATATATATATATATATATATATATATATATATATATATATATATGGCTAGACAATCCTAGGCCATTCTGTTTATGTATTATACCGCTATTTCTTTTGCGTGTATTTCTTCCTTATTGTTGTTTTTCCTTGTGTATGTGTGCGTCTGGTTGTGCCATGACCTATTTCTGGCAGCTTTAGTTCCCAGTGGGATATTTTTGGTTTGTATCGTTTCCTGGGAGGTCAGCGTGGCTGAAATGTTAACAACGTTCGCTCTTAAACTTTCCGTGCTCTAATGGCGGCGTAGCGCGTTCATTCCTGCACAGATCAGTTGCACTTAACGTTGGCTTTTCAATCAGAAAGCAAAGGCAAACTACTTAACGAAACATTGTCTAGACCAGTGGTTCTCAACCTTTATTGGCCCATTCCCCCCTTCACCATATTTTCAGAACGCCATTCCCCCCCCCCCCCCTTCCTATCAAAAATTTGACCCGTTCCCCCCTTCACCGTATTTTCAGAACGTCATTCCCCCCCTTTCATATTTCCTATCTAAAAATCCCCTCACCCCTACACAGTGTACGTAAAAGTGGAAGGCAAATGTAATAGCATATATTAAAACAAGTCTAGACATCCACATAAAACATGATTTGTGGGTCTACTTACTTTATAAAATGAATTTTAGAAGGACGAGACATACATAACTGTAAAGTATGAAGGGAAAAACTATGTCAAGTAATCGGTTCTTGTATTAACACGATCTTGAAATGGTCTTCATTCCCCCCCCCCCCCCTGGAAACCATGAAATTCCCCCCCCCCCCCTGGGGGGAATTCCCCACCGGTTGAGAACCACTGGTCTAGACAATAAACAACGGGGTTGATGTTAACGTCCTGACAAGGACGCAGCCAGTCAACCCCAGTAGGTTTTGGATGATTGGGAAAGGACGCAGTCAGTCAACCCCAGTAGGTTTTGGATGATTGTGACGAAGCTGTTACAAACGCATTGCGTAATCCCGCATACCGCGTTCGAAACGCAGTTGCGGGCGATTTGGAAGCAGACCGCCTTGCGTTGGTATTGCACACAATGGTATGGGTGCCGGTGGTTCAGAAAGCAATGGCAAACTACTGAACGTAAACTTGCCAATAATCACAAACAGCCAAAAAAAACAATGCTGGGGTTGACTGCGCTCGCTGGCTTTGAACACTAGCGTAGTCCATATACTCGTGCTACTACTTCTAGTGCACTGGACTCGTATTTGCGTGTGGATTGGCTTCCCCGATTACCAGTGTCTCTCGCCATCATGCGACCCCACTCCAACTTCAGAGGTACTTGTAATTTACGTCCCCAAGTCAAGGACGAGAGGTCAACATTTTAGGCGTACTGACCGGTGTACGGGTTGCACTCGCTACCTCGGCATCGGCACACGGAAGATTAAGAATGTTTTGTTGCAGTTCCATGTATGCAAGCCTGAGTGTCTTCTACTGCTCTAAATAGCGCTTATAAGTACTCATAAACACAGTTTCCATACTATACCTCATCTCATTTGATCATCCCATCTCATCTCATTCCACCACCTCATCTCATCTCATCTCATCATCTCATCTCATCATCTCATCTCATCATCATCTCATCTCATCATCTCATCTCATCTCATCATCTCATCTCATCTCATATCTTCTCATTATCTCATATCAGTATCTCATATCATTATCTTATATCATCACTTAATCTCATCTCATCTCATCATCGCATTTCATCCCATCTCATCATATCTCATCTAACCTCATCATCTCATCTCATCATCATTCCCATCTCATCTGGTTCCTCTTGTACCTTGCGGTGTGGAGGTGAAACATAAACAGCTGGGCTGTTAATGGGCTTCATGTATCGAGATTCCCAAGGACTCTGTTCCCTCTGTCCATCGTTTATATACAAGGTCGGCCTCTTCTTCTGCTTCCATTTGGTCTGTACATTATTGCTTGTTGTGGTACACTGCTAGTTGGTACTCTAGTTATGTGGCCGAACCATTTAACTTTCTGGTTTCTAATGAAATCTAGCGTTGCTCTTACCCCCACTTTAGTCCTGATTTCATTGTTTCTGATGTTTTTTTCTTCTCTTGTCTTAATATGATACCGATTAATGCAATTAGTTTAATTGCTTCAAAGCTGTGAAACGGTAAACAATATTTAAAATAGAACGCACGAAGTAATACAGCTGTTCAAAACACAAAACGGAAAACAAAGGACGATGATGTGGCTAGCCTTATTCAGCTAAGAAATACCAGAAATCGTAATAACAAAAATGAAAAAACAATATAACAAATGTTTCTTTCCATTCTTCTAATTAGGTTAGTATGCCTTTATGTAGTCAATTTATTGGTTTCTCCTTGCTTATATGTTGTGATATCTTGTGTTTGCTTGCTAATGAAGGCTTGTCACCGGAACATCCTTTATTTTTTTGTTTTGTGTTTTGTAAAGCTGCATTACCTCCCGTTCTGTTATATTAATTGTGATACCATGACATCTAGTCTGAGACTGGAGGTGGAGGCCGTCACTGCGGAGTTCCGCTGGCTGGAGGGACAAACAGCACACGCATGTCGTGTCTGTAACGGACAAACAGAGCATGTTGGGAAATGTGAAAACGGGCATGATTCTGGTAGAAGCAAAGATAGTTTAGTTTAGTTTAGTTTAGTCGACAGATCAACATAACGGCACACGTGTAACCCATAAGTACTTCGTTCTACTCCTAATTCAAGCCTGAGTCCGGAGACTCTCAGCTCAGTGCACGAGCTCCGTAGCACCGGCGAGGATCCTGAAATAATTTGGGTAGATTTTTAACTCGAAATTGTGCCCGGGCAGCGCCGTATGGCTACTCTTTTTCGATTTTCAACTGCCAAGGGATTTTTGTTGGTGCGCAACAATACACACGGGCGTCCGATCTCACTACCCAGAGACCAGGGGAAATTTTGTTACTAGAAGTCCACGTGAAAAAAAAATCTGGCCCTCACCGGGACTTGAATCGGGGACCTCCAGCATTCAAGGCGGACATCATATTTTGAGACCACTCAGCTCCCTAGAAGCAAAGATAAAGAGCATCAGCTGGATCTTCTCCCCAGGACCTGCTGGTGTGTTGTGAAACAAGCAGGTGGACAGATTCGCTGGGGTTGGGTGGGGTATTGGTGCTTGATAACAACAACAACAACAATGGAAACAACGAGAGGCGGCGGAGGAGGATAAGGAAGAAAAAGAAGAAGAAGAAGAAGAAGAAGAAGAAGAAGAAGAAGAAGAAGAAGAAGAAGAAGAAGAAGAAGAAGAAGAAGAAGAAGAAGAAGAAGAAGAAAAAGAAGAAGAAGAATGAAAGTAGTAGTCGATGAGATATAAGAGAAGAAGAGGAGGAGGAGAGAAAGAAGAGAAGGAAGTGGAATTCAAAGAAGAGGAAAAGGAGGGTGAGATGGCTTAAGAAGAAGAAAACAGATGAAGAATAAGGTGAAGAGAAGGAGGAGGTGGAGAAATAAAGATGAAGAGGAAAAGAAGGGCGACTAGGATGGGAAGAAGAAGAGGACGAGGGGGGGGGGGGAAGAAGTGAAGATCAAGGAGGAGCATGTGGTGGTTTAAGAAGAAAAAGAAGATGAAGAACATGGTGAAGAGAAGGAGGCGGTGAGTAAGATAGAAAAACAACAACAACAACAACAACAACAACAACAACAATAACAACAACAACAACAACAACAACAACTGCCATGGCCAGAATATACTGAGAATGAAACTCCGTGTTAACGAGCACATTTGCCCGACAGTGTGTCTGCAAATCTGTTCTGTTTCCAGGGCTCCCATCTCCCGTCAAACCTGTACGTCTTTTTGTGAAATCAATCCGCCACAACGAGTGGTATTATCGGCCCACTCCGGGCCAGTACGATCAGATTCGCAAACAGTTTCAAGTACTCGAGAGTGCTGAATGCCATACCTGTGTTTGCGAGACTAAAATTGCCATTCATTTATCCAAGCAGCTGGTAAGGCAAACAGGAATGCGCACTCTTCTAATGTTGGTACAAGGCAACGCGGTGCTGAAGAGATCCTTGCACTAATCTACACTGAAGGTCCCTGGCATACATTCTGCACAAAATCCACACAGTTAAATCCTTAGTTAGTTAGTTAGTTAGTTAGTTAGTTAGTTAGTTAGTTAGTTAGTTAGTTAGTTAGTTAGTTAGTTAGTGGGACGCAGAGGTGTTTCCAAGGCACCAGGGCCGGGTTATATACTGGCCAAGACCTATTGACGCGTCCTCGTCGAGCGTCCTGGCAACAGGTCCCTTCGGGGTCCTGGCTGAAGTCAATAGGATCGCTGATTCCTCCGAAGTCGGAGAGTGTCTGCCTGTACGGCGAGGAACCACCAGTCTGCACACCAATAAGCCAGACATGGGACAACGGATACTCACGCAAACCTCAGGTCCTGTATGACATCACACTGATGTTGGACAACAGGATGTCTTCATCCGACATACAGGACTTCGCGTTGGAGCTCAAGCCAACGAACACAAGCAAGCAAGCAAGCAAGCAAGCAGTTAGTTAGTTAGTCGACAGATCATCCTCAATGCACAACGAACCATTCAGTCCATATGTGCTCGGATCCCCTCCTCGGTAAATCCCGCAGCGCGTAGCGGCTAACGACACTAGTTCTGTGTTGGTTTATTAATCTTCTTTAGCTTCCTGCATAATGTTCTTGTTTGGCCATATCGCTTTTAACTTGCTGTTCTCGCAGTCTCACCAAGGTGGTAGATTCACAGTCATCACTTGGATCTCGCAAGCTACTGACTTCTCGCAGAGCATTCAGTATATCAGCCTGGTCCATGGCGCGTCCGCCCTCCACAGTAGCCTCACCTGCGAGCTTGTCAGCCCGCTCATTTCCTTGTACACCCGCATGCCCTGGCACGAAAATGAAACTAATCTTTACCAGCCATGACCGCCCCAGAGACAACAACCACTGTCTTCGGACTCACCCGATCTCTATCTTCTTGAGCATACTCATTAAGTCGCTAAGGAAACATGCCCGAGTGAAATGTATGTGCCTCCAGCCATGTAATTGCTTTACTTCCTGCCATGACTTTCTTAGTCAGACAAATTTAGTTTAGTTTAGCCTGCAGATCAATATCACGCCACACGGGTGTAACCCATAAGTGCTCCGTTCTACTCCTAACTCAAGCCTGAGTCTAGAGCAGTGGTTCCCAAGCTTTTCAAGCAGAGGACCATATCAACTATTTTCGGTAGTTAAGCGGCATCATTCTTACCTTAACTTTCTTAACTTTCGTCAACAAACTTCTAAAACTTTGAAAGGCAGTCTATGTCATTACTATACTGCGGTCATTGTTTGGTTTAAAATCAAAAGTTCATTTAACAATAAATTTTTAATCAATTTAGAAAATTGCTATTAGTGTAATTAATTTACAGTTGTAACTGTTTTTTTTATAACCAGTTACTTCAGTTCAGATGCCAGTTTATCAATGTCTAGGCACAAAGCTGTCGTGCCCAAAGTCATAAGCACAGCTAGGTTACTGTCGGTGAGTCTTGGACGTTGCAATTGTTTTTTATAACGGTCATTGCGGAAAATGACCTGCTCGCATCTGTAAGTCGAACCAAAACGACAAATGTATCTCTGGGCGAATGAACGCAAGTGTTCAAATTGTTCGACAGGCAATAGTCGCCAGAATGAAATCATATGATCAGCTGAAGGTGAAGCAGGCAGCTCCAGAAATTTACATCTCAGTGCAGAATTGCATTTCAAATCAATTACTTCGTGCTGAAGGTTTCGCTGTAATTGACGGAGCTTGGCATCAGGAAATAAGAACGGATTTATGAAGAGGGCAACATTATCCTCCTCTATTGTGAACTCTCGAAATCTCGACTGAAAGATATCCAGAAGACTTTCAACTTTTACTTTGTACTGTAACAAGTCACATTTCTTTTCCACCACAAGCGTCTTCAGAGTTGGAAACGCCTCTAAAGTCCCTTCAGTCAGCTGTCCAATAAACAGTCGTAGTCTCATTTTAAATGAAGAAATGACATCGCACAAATTTGTGAATAGTTTGTTTTTTCCCTAGACATTCGCATATAAAGAGTTTAAATGAGACGTGATGTCCACCAAAATGCCAGGTCATTAAGCAGTCACCGTTCAGCAGACATTCCCGTTCTGTAGGCAATTCATTTATTTCAGACAGAAACAGATAGACACTATTTTTCAAGTGCCAGAAACGTGACAGGACTTTCCCTTTAGATAGCCATCTGACATCACAGTGTAACAGTAGCTCACCGTATTCCTCATTCAGGTCTGATAGAAACTGTCTGAACTCACGCCTGTTCAGCGGCTTACTTCGAATTTTGTTCACACATCTCATAACAACATCGATGACATGTTTCAGATTTAAAGTCTTCCACAGAGCTTCTTGGTAAATGATACAATGATATTTTAATATAGTGCGGCCAAGAAACTGTTCCAATAATGCTAGACATCCAGACTTTTTACTCCGTCAAAGCCTGAGCACCGTCGGTGCATACACAGTGCAATTTGGTCCATTCTATGTTGTTTTTCTCTGCACACAACTTCAGAGTTTCAAACAGATCAGTCCCTTTGGTAGTTGCATGCATCGATTCAAGTCCTAGAAGTTATTCAATGACTTCAACTGTCATTTAAAACTGTCATTTACTGCCAATATAGTACCTTGCGGTGTATAGCAGAGGGGTCTTTGAGCCTGAGGAATTAAGGCCGCTTGGCTAGTGCAGTCGCCTCGAACTGTACAGGTTAAGATTTTCTTTTTGCCCCCGACAGAAAAAAATCCCACACCTTACCGAAGGGTCGAACCCGGGTCTCCCGAAGGAGAGTCCGGCGTTCTAGCCACTCGGCCAGCCACTCCCTGATGTTTGACTTCAACATTATCGTTTATTGCTGGAACAAAAACTGCGACCTGAGCTGTGTCACAAATGTCAGTGGATTCATCAATTGCCAATGAATAAAAATTTACAATTTACAAAATCCGGAAATTAAGCAAACTGGTTTACCACTATGGCTAGGCATAAACATAAATTTATCCGTCCAATCGTCGTTGAATTCACGACAAGCAACGTCTTCACATTTTCGCTTTTTACTATTCTTTTATTTTAGATTTTTCACACACATGTTTATCGGCTTTAACGGTACATTTTTATTTGGAAAAAAAAAATCTAATTTCAACACAATACTACCGACTCTGCTAAACAGTTGTAACAGACGACAACATGGTGCCTTGCACACTCTGATTGGTCGACAAGGCTGGGATATGGGAACTTCATAACGTTTCGTTGCGAACTGAACAGGCGCATTCGATAATATCTGAGCATAACAACCACGAGCAGAGTAAATTATCGCACGCTGACGGGGCGCTCTGAGTGCATTTTTGAAATTATTAAAATATATTATATTAAATAACGAGGCCTCGCGTGCCACTTTCTGACGGCTGGCGGGCCACAAGTGGCCCGAGGGCCGTGGTTTGGGAACCTCTGGTCTAGAGAAACTCAGCTCAGTGCACGAACTCCGTAGCACCGGCGAGGATCCTGAAATACTTTGAGTAGATTTTAAACTCGAAGGTTTGCCCGGCAGAGCCGTTAGGCTACCCTTTACCGATTTTCCAACAAGGGAGTTTTTTTTTCGTGCGCAAAAATACAAATCTCACTACCCAGAGACCAGGGGAAATTTTGTTACTAGAAGTCCACGTGAAAAAAATCCCGGCCCTCACCGGGGCTTGAACCCGGGACCTCCAGCACTCGAGACGGACACCATATCTCGAGACCACTCAGCCCCCGCCCCCAATTAGTCAAACTACTTGTGGTCAAGGTTTAAAAAAAAAAAAACGCTTAATCCTTGCATGATGCGAATATTTCAGACTCTTTGGTCAGGGTTTTGCGCAGTCAAACAATTTATAAATAAGAATTACATTTGTCCTGAAGTTGTTTTATGCTAACTGTCTGTGATGTGACTGTGCCATTACATTTAATAGGCCTGGATGCTAGGAGGAACAGGTGGCCAATCTTTCCCTCACTTAGTAGACGACGAGCCCATGAGTATAGTGATTTTACAAAAATAAGTAATCAACCCGAGCACTTTATGCGTATGTGACATTTGTAGGCAATTGTAAACTTTGTAATTTGCGAGTGGTTTCTGAACAACCGACGCTCATACTCTACTGAAAATCAACGCAAGCCAGCCTGCTGCCAAATCACGTGCGGCTGATTTGGATCCCGGTACACAGGATTGCGAAATCGCTTTTATTGCCCCTTACCCACCGAGTGTTTCGGAATCCTGGTGTAAATAAACATCATGAAAGGAACCGTGTGCAGGCTTTGCGGTGCACTGGTTACATGTCGCTAGCCCCATTAGCTTTTCGCTCAGTCCTGCCGGCGTAGCTTGAAAGCTCGTCGGTAGGCGTCCACTGGTTTTGCATGTATCACCTTGTACCGGGAGGGCGCGCTTTAGCGATGCTACTCTTGGCCTGCGTGTGCGTGAATAGTCCATCTGTCCGATAGATATCTGGTTGATCCTGCCAGTAGTCGTATGCTTTTGCGAACTGTTGAGGCTCAACCCTAGATCAGGAGATTTGTTCGCAACTTAGACGAGCAATATCTTCTGCGGGCAAAATCTCGCTGGCCGCATATGTGTGTGGTCTGTCCTGGCGGTCAGTCCGTCTATCCGATGGATACCTGGTTGATCCTGTCAGTAGCCATATGCTCGTCTCTACACTTGTCTCAAAACTGAAAATTAAAGGAATTGACAGAAGCGCCGTTTGCACGAGGCTCTAGGCTACCATTTGTTGTGAGAGCCAATCCATACAGGGATAACTGGCCTGTGGCAGCCTTACGTCCACTGCACCAGTGTCCGTCTCCAGTCGTCTTGCCATGCTCACCATTAAAACCAGATGGACGCATGCGATAGAGTGCGGTCGACGGAGTTGCGCAACCACTACCTCACTATAATCCAAACGAAAGCGCAAGTCATTCGTTCTTCATCAAATCAAAAGATGCAATGAATAAATGGTCCTCATCATTCGTGATGAATGGACCATGGACCAAGTATGGATTGTTTATGTTTACAACATTCATTTCACAATGTTTATTTTTCTTCCTATGTAAATGTATAATGCTCTTGATGAACGAAAGACGAGTGATTGGAAGGGCCGAATGTAAGACGGGCCTGCGCGCCCAATTTGTGACCCTAATAAAGTTGATTTGGTTTGATTTGATTTGATTTGATGGACAAACATCCATAGTGCCGACCAATCGGCACTGGAGGGCTGATCTGTCAACATACCACCTGTTGTTTTCACTCTATAAAGCATTTCCTGGTATCCATTATTTTGGCTGGGTCCAACTCGAAGTCCACATAAATTATAAAAATGGGCTCCCGATGCGAATTCGAAGCATTGATCGCCAGACGAGCGTCAGGTGACGAGTCAAGGGCGAGAAGTTCACATTTTAGTCCAACTGTCAAGTATAGGGGTTGAACCCATTAGGTATCAGCACAACGGAAGTGTAAGAGCGAGCGCTCTTATCAATTTGGACATGCTTAAAATATAGTCTTGTTTAGTTATTCTTCCGCTGTTACCCTTTATCCCCTATTACATCAAGCACCCGGTTGTGTATCTCACGCAACAATTTGTCTATACAAGCACTCTGTGGTGTATCTCACGCAACAATCTATCTATACAAGCACTCTGTGGTGTATCTCACGCAACAATCTATCTATACAAGCACTCTGTGGTATGGTGTATCTCACGCAACAGTTTGTCTATACAAGCACTCTGTGGTGTATCTCACGCAATAATTTGTCTATACAAGCACTCTGTGGTGTATCTCACGCAACAGTTTGTCTATACAAGCACTCTGTGGTGTATCTCACGCAACAATCTATCTATACAAGCACTCTGTGGTGTATCTCACGCAACAATCTATCTATACAAGCACTCTGTGGTATGGTGTATCTCACGCAACAGTTTGTCTATACAAGCACTCTGTGGTGTATCTCACGCAATAATTTGTCTATACAAGCACTCTGTAATGTATCTCACGCAATAATTTGTCTATACAAGCACTCTGTAATGTATCTCACGCAATAATTTGTCTATACAAGCACTCTGGGGTGTATCTCACGCAACAATTTGTTTATACAAGCACTCTGTGGTGTATCTCACGCAATAATTTGTCTATACAAGCACTCTGTGGTGTATCTCACGCAACAATTTGTTTATACAAGCACTCTGTGGTGTATCTCACGCAATAATTTGTCTATACAAGCACTCTGTAGTGTATCTCACGCAACAATCTATCTATACAAGCACTCTGTGATGTATCTCACGCAACAGTTTGTCTATACAAGCACTATGTGATTCATATGTTTCACGCAACAATTAGTCTATACAAGCACTCTGTGATGTATTTCACGCAACAGTTTGTCTATACAAGCACTCTGTGGTGTATCTCACGCAATAATTTGTCTATACAAGCACTCTGCGGTGTATCTCACGCAACAGTTTGTCTATACAAGCACACTGTGGTGTATCTCACGCAATAATTTGTCTATACAAGCACTCTGGGGTGTATCTCACGCAACAATTTGTCTATACAAGCACTCTGTGGTGTATCATAAGTAACAGTTTGTTTATACAAGCATTCTTGGTGTATCTTAAGTAACAGTTTGTCTATATAATGACTCTTTGATGTATCTGAAGTAACAGTTTGTCTGTACAATCACTCTTTGGTGTATCTCAAACAACAGTTTGTCTATACAATCACTATTTGATGTACCGCAAATAACAATTTGTCTATACAGTCACTCAGTGGTGTATCTTAAGTAACAATTTGTCAATAAAATTACGTTTTGGTGCATGTTAAGTAACAATTTGTCTATACAATCACTTAATGGTTTATCTCATGCAACAGCTTGTCAGTGCAATCACTCTTCGGTGTATCTCAAACAACTATTTGTCTTTACAATCATTCTTTGGTTTATCTCAAACAAAAATGTGTCTATACAATCACTATTTTGTGTCCCTCAAGCTACAATATGTTTATACAATCACTCAGTGGTGTATCTCAAGCAACAGTTTGTCAGTAAAATCACTCTTCGGTGTATCTCAAGCAATAATTCGTCTGTACAATCACTCTTTGGTCCATCTCTAACTACTATTCCCCTATGTATGGTACGTCACACCTACCTTAGCTAATTATAATTGCCATGTCAAACATTAGTTTTAGTGAGTCATGTAATATTGATTACTGCATATTGTCCATGCGTTTTAATGCATATTGTTCTGTTGTCTAAGATAAGCTTCATAAGTGATGTATGAATGAAATAATGTATGAGAGCAATTGTGCCCATTTCTTAACCCATTCTAAGTAAAGTTTGTTCGTTAGTTCTTTCGTCGTTCGTTCCTTCTATGCCTTATTTGTGAAAAGTGACGCCTGGTTTATTTGAGCAATAAAAATCATCCTTGGTGCCATTTTATATGTTATGGCGCTGTATTATTATATCTCATGGTGTCGTTTTGTATGCTCGATCCTCCTAACTCTAGAACGTGGCCACACAGCTGATCACAAATAACAATTTGTCTACATAAACACTCTTCGGTGTGTCCACTCCCGAAAGTTTCCACGCATTCAACACTAGAATGGACTTCTTGCCACGCGCATCCACAATTTCCGGCACTTTGTCTATCAACACCTCATTACGAATTCGTCAGTTCCTATTTTCGCGGTGAAAATCCTCAAATCCCAGATTCATTGTTATCGACGCTCGCCCGAAATATCTGCACCAATGTGGAGTGTACAGATGAGCAAATTGCGTGTGCGAACCAGGGGCAAAATGGGTTGTCAGCTTAAATGATAAATTGCCAATTTTCTGTTTTTGCGATTGTGAAGAATCGTTGGAATAATCTAGCATGATCCGGGACTCACACGAGAATCCGAAAAGCGGGAGACTATGGGATCGTCCATCTTGCAGACGGCTAACATATTATAGTAGTTAGTTTCCACTACATTTCCCTTCTTTTTGTTTTTAATGATTAATTTCATCAGTGCGTTAATTTTAGCGCTCGGAGGGTATTAAACAGGGAATTTAACGGAGATTTCTGTACACTCTGAAATTCTTAATTATTGTCTCGGAATCACGGCATACGTACAACCAAAACGTATGTAACATAATTGGTTATGCAAATAAAAAGACTGAAAAGTAAGCCGATAATAAATAACGTTATGAATCCAGATTTGAAGACGCCAGTATTCTGGAAAATTCTAATATTTAAACTGGCTGGTTGTCACAAAGCACTGCCTGCCCTAAACACCCCACTCTACGGTTTTTCATTGGCAGAATGACATAAAGACGTCATGACGAATTCATAAGATGTCATGGGAACTCTTTTATCACGGAAGCGAAAATTGAACTTCTAAATTGAAATTGGTTTCGATGGAAACCGCAAAGGACCCGGCGTTTAATTTTTGTCATTAAGTGATTTCCGCTAAGTTGGTGTCTGCGCCCGGGCTGAGACGGGACCGTGGTGACTGAAGACAAGTGAAAACCATCGCAACTAGGACTTAATCGAGTGGTTTATTTATAGCTTAAATCGCGTTATCAAGAACAGAGCAGGCATGCAGGAACAGATACCAGAAATAGAATAATTCCGAGTGGAATAAGCTGGTTACAGTGCCTCAGTTACGGATAAAAGTCCGTGGACAATCGTGTGCGTATACACCACCTTGGCTCGAGTCGCAAAAGCTATATAGATGCTTGCTTGCTAAGCTCTTAGTTTAACATTACACGGAAACCTAATGCAGGTTTCGCAGGCAAGGTTTTGATTGAATCACTGCAGAAATGCACAATTCATAGAAACAATAATCTTGGTATCAGTACCAGCAGGAGCCATGGACAATGAAAGGATAGATGGGCTGGCTGGTACAGCCATTACATCAGAATAGCAGCCAATGAATCGAGAGGATAGTATGATCCTCGCTAGAAAACTAGTAGGGTACGAGGACTTTCAACAAACTGAATCAACAAAGGGATTCAACAAATGGAATCGGCAAAGGAAATCAACAAAATGAATTTGGAAAATGAATCAATAACATGAATTTTTTTTTTAAATGAATTTTTAAAAATGAATCAACAAAATGAATCAACATTATGAATTTTAAAATAAAAATAAATCAACAAAGCGAATCAACAAAATGAATCAACAAAGTGAATCACCAAAATGAATCAATAAAATGAATCAACGAAATGAATCAAAAAATGAATAAATAGAATGAATCTACAAAGTGAATCAATAAAGTTAATCAATAACATTAATCAAAACAGCGAATATACAAAATAAATCAACAGAGTGAATCAACAAAATAAATAAAAAATGAATCAACAAAATAAATAAACAAAATTAATCAACAAAATGAATCAACAAAGTGAATCAACAAAAAAATAAACCAATAAAATGAATAAACAAAATAAATCAATAAAATAATCAATAAAAATGAATCAATAAAATAAATCATCAAAGTGAATCAAGCAAAATAAATCAACACAATGAATCAACAAAGTGAATCAGCAAAATGAATCAACAAAATTAATCAATAAAGTGAATCAAAAAATAAACCAACAAAATGAATCAACAAAATGAATCAACAACATTGATTTAAAAAAAATGAATCACAAAAAAATGAATTAACAAAGTGAATCAACAAAATGAATCAACAAAGTGAATCACCAAAATGAATCAACGAAATGAATCAAAAAATGGAAAAATAGAATGAATCTACAAAGTGAATCAATAAAGTTAATCAATAACATTAATCAAAACAGCGAATATACAAAATAAATCAACAGAGTGAATCAACAAAATAAATAAAAAATGAATCAACAAAATAAATAAACAAAATTAATCAACAAAATGAATCAACAAAGTGAATCAACAAAAAATAAACCAATAAAATGAATAAACAAAATAAATCAATAAAATAAATCAATAAAATGAATCAATAAAATAAATCATCAAAGTGAATCAACAAAATAAATCAACACAATGAATCAACAAAGTGAATCAGCAAAATGAATCAACAAAATTAATCAATAAAGTGAATCAAAAAATAAACCAACAAAATGAATCAACAACATTGATTTTAAAAAAAATGAATCACAAAAAAATGAATTAACAAAGTGAATCAACAAAATGAATCAATAAAGTGAATCAACAAAATGAATCAACAAACTGAATCAACAAAACGAATCAACAAAATGAATCAACAAAATGAATCAACAAAACGAATCAACAAAATGAATCAACAAAATGAATCAACAAAACGAATCAACAAAATGAATCAACAAAATGAATCAACAAAACGAATCAACAAAATGAATCAACGCCAATTGGTGGAATTCAAGCGTTCAGTATGAACATCAGAGCGGCTAGGAACGAGACATCCACCAACGTAAATTATGACGTATTAAATCAAGACTCGACATTTTTGTACTCCGGATATTCCCTCACGTGCTACGTCCCCTTCTGCAGTAGCCATCTATGGGTTCTCAAGCTGATGGTACCAGTGATAGCCTGACTGAACGTCCGCCTACATTTTTCTCTACGCGATTGGTGTCCTCCATTAACTCTGCTCAGCCCTTGCTGAGCCACCAACTCCAGACGGGGTTTCTTTATTTCGTTGCACATTCCCCATCCAAGACAGCCTTCGCAACGTCTCCCTTGTCGCAGTGGTCAGTCTATCAGCCTGTTCTAAGCACAGCAAGAGAACAAGGATGCTTTTCGATCAACCCCGAGCAGGCACAGCTAGACAGGCACCTGGTGCCGTTGGATCTGTTAATTGATTCGGAACCGTGGGATGATTAATCGTCTCAAGCGACTTCCCGTATCTGCCATGGATTTATATACAGTAGTTGTCTTTATGCAAAAAGAAAATCCTTACCTGCACAGTTCGCGGCGACTGCACTAGCCAGGCGTCCTTAATTCATCAGGCTCAAGAACCCCCATGCCCTATACTGCAAGATACTATAGGTAGTAACGTAACAGTTTTATTTTAGCAACCCCTTTTAATTTATTATATAATACAACATGTCTGCTGCCGGCTCCATGGCCGAGGGGTTAGCAGCTTTCTCCGCTAACCCCGAATACTCTCGTCACGTGACGCGACGAGAATTAGCAGTGGTTCGAATCGCAAAAGTGACTTAGAGAGTATGGAGCCGGTCGCTCAGAAAGTCGTGGCGTGCTGATGAGCGTAATCTAGCCTAGGAATCAACATACAGCTGAAAGATGCTGGTGTTGACCGCAATATCCTGAAACAGGATGGAAACGCGGAAAAAAAAAAAAAAAAAAAAAAAAAACATGTCTGCTATCGTATAACAACTTTTAACTGATTCATTGTCAAGAAAACAAGTTGGTTTGGATCAAACATGGCGCACAATGAAATGACCAAGTTTTACAGTATAAATTTCAGTTCACTGGGCATTAAAATTTCGGAAGATACACGAAACAAAACAATTATTATGATGACTAATCTGGCGATATATCGTTTTTCTGTCCAGATGAGAGGTCATATTTGGCGAAATATTTTCCTTCTCCGATTGGTCTCCGTGGCCAAAGGCTTGCGAACGCGGTTCGTGAGCAGGTACCAGGCGTTCGAAACTCAGCTGCGACCGATTTGTGCAGCAGACCGTGTCGCGTTGTATTATAACATGCTGGTATGGAAGCAGGTCGTTCAGAAAGCAATGGAAAACTACTGAACATAACACTTGCCCAGTACATCAACAGCAGCTGAAAAATGCTGGTGTTGACTGCAACGTCCCGTAAGGGATACACAACAAAGCTTTATTTTTTTATCCTTAGGCACTGAATCAGTTACGTCACAACTGTGAGACACCATCTACTTCCCATTTTCCGCCATCCATTTTTGTTTGGATAACACCCACTTTTTTGTGTGGATAACACCCACTTTCTGTTTGGATAACACCCACTTTTTGTGTGGATAACACCCACTTTTTGTTTTGGATAACACCCACTTTTTGTTTGGATAACACCCACTTTTTGTTTGGATATCACCCACTTTTTGTTTGGATAACACCCACTTTCTGTTTGGATAACACCCACTTTTTGTTTGGATAACACCCACTTGCTGTTTGGATAACACCCACTTTTTGTTTTGGATAACACCCACTTTTTGTTTGGATAACACCCACTTTTTGTTTTGGATAACACCCACTTTTTGTTTGGATAACACCCACTTTCTGTTTGGATAACACCCACTTTTTGTTTGGATAACACCCACTTGCTGTTTCGATAACATCCACTTTTTGCTCGGATAACACCCACTTTCTGTTTGGATAACACCCACGTTTTGTTTGGATAACACCCACTTTTTGTTTGGATAACACACACTTTCTGTATGGATAACACCCACTTTTTGTTTGGATAACACCCACTTTTTGTTTGGATAACACCCACTTTCTGTTTGGATAACACTCACGTTTTGTTTGGATAACACCCACTTTTTGTGTGGATAACACCCGCTTTCTGTTTGGATAACACCCACTTTTTGTTTGGATAACACCCAATTTTTGTTTGGATAAGACCCACTTTTTGTTTGGATATCACCCACTTGCTGTTTGGATAACACCCACTTGCTGTTTGGATAACACCCACTTGCTGTTTGGATAACACCCACTTGCTGTTTGGATAACACCCACTTGCTTGTTTGGATAACACCCACTTGCTGTTTGGATAACACCCACTTTCTGTTTGGATAACACCCACTTGCCTTTTTGGATAACACCCACTTGCTGTTTGGATAACACTCACGTTTTGTTTGGATAACACCCACTTTTTGTGTGGATAACACCCACTTTCTGTTTGGATAACACCCACGTTTTGTTTGGATAACACCCACTTTTTGTGTGGATAACACCCACTTTTTTTGGATAACACCCACTTTTAGTTTGGATAACACCCACTTTCTGTTTGGATAACACCCACTTTCTGTTTGGATAACACCCACGTTTTGTTTGGCACTGAATCTTAAAAAGTCTGTGTTGCTGTTGATAACCGTTTGACTTGAACAATAACAACAGCGCCAACATTAATATCATTATTCACTATATAATTAGTTGCTACTGATATAATTGAGTGTTCGATTTATTGATCGCACTTGTGTTGTTTTCAAGCGTACTGGTAATCTTTTAAAGGACAGTGTAAATGTGCTATCTTTGTATGGCATGTTTGTTAGTTTTTTTGTTTTTTTTTGGAGCTTTTATCAGATGTGAATATCGTGATCAAATATTTGAACACCGTGTTTCTTTCATTGGTGCGAAATCCAGATTTGTAACACTCCAACTTAAAAGCATTGATGCGCGTTTGGATAAAAGTGTTCAAAAAGTATTACCGTTTCATTGGACGAAAGGAGAACAAATACAGGGTGTTTGAATAGTCTCACTACACTTTGCATGTAGGTCAAATTTGAAAAATGAAGTACATGACGTCTTCCAAAAAAAAAAAAGTGTTCTTAACATTACTTAAATTAATAGTTACTGCTGTGGTCTAACGCTGTTTTGAGAAGCTGAAAAGTACCAATGAAGTATTCAATGTAACAGGTTTGGAAATGACCACCACGGGCTTCAAGACAAGAATGTACACGTCTCTTCATATTGTCAAATACCTTCTGCAACATGTCTGTTGTTATTTCCGTGTGTATTGACCGCCGTTTCGAAACACTTTTTTCAACCAACAAAATGCTTTCTTCTTAGTTTTTCTTCGAGCAGTATGAAGATCCCCTATTCTATGTACAGACCAGAGGGAAATAGAGGAAGAGGCCGACCACGTAAACGTTGGACGGAGGGAATAGCAGAGTCCATGAGAATATCGATACATAAAGCCCATAATCTGGCACTCTCACGATGTTTATACTTCACCTCGACACAGCAAGGTACAAGAGGGACATGATGAGATGAGATGAGATTGACCGCCATTTGGAAACACTTTTTTCAACCAACAAAATGCTTTCTTCAGTTGATAACACCATTCTGTTTGGAGTGTAAAGCATATATATAGCAGACGATAGCCATTCGCTGCATCGCTTCAGGATTGACTGTGGAGCACATGTTTAATGATGTCTAATACTTCATTTTTCAAAATTGTTCTACATACAAAGTGTAGTGAGACTTTACACACGTCCGGTAGATCTATTCAACAAGATCTCAATGTCGAAGAAGATTGGATACTAAGATAAACAAAAATGTGGACAACGAATATCTTCGACATGTAAAGAGGCCTTATTTTCTACTCATTCAGTAGCATATCCTTTGCAGAACCTCACTCCCATAACATTTCGAAAAACTTCTCGGTAATAAGCCAGATGTCCCGCGTCCGATACACACATCTGGAGATCATCCGCCACATTCTGCACCCATCTTCTCTTTAGCCTTCCTCTTCCTCTTTTCCCGGACATATATCCCTCCATGATTGTTCTCTCCAAACTTTCATAAAGTTTCAAGTGACCAAAATATTTCAATTTTCTTTATTTTGTCGTCGTTAGTTGTCAACTTTCTTCAATATTCAGATCTTGTCGTAGGGGTGCTTTTTTTTTTTTTTTACTGTATCCAAGATATTCTTAAAAACCGTTTACAATAGTTATATTCAAAGGCGTTTATGCGCTGTTCAGCTTGTTTAGTAAGTGTCTAGGTCTCACAGGCGTATGTTGCAATGGGAAAAATGCATGCTCTTAAACATCTAATGTTCTTTATTCTAAACGCCTTGAGACATGTCCGCTATACAGCGCCGACCCCTATATTTGTGAAGCCAGCTCAAAAGGCGATGTGGCCAGTATAACGCCGGTTGCCTTTACAACCAACGACATTTCTTGGGACCTATTAGAGGCTGGGTCGGGTTGGCAGCCCGGTTGTATTTTTAAAAACCCACTTGGATGAAGATTCGAACACAAGGACAGCGAACCTACAAACAAACAAACAAACAAACAAACAAACAAACAAACAAACAATCTTTATTTTTAAAGGCTTAAGAATTGGGCAAGCAGGCCCGTCTAACATTCTGCCCTTCTATCACTCTCTTTTATACATTATATCATTCACACTTTATTCAAGACTGAGAACAGCAACAATATAAAATATATGCATTATAAAGGCATGGGCAAAATGCGAACATCAATACTACACGACTCAGTAATAGTAAATAATGGTGTGGCACTTGTTATTAGCCATGTGGAATATACTAGTCTACCAAAAGGGGACTGGCTGTTATACTAGGGTTTTATAATTATTACTAGCTGACCCGGCCCGGCTTCGCCCAGTCCCTGGAGGGGATCTATCTATCTATCAGTCTGTCTGTCTGCTTGTTTGTCTGTCTGTCTGTCTGTCTGGCTGACCCGGCCCGGCTTCACCCAGTCCCTGGTGGGGAGCATCTCATTTAATTCATATAAGTAGTCATATAAGCTCCCGTTCCCGACTATCTGTCTGTCTGTCTATCTATCTGACCCGGCGTGGCTTCGCCCAGCTCCTGGCGGGGAGCGTCTAATTAAATTCACACAGCAACTTAAAAGAATGTCCTTCCACACACCATCCATTATTTTTAATGAAAACTGTTTTTAATCACCTACATGACTGTAGATAACATCTTTAAGCATAAAAAGATGAGTTACAATCTTATGCATTATGCATTATTTTAATGAAAACTTTGAAAATGCCTTAAAGATTATATCATTATTTATTATAACTCATATGCCTGTAAATAACTATAGACAAAGAATTTATAAATCTTTGAAAACGATGCAACAATATGACTATAAATTATATAGAAATGTTATTAAAAGTTATGCCCCTTGAAATAACTTTTCTAGAGTTAAGTCCCCTTGCTATATAGACATTATAATGAAAAATGAAATATTAAATTTTAGTAAGTAAGTAGCCGGAAAAAAAAAACTAAAAAACTATGACAGAAAGTTGAACAGGAATGAAAAGAAAACGTGTAGAAAATTTCATCTCAATCGGATGGACCGTTCGCGAACGCATAAAGAACGGACATACATACAGTCTCTTTTATAGATATAGATTTCTATTATTAAGGAGCAAGGTACAGACAAACAAGCATTTCACAGCCCTACAACCGGTGCCCACAATTAAAATACTCTTGATGTTTTACGAGAATGAAACTCAGGGAACTATCGTTGTGTGATGTTTTATCGTGTGTCTTGAATTCGAAAGATATCCCGAAATAAGTTAACATACAAAGACAACTGGTTAATTACGCCAGAAGAGGTTAATCCAAATTATTTGGGCATAGAATGAGAAGGGGAAAGCTAGAATATGTCCTGATAATGGATACCTTGGAGGGGGAAAGCAGCTGGGGAAGAGAGAGAGAGAGAGAGAGAGAGAGAGAGAGAGAGAGAGAGAGAGAGAGAGAGAGAGAGAGAGAGAGAGAGAGAGAAAGAGAGAGAGAGAGAGAGGCGAAGCTGGACAGTTTTACCTCGTATTTGTTGTTTTAAGAGATGAGCGACTGACCGAGTGGCTAGAACGCCGGATTCTCACTCGGGAGACCCGGGTTCGAATCATCAGTAAGGTGTGGATTGTTTTCTGTCGGGGTAAAAAAAACAAAATACTAACCTGCATAGTTCGCGGCGACTGCGCTAGCCAAGCGTTCTTAATTCCTCAGGCTCAAGACCCCACCTGCCATACACCGCAATGTGCTATAGCAGTGGTTCTCAACTTTTTTTGGCCCGTACCCCCCTTCATCATATTTTCAGAACGTCATCCCCCCCCCCCTTCCTATAAAAAAAATTGGCCAGTGCCCCCCCCCCCCCCTTTCACCATATTTTCAGAACGTCATTCCCCCTTTCATATTTCCTATCTAAAAATCCCCACCCCTACACAGTATACGTAAAAATGTAAGGTAAATTTAATAGCACATACTAAAACAAGTCTAGACATCCACATAAAACATGATTTGTGGGTCTACTTACTTTATAAGTATGAAGGGGAAAACAATATCAAGTAATCGGTTCTTGTATTAACGCGATCTTGAAATCCCCCCCCCCTGAATACCCTAAAATTCCCCCCTGTGGGGGGGGGGGGGGGGGGAATTCCCACCGGTTGAGAACCGTAGATGACAGTCTGACAGTTGTTTTAGAAAGAAGTCAGCGTGACTGCAGGGTTGAATGCACGTGCGCGTACACTTCCGGTGAGCTGTCGGCGTGGTTCAGGGTTCATTCACTACACCGGTCTGTTTTATTTCAACGATGACTTCTCGTTCAGAAAGCAATGGCAAACTACTGAACGTAAACTTGCCTAGCAAGTCCACCTGGCCGTGGGATTGATCGCGACGTCACGCAAAGGCCATTTTTTTTTTTTTTTTTACTGTTTACATAAAAAAATGATTTAGTTGGTTGTTTCGGGATTTGAGGTTTGAAGATACCAGATCGAGAAGACCAGATCATTCGGGGTCACGTCGATTGACGGATGTCAGCTGCGGCGATCGGGCAAAAATTTGAGCTATAGCATAAGATGGGTGATGTTGTGATATTTAGTGTGATAATTTGGTCTAGTGTGAGCCGCGTGGTCAAGTGGTTACACACCAGCCTCACACGCCAGTGATCCGGAGTTCGATCCCGGGTCCTGTCAGACTATTGATGAGCTCAAAAGAGAGCGAAACTTGAGTCAAGTGCTTCCAATCCGGCGTGGACAAGGTCCATGGTTCATACCGGAATACGATCAGTCTTTTGAAAAAGTCTGTGCTTGAGAGCGACAACTACAAGTTACGCCGCCAGGCATACACAAAACAAACAAGGTTATCGCACTTGACAGCCTTGAAACATTTGTTGACATTGCTTACCTGACTGTTGGGAATAAAGATATTTTGTTGTTATGTGCCTGTAATTCATCGTTATCACGTGATTTGCCGGCTGGCGAGGACGATCATGCTTCTCCACAAATTGCGATCTCCGACGGCATAGATCAATTCACGTGCTAAGTCAATTCCGTGCCATGACACAAGACTGTCAAGAATATTCTCACGTTGTCTTCATCTATCTCTCTTTCTACAAATCTCCCCGGTTGTCACAACGTGTTCCAGTTCTGCAGATTTTTTTTTTGTTTTGCTTGTTTACTAAGTATCCATTCTTCTATAAAACCACATCTCCAAGGCTTCTGTGGAATTTTTTCGCCTGTTTACAAATTGTCCACGATTCGACGCAGTATGTTAAAACTGGATCTACGTAACATGCAAAAACTCTTTTACTAACTTTCAATGCCAAGGACTATTGCAAATTATCTGTCGTTACGCCACTTAATACCTGACAGATCTGACTTAATTTTGGGCACTACTACTCAATTCCTGAACGGCCTAATTTAACCCAGGCTAGGCCACTCAATACATGAAAGATCTTCCGACGTTTTGTAAAGGCCACTCAAGCGCCTCTGGGGGAAAGTTTTTTATCTATCGACAGCCAAGTAAACACTACCTCGCTAGACACTTCATGTTGGCTGTTTGTACAAGCAGGTGTTTATCTTCCCATCCCTTATCAAAACCCTCCGGCTACACACTGGCAGTGATAATAAGCATAAGGATGATAGTTAATAAGTACAGGTATGAAAGATCAGATGTTGTCTTTTAAAGGTCACTCATTGAATGAAAGATCAGATGTTTGTTGTTTCAGTGTCACTCATTGAATGAAAGATAAGATTTTTGTCATCTTAAGGTCGTCGCTGGAGCTATAGGTCGTCGCTGGAGCTATGGAGTTCGTGCTTTGTGCGACGCTTTCGCCCCCCCCCCCTCCCCGTCTAAAGAAATCAAGCCGTATGTGACACAACGTCGAACAATTAAGAGACCCTTTTGCCTTTTAAACCAGTTTTTAAGTAAAGTTAAATACAGGATAAGTGTCCACGCTTTAAGGAGCGTCGGGTGTGCCATGCTAGATCCGCGCGTGTATAGACCAATCACAACTCAGCGGGTTATATAGTCAGTATAAATTGTTGGTATACATGTTTAATTGTTTCGAGCGGGGATACCAGGTCAATTTTTAAAATCAGAATCCTCCACAGTGCGTATCGACCACTTGACCATCGGAAAGGCAGGGAGTGTCCAACCACTACACCACCGCGACTCTCTTGTAATGTGCGGTGACATGTTCACTGACTCGGCGCCAAACAAAAGTAGGTCTGGACTAGACATGGCACACAATCAAATGAACAAGTATTATAATGGGAATTGTTTGGACATGTTATGAGAAATATAAATTAGAGAACTTGGTGACAATTGGCAAGATCACTCAACGAATGAAAGATCAGATGCTTGTCTTTTAAATGCCATTCAATGAATGAAAGATGACATTTTTGTCATCTTAAGGTCACTCAATGAATGAGAGATTAGATGTTTGTCTATTAAAGGTCACTCAATGAATGAAAGATCAGATGTTTGTCGGTTAAAGGTCACTCAATGAATGAAAGGTCAGATGATTGCCGTTTAAAGGTCATTCAATGAATAAATGATCAGATTGCTGTTGTTTTATGTCACTCAATGAGTGAAAGATCAGAATTATGGCATAGTAAGATCACTCGATGTATTAAAAATCAATCGATGTATGAAAATTCACAATTTTGCTGTGGTAAGGTCACTCCTTGTCACACACAGTCTTAAATAGACGACGGAAGATTGTGTTTAAGTTGGGGTAAGAACACTCATTACACGGAATACCGAGATTATGTCTTTTTATCAATTTAATCCGACTGTGTCGACTGCAGAGCAGAGTGGGCGGAGACATGAATATGATCATGGCAGTGCAGACGATCTTGGCGAGTAAACGGGTTCTATCATATACTGAATAGGAAACACTATCTACAAATTAGTGTCATAGATTGAATCAGACATAACGTCTATAAAAATCTGCCGCAAACTGAATCAGATACGTCTATAGATTTCTGCCATAGATAGATTGAATCTATGAAACTGCCATCTGCTTCCTATAGTACCTTGTCGTGTAGGACAGTGGGGAGGAGGGAGGGGGGGGGTGTCATGAGCCTGAGGAATTCAGGCCGCCTGGCTAGTGCAGTCGCCACGAACTGTACAGGTTAGGGTTGCCTTTTACCGAGGATTCGAACCCGGGTCTTCTGAAGGAAAACCCGGCGTTCTAGCTACTCGGCCAGTCGTTTCTCTGAATCAGATACAATGTATATAGATTTATGTCATAGACTGAATTAAATACAATGTCTATAGATTTCTGTCACGGACTAAATCAGACACAATGTGTATAGATTTCTGAAATAGAGTGAATCAGAAGGTATAGATTTATGTCATAAAATGAATCAGACACAATGTCTCTAGATCTCTGAAATAGTGTGAGTCAGTCAAAATGTCTATAGATTTCTGTCATAGACTGAATCAGACACAATGTCCATAGATTTCTGTCATTGGTTAAGTCAGATACAATGCTTATATATATATATATATATATATATATATATATATATATATATATATATATATATATATATATATATATATATATATATATATATATATATATATATATCTGTCACAGACTGAATCGAGATACAATGTCTGTATATTTCTGTCACTGGCTGAGTCAGATACGATGCTTATATATGTGTGTCAAAGACTGAATCGAGATAAAATGTCTATAGATTTAAACTGGATGCATTAGAACATTTGAGGACAGCATATGACAGATTTCACAAAGCTAGACTTACTATTTGTACTTATAGTCATATTGGCTGGCTCTGCAAACCTTGATGCATGATAAGACAGACGTGGTTGCGGCCTTGTGGGAGCACGTGTACACCTCGGAGGAGCAAATGGATTATCATGGTCTGGCAAGAATGCGACAGCGTGGAGTGACGAGGGGATCTGGCCGATGCTTAGAGGAAAGGCGAGACGCACATATACTCAGATTGCTACTGGTACTATTGGGGTTGGAACTCTTCGCTGGCTTCTGAGGATGGGGACGGAACGCTTATGGGAATGCCCCGAATGCTGTGATGTCGGTTCCTAAATCAATCAATCAATCAAACGTATAGTCAAGTAGACAGTCTCCGTGGTGAAGTAATTATGTCGCCATCCCGACGCTCCCAAGGTTGTGGTTTCATTTCCGAGCTAAGTCGTTCGGTACAGGAGTGCAGTTTTCTCGGAGACTCCCGGAGGTCGTCGCTGGAGCTATGGAGTTCGTGCTTTGTGCGACGCTTTCGCCCCCCCCCCCCCCTCCCCGTCTAAAGAAATCAAGCCGTATGTGACACAACGTCGAACAATTAAGAGACCCTTTTGCCTTTTAAACCAGTTTTTAAGTAAAGTTAAATACAGGATAAGTGTCCACGCTTTAAGGAGCGTCGGGTGTGCCATGCTAGATCCGCGCGTGTATAGACCAATCACAACTCAGCGGGTTATATAGTCAGTATAAATTGTTGGTATACATGTTTAACTGTTTCGAGCGGGGATACCAGGTCAATTTTTTAAAATCAGAATCCTCCACAGTGCGTATCGACCACTTGACCATCGGAAAGGCAGGGAGTGTCCAACCACTACACCACCGCGACTCTCTTGTAATGTGCGGTGACATGTTCACTGACTCGGCGCCAAACAAAAAGTAGGTCTGGACTAGACATGGCACACAATCAAATGAACAAGTATTATAATGGGAATTGTTTGGACATGTTATGAGAAATATAAATTAGAGAACTTGGTGACAATTGGCAAGATCGAGGGGAAGAGAATAAGGGAAAGACAGAGAAGTAAATACCTGGATGGCTTAATCAGGTGGCATGGTCAGACAAGAACACTGAGCTGATCCACGACTCTGGTGATCGAGTGAAATGGCGAATCATGACCGCCCACGCTTATCGGCATGCACAAGATGGATGGATGGATAGATTATAATGGCAATTTCAGTTCGCTGACCATTAAAATTGCGGAAGATACCATGAAACAAACAAAGAAACAATAGCACGATGACCCTGGCGATATTTCGTCGTTGTGTTCTAATTAGAGGTCATATGTGGCGATATGCTATCCTTAAACAGTTAATATCGTTATCATTAAGTACTGCATCTACAGTGAAGGTCAGTTTTCCGGCATCACGTCGCATTTATACACGAATCTGTTTGGTGTTGTTCCCCCCTTAGGTCGTGTTATTTTCCACTAGGTCGCTTTCCCTCGGGTTTTACCTCCTGCAGTCAGTAGTAGGTTAATTATAGCAATGCGGAGGTTAAACAATATTAGTAACCTATGGTACAACACAACTATTCTTCTTCTTCTGTTTCTTCTTCTTCTTCTTCTTCTTCTTCTTCTTCTTCTTCTTCTTCTTCTTCTTCTTCTTCTTCTTCTTCTTCTTCTTCTTCTTCTCTCACCTTAAGGAGTCATTCATCATTATCATCATCATCCTCATCATCCTCATCATTTTCCACTTCTGCCGCCAAGCGTGGTGGGGAGGAATGATTTGCCCCCCAGCGCCGAATGGGCGGCACTAAATAGTGTCATTCCGTGTGGTTGTACAAAGTCTTTGATGTCAATCCATTTTCTTCTTGGGCGTCCTCTTGCTCTCGTCGCAGATTATCTTTGATGTAGGGCCAGTGATGGTATAGTCTGTCCCGAAAAGAATGCCTTCATTCATGATCAATTATTTTGAAAACTGTCTGTTGCATCGTTATGAAATTTTTCCTGCCGTCTTATATTTACCCCCACCCAAGGAATATGTTTTTGATAGGTACAAAAGCAACTTAAATCATGGAAAGCGGCGACATTTCTTTGATGTACTGGTGAAAAACAAGTGATTTCTCGCTAACAAACTTGTTTTACAGTAATGCCAATGCCCCCGCCAGTTCGGATGACAAACTCAAGGCGTATCCAGATTCGTATGGGAGTGGGTGCAATGTCTACTCTGCTGAGACGGAACATGATTACCTGTTTTGCACGACGAATATAGCTGAGAATGTCTCTGTAGTGGGCTTCCTTCTTAACGGTCAAGATGTTGGTCCTTTTTTCATTGAAGTTTATAGAATGATTCGTATGTTCGTGTGTTGTCCCCTAATTTGACAACGTGTTTCTTCTCACGTTTCTTGTTATGCCACACTATGTCAGTTCCCACCGCAATATTACTCTTCGGTTGGTATTCAGTGTGTCTAGAGCTTCTTTTTTTTTCAATGTCAGTTGTTTGTCACCGTTGAGGGCTTACTGAATTGAAAATTCATCACTGTGGAATACAAACTGTTGCCATTAACAAGTTGTATTGTTTATGCCGATGCTGTATTGTTTAGGGCCTGCAATTCTTCTGAATATGTGGAGCAAAATATCCCAGTAGGTGTACATGTGGATTAAGGTCTGCGATCTGCCCAGACCTTAATCGGTGTCGGACAATTCCAGTAGGTTGATGACTGCTATCGGTTGCATAAAATTCAATCCATCCTTTCTCCAATAGTCATCTTCCTCTTTCAACACCTGGTCCTCACATTTTTTTTCCAGCAACTTATTTCAATTTTTAATAGCTCGGTCTGAGTTAGTATCTTGACGTCAGACAATTTTAATAGATTGATTGATTCAGAAACCGACAACACAGCACTCGGGTCATTCCCATAAGCGCTCCGTCCCCACCCTCAGCAGCCAGCGAAGAGTTCCAACACCAATAATTCCAGTAGCAACCTGATTATATGTCCGTCTCGCCTTTCCTCTGAGCGTCGATCCTCGGCCAGATCCCTCGTCACTCCTCGCTGCCTCATTCTTGCCAAACTATGGTGATCCATTTGCTCCTCCGAGGTGTACACGTGCTCCCACAAGGCCGCAACCACGTCTGCCTTGTCATGCATCAATGCCGTAGGTATTTTGTCTTCTTGGGCAACTACATTGTGATATGATGCATTGTCCATAATTAGACAAGACGGTCTATCTAGGGATAGAAGCACTGTATTCTCGAGCCAACCGCTAAATACATTGCCATTAATCTCATTATGATAATCCCTATTGTGTGTATGCTTTGATACGAACACGAGTCCAGCATTCTGTAGTAAACCATTTTGAGTACTACCAGCATGGGCTATGACGAAACGCTGTCCTTTACTATTGGGCACAAATCGCGTTATCTTTCCGTCCACTGATTGCCATTCCTTTTCACTTGTGTGGTGCGCATTGATCCGGGTTTCATCCAAATACACTATGTCATAATTTTATTTGCGCATTTCTCTTATTTCACGCAGATATCAGCTTCTCGTGGCTCCTAAATGCGGTTGCTCGCAAATGATATTTCTAACTCCCTTGTACTTTCTAAACGTGAAGCCTTATATGAAACGACCCACATTAATGACACACCTCTGAAGATACTGCGACACCACTGAACACTCTTCTCAAGGCTCTTTTCGTAAGGCCAATCCCGTGAACAGCCGGCTTCGTGGCTTAGAGGTTATGACTTTTCTCCGTAATCTCGTATACTCTCGTCGGTAACGTGATGACGGTTCAAATCAGCAGTGGTTCGAATCGCATCGGTAACTTACGGGGTATGTGAGCCGGCCGCTCAGAAAGCAATGGCAAACTACTGAGCGTAATCTTGCCAAGAGATCAACATACAGCTGAAAGATGCTGGTGTTGACAGCTAAGTCCTGTAAAGGATATGCTAAAAAAAAAAAAAAATCCCGTGAACAACGTGAAAATTTACTATTGAACGCTCATGTTTCCTCGTGAAGATATAATACTTCTAATATTGTGCACTTCTGCTCTGTCCCTTAAATTATATACCGCATATAAACAAACTTTGAAATCTGCTGTACAATCTCCAGAACAAAATTTTTTTTGTTGGGTGGACATCATGATAAGGTTATATACTAAATCTCATCATTTTCTCTCAGCTGGTTACTGAGATATGGAATATTATATTGGGGCAGACAAAAGTAAATGGACTATAGTTGGTGGTGTTGAATTCTAACTACATGACCAAACCACTTGATCTTCTCTCATTCAATAAATGTGGCAGACGCTGTTGATCCCACTGTCTGTCTGATGAAAGCACTTCTAACTCGGTCTCGGATTGTTAAGTTGGCAGCTCGCCTCAGGCACACATTATAAGACGTCATTATAAATTAATATAAAGAAAGCAGCAGTCAACTTAATCTTGTAGAGGTTCAACAGTTTTAGTAATCTATGGTATAGCACAACAATAATATTCTCCCCCCTCCTCCCATCCACCTCTTCCTCCTCCTTCTTCTTCCTCCTCCTCCACCTCATCTTCTTCTTCTTAGTTCACCTTAAGACTTCAAAATAAATTAATATACAGAAAGCAGCAGTCAACTTAAGCTTGTTGACACCTTCATAAAGTGTGTCCTCTATAGAACAGATGTAAGTCAGCATACTTATACACAACAGTACAGATTCACGTGTTCATGTTGTTTGTCCATCAAGAATGATGATGACCATTCATTTCATCCAGTGGGGTTGAAGGTGTGGAGCCGTGGGTTCTAAGATGGCTGATAAGGCCTATTTTGGCTCGAAATGTTCTTTGACAATGTGGACAAAGAATGCTTGACGTCTCTGGAGGAGGATTTCCTGCGGTGGTTTTTCTGTCCTGCCTTTTCTTCACAGCTCTTGCAGTCCTGGTTGCCTCACATATAACTGCACCTTTGCGCAATGATGCACGCCACGAATTTCGGTCTCTGGCTGCAGCCTCCCAGGTGTCATGATGAATTCCAAAAGCATTCAGTGAAATTTTCAGAGTGTCTTTAAAACGTTTCCTCTGGCCACCTTGGGAGCGTTTACCACAACGCAGTTCGCTGTAAAAAATTCGTTTAGGGAGCCTGTGATCTGGCATGCGAGTCAAGTGACCAGCCCAGCGAATCTGATTCTTCATCAGTAGAGTGTGGATACTGGGCATGGATGCTCTTTCTAGGACTTCAGTATCTGGAATCTTGTCTTGCCATTTAATCTTCAGTAGCTTCCTAAGGCAGACTGTGTGGAAGTGGTTTAATTTCCTAGCGTGTCGCTGATAAACAGTCCAGGTTTCACAAGCATATAGCAGTGTGGATAATACAACTGCTTTGTAGACTTTTAGCTTTGTTTGCAGGCTTATTCCAGTTCTGTCCCATACATTCTTGTACAGTCTGCCAAAGGCTGCACTGGCCTTGGAGATTCTTGCATTCACTTCGTCATCGATTGTGGCAGCTTGTGACACGGTGCTGCCAAGATAGGTAAATTTGTCCACAACACTTAGTCTATGATCATTCACTTTGATATTCGGCACAGTGTGATTATTCCCTGGAGCTGGCTGGTACATAACTACAGTCTTCTCCAAGTTGATATTGAGCCCAAAGTTGGCACAGGCATGTGAGAAAGCTGAAACGTTATGTTGCATGTCCGCCTCTGAGTTGGCGTATAGAGCGCAATCATCAGCAAACAGGAGCTCTCTGACTGTGCCACTGTTAATTTTGGTTTTAGCTTTCAGCCTTCTGAGATTGAATAACTTTCCATCCATACGGTAGTTGATGTCTATTCCAATGTCGTCGTTCTCGAAGGCATTCATCAACATGGCTGAAAACATGAGGCTGAACAGTGTTGGTGCCAGGACACATCCTTGCTTCACTCCATTGGTGACAGGAAAGGGTTCAGACAGCTCACCATTTTCCTGTACTCTTGCCTGCATGCCGTCATGAAATAGCCGCACTATTTGGACAAACTTTCGTGGACAGCCATATTTTGCCATAATCTTCCACAGTCCTTCTCTGCTGACTGTATCAAAAGCCTTGGTAAGGTCAATGAAAGTGGAGAACATTTCACAGTTCTGTTCCTGACATTTCTCTTGCAGCTGCCTCGCAGCGAAAATCATGTCAACAGTTCCACGTTCTTTTCTGAAGCCACATTGACTCTCAGGAAGAAGACCTTGATCGAGATGGGCTGTGAGGCGATTGAGAAGAATTCTGGCGAGTATCTTCCCTGCAATTGAAAGCAAGGAGATGCCTCGGTGGTTGTCACAGGATTGGCGGTTTCCTTTACGTTTGTAAAGGTGGACTATTGACGCGTCCTTAAAATCTTGTGGCATGGTCTCGTTCATCCATATGTTTGTGAAGACTCGGTGAAGCTGCTCTGTTAGGACCGGCCCACCTGCCTTGTATATCTCTGCTGGGATGGAGTCAGGACCAGGTGCCTTGCCGCTGGAGAGTTGCTGGATGGCTTTGTTTATTTCCACTATGGTTGGCAGGTCATCAAGAGTCTCATTGGTGGGAAGTTGAGGAAGGCAATTGATGGTTTCATCATCGAAGAAGGAAGTTGCATTTAAGATTTTGCTGAAATGCTCTGCCCAGCGTTGGAGGATTCTTTCTTATCGGTGACCAATGTTCCCCCATCTGCACTGAGGAGGGGAACTATGCCTGGTGATGAAGGACCATAGACCGCTTTCAGTGAGTCGTAGAAGTTTTTCATATCGTGTCTGTCAGCAAAGCCCTGAATTTCATCAGCTTTGCTGCTCAGCCAGGAGTCCCGCATGTGCCGAAGTTTCTGCTGCACTACTCTCTGAATGTTCTTGAAAGCATCTTTTTTTGATGTTGACTTTGGGTCATTCAAATGTGCCTTGAGGAGAAGATGTTTCTCGGCCAGCAATTGGTTGATGTCTTCGGAATTTTCATCAAACCAGTCTTTATGCTTTCGGGGGGCTGGACCCAGGATTTCCATAGCAGTGTTGTAAATAGTGTCCTTTAGGGCTCTCCATTCTGTTTCTGTATCCTGTTTTGCTTCAGCATTGGGCTTGAGGCGGTCTTCCAGCATATTTTCAAACGACTGCTGCATTTTCTTGCTGCTTAGGCGGGTGACATTTAGCTTTGTTTGCATTTTTGCCCCTTGAGGACGCCGTGGTGGCCTGATGTGGATGTTCATTTTCGAGACAATGAGACGATGGTCTGTCCAACATTCGGCACCACACATGGATTTTGTCACTCGAACGTCTCGTCTGTCACTCCTCCTGACGATTACATAGTCAATGAGGTGCCAGTGTTTCGAGCGAGGGTGCATCCACGATGTCCTATTTCTCATGGGGAGACGGAAAATTGTGTTCGTAATCAGGAGATCATGTTCGGCACATGTCTGAAGGAGGCGGAGTCCATTGGTGTTACAATTTCCGACTCCATGCTTTCCAATAATGCCACTCCAAGAGGTGGTGTCCGTGCCTACTCTGGCATTGAAATCCCCAAGGAGTATAAGTTTGTCTCCTTTGGGAACAGATGTTAATACATTGTGCAGGTCCTCATAGAACTTATTCTTGACATCATCTTCGTTGGTCATAGTTGGTGCGTAGACACTCACAATGGTTGCGTGCTTCCTTCCATTCAGCAGAGGCAACTTCATGGTCATGAGCCTGTCGTTTACAGCCTTTGGAAATCCAGCTAATTTGCCGACCAGGGCCGACTTAATGGCAAATCCCACACCGGATTGGCGTCTTTCCTCGCTTTTCCTTCCACTCCAGAAAAATGTGTAGCCGGCACCAATTTCACAGATTTGGCCTTCTTCTGCAAGTCGTGTCTCGCTCAAGGCTGCAATGTCGATGTTGTACCTGCCCAGCTCTCTCCCAATCAGTGCTGTTCGTCTCTCTGGACCTGACGCGCCGTCTCTGTCAAGTAGGGTGCGTACATTCCAAGTTCCAATTGTTAAGGGAATATGGTTTACTCTTTTAGCTTTGCTTGTTTTATCTTTCTTTGTATGTCGACCGCAGTTTAGGGTACCCACCAACCGCGGCTAGCTGGTTAGGTAGTGATGAAGCAGACAATGTTTAGGGCACCTTTTCTAGCCCCTTCCTCATGCTATGGAGGTGAGCAGTGTGTTCCTATAGAGGGCTGCTCAGTCGCTCAGGGGGCTGCCGAATCCCACTGCTGCTCCGGTCAGTAGAAGACGACCATATGGCCTGAGCCGCCTGTGTGCAGGTCTGCGACTACGGCTGCCAGCGTACCCACGCCTGCCGCTTTGCCGCTCGCCCATCGCCACAGGGCTTGAAGGTGATATGTGACGTTGGATGAAGAATGACTTGCGCGATGACTTGGATTAAAGTGAGGAAGAGTTGCGCAATTCGTCGACCTCACTCTCTCGCCTGAGTCCATCTGTGTCCAGTGGCAAGACAAGTCGAGACGATTGGAGACGAATACAGGTGCAGTGGATGACCAGGGCGCTCTACGTGCCTTGCCGTGCTCATTACGTTCCACAACGCTTTGCAGGTAAACGCCGTCTTGCCCGTTGAATCAGGAATGATTTCTTCCGCGCAGTCTGCCGAATCCTGTCTTCACATGCTGGGTAGGCATACCCTAGTTTACCTCTTGGTTTGACACCAAATCGGATACCCATGCCTGGTTTAGCCAGCCTCTCACAGCTGTTGCCCGGGGGGTGGCCGCTGTCGCATGCTGACAGCTACTAGGAGCCACAGGCACGAGCTGGGTGTCAGACTTGGACCAGTGGGGGACAGATTCACGTACACGTTGTGAGAACATACATCTTTCTCGTGGGTTGAGTTGAGTCAAGAACCGACATGACATCACTCGGGACATTCCCATACATGCTCCGTCCTTATTTCCAACACCCAGAGAAGAGTCCCAATACTGATGGTACCAGTAGCAGTCTGAATATCGGCCAGATTCTCTGGTCACTGCCTGCAGCACCATTCTCTCCAGGCCGTGATGGTCTATATGTTCTTCCACACTATACACAGGATTCCAAAGGGTCCCGCCCACGTCTGCCTTATCAAGCACCAATATTCCACCCATCTGTGGCAACAAATGGATGTCCCCGACCACGTCTGCCTTATCAAGCACCAATATTCCACCCAACTGTGGCAACATATGGATATTAGGTATGGGATTTTTTGCAATCACTAAAGAAGAAGACGAGGGATGTTGAGCTGAAATGTTATAGAAAATTTCTTAGAATATTGTGGTCCAAGAAGAAAGATGCTGCCATTCTACAAGAAAATGTACCCTGTACAACTGATCTGCGCCTCTCAGGTCGCCCCAGTTTACAGTACCAGGCAATGCCTTGGGAAGCGAAAGATGCTGGCCGCATCACCTCAGGTGTGTCCATCTGTCTATGAAATGTGGATCGAATACAATATGTCCAATGCGTCTTAAGGCGTGTAACAGGGTGGTTGACTTTCCTTGGACTAGCCAGTACGTCCGCAAGTGGTAAACCAGTTCTGTATCTTTATGTTTACTACTACCTTTGTTGAAAACCGTGCCTTTTAGTGTTTATGTGACAGTGCTACACACAAAGGCTATGATCGTGAACGTATAGCACCAGACAAGTCAGTCTTCGCGTTGTTAGAAAAGGATTTTATTGATGAATCATTCTAGCTCAGCACATATGATGGAGACTCCCTTCTCGGTGTTGACATCTGTTCTCGCTGGCCCCCAAGTGACGTGTGTGTTTTCCTAGATACCCTTCTTCATTCGTGCACACACGTTCACTATGGTTTTCCCCCTAGTCAAGGAATGCGCAGCATTCCTTAACTCTTTACTCCTAACCTAGAATCCCTCACTGTTACAATACCTCCCCTTCTTCAAAGAGAATTTTTCCTTGAAAAAATCTCAACCCCAACTTTTAATTAGTTAACTTTACCTCTCTATACTACAATAACAACAATTCTATATATTTCCTAAGTCAATTCTCCTATCTCCTCATAGCCAATTGCTACCCAGAGATCATAATATCGAAACTCTCTACAAAACTCGTCATAAAGTTCTCTAGAAAACTTTCTACAAAACTCTCCATAAAATTCCCCACAATACAAAAGTCTCCATAAGCGAACCGCTTTTAACTTTAAAACGTCCATCTAAATTATGATTGACAAAACTGAAGATATTCCCCTTATCCTTTAATTTCCCCCTTATTCACATTCTCACTCTCTCAGTATTCTAGGATAGACAGGAAAAAATAGCTAGATTAGATTTGTGTAGGTGCGCACCTGAAATCAATAAAAGTAAGGAAAAAGTAAGAAAGTAAGAAGTAATCACCTTTCTCTTCCCATACATTCTCAAAACTTTATCAAAAAAATAAAGTTTCAAAATTTATCTTCAGTTTCCGTCAATAATAATTGTTATTATCAAAAAAGTATGTTAATCCAAAACTGCCAGCCTTTGTATTATTCAGACCAACAATTTCCTGTTTACCTTTCCTTCAACCACAAAAACTTCCTAACTGTTAAGTACAGTCTTCTTCTTCCAATATGCAGTTAAATGCCAAATTTCAACCTGGCATTCCCCCCATATTCTCCCCTTAAACGCTGTTCAATCCAGCTCCTATTATAAACCTTGTATATACATTGCATACCCCACATGTAATAACAACATACCCCTTCATTACTACATATAGAGTCACTTCACTAACCACTACTTTAATTCATCTTCTAACTGAACTTCAAAGTAATAATCATTTTAAACACCCTCAAGGTAACTCAATCAACCCAAAACATCGTAAAAATAACCATCTAAGTTAACTTATTTTTCACATTTCATAAAACACAATTGAAGTCCCAACAATTGAACAAAGCATTTCAATCCCCTCATCATATATATCCCCCCACATTAATCAATGTACACATACATTATAAATTTCAAGACCAATTTCTGAGTACCCAATAATAATTTTCCGCTTTAGAAAAATTCCATCAAGTACCTTTGTAAACACAAAATTATCGTGTCCAACTTCTTCTTCTATCTGCTATCTGCAGAACCCTATATCACTCTTTTCATCTATCATTTCTCCATTTCTTTAATAACCTCAAATTTTTTTCAATAATTGCAATATCTACATCAATGTCTCTATCCTCTCGAGGAGAGCTATCTTCTTTCATATCAGCTTCTTCATCAGTTTCTGACTTTTCATCCATCTCTTGTTCCCCATCTGTATATCCATTACTAGCAACCGCTAATCTCTTCCTTTCTACATCCAATCTAATTTTTCTGTCTTGCCGTCTCAACAGATTTTCAAAAAGTGGCATCTCTTCCTCACTCGAAGAATTCTCTCTAAGTTTCCTTTGCCTCTTAATTTCTTTTTCTTTCTGTCTATCCAACTTTCTTTTTACTGCTTGTCTTGTATTCATAAATGGAGGTTCAATATTTTCCCTAACTGACTCTTCACTCATATAATCGTCATACACATTATTTTCCTCTGTCATGACTGTTTTTGGTATCGTTTCTTCTTGTTCAGCTGTATTAGATGCTGTTGTTACTTGTTTTCCATTCTCTATAGGCCTTGGATAACCCGATTGTCTGACAATCTGTCCACCCGACAATATTTCTTCGGAACAATAATTATTATTATTATTATTCTCTGCATCCCTTTCTTCATTATCCCGCCTTAAGTGTTCTACATGTGAACGTGCAACATGCCCTGAAATTTGATTCTTAATAGTATACGACACTGGACCTTTTTTTTCTAAAATATAGTATCCCGGGACCCAATGAGCATCAAACTTAGAGTTTTTTCTATGTTTTTTATAATATACCCTATCACCTACGTTAAACTCTTGTAAGTGTGCATTTTTATTTGCGTATTTCTTCTGTCTTTCTCTAGCCTTAATTATATTATTTCTTAAACGTACATGTGCTTTATGCATTTCTTGTAACCTTGTTTCTTGAAAATCTTCCCCCAAATATTTTCTCCTAGGTTTTAATAAATTATCAATTGGCAATATCGGTTCTCTTCCATGTACTAAGTAAAATGGTGAGAAACCTGTTCCTTCATTTTCGTGTGTACGTATCGCCGCTAATGCCATCCCCAAATAAAGATCCCAATCCATATCGTGTTCTTCTACATTTTTCGCTAGAATATTGTATAGTGTTCTATGTTGTCTCTCATTTTTTGCATTAGAAGTTGGTCTGTAATATGAAGTCCTAATGTGTTTTATATTCCAATCTTTTACCAATTTCTCAAACTTTTTATTTACAAACTCTTTCCCATTGTCTGTAAGTATTATTTGTGGACACCCAAACCTTGGTATAAATTCTTGTAAAAGCATATTTATAACTGAATCCGCACTCTTGTCTGGAATTGGATATACTTCTGGCCAAAGACTATATGAATCAACTATATGTAGTAAGTATACATTTCCCGATAATGTTTTTGGATGAGGACCTGAAATATCCAAACTTACTTTCTGCATTGGAAATTGAGGAATATCGGTATCTTGTAAAGGACATTTAATTATCTTCATGTTCCTTAACCTACACTTTTCACATGCTTCAACATATTCATATACGCTTTTGAATAAATTCGGCCAATAATATTTACTGCTAATAGCCTTCACTAACTTATCTCGTCCAAAATGACCATTATTATCGTGGTACGCCTTTAAGACTTCTTGTTCTAAATGTTTCGGAATATATTTTCTTACTCCTTCACCTTTTTCACTGATATAATATAATTGATTGTCTTCTTGTAACTCTACAAACTTTCTTTTAAAACTATTTTCCCCTGTTTCTTTCAATTTCTTTTTTATCTGTACTACTTTCGGATCCAATTCTTGTTCTGTTTTCATATCAAACTGTTCTAAATGTGGGTCTTCTGTTCTAGTTTCCGACTCTTGCTCCGATGGTAAACTCTCAAATTCTTCCCTATTTATTATGGCAGAATCTAATATATTAACTTGCCAGTTTCGATCATCTACCTCTGGTTCAACTTCATCTTCCGTGTTTCCTGATGACTGTGGGTACGGGATCCTAGACAAAAGATCGGCGCACGTATTATGTTTTCCTGACACATATTCAACCTTAGCATTGTACCCTTGTAAATTCAATGCCCACGTTTGTATTTTCCTATTTTGTATTGGTGCTTCTAATATCGACTTTAATGGCATGTGGTCAGTTCTAATAATGAAATTGGCGTTATGTAAGTAATAATTTAGTTTTTGCAGCGCGTAGTGTATTGCATATGCTTCTTTCTCAATAATCGGCCATTTCTTTTGAGTCTTGCTGAGTTTATGCGACAAGAAATAGATTGGTCTTTCATTTTTAACCCCTGGTATTCCAGATTCTTCTCCTTCATATGGTTGAACCAAACATGCTCCTATTGCATTGTCTGAAGCATCTGTGTATAGTATTAGTTGTTTATTCAGGTCTGGATGTGTTAATAATGGTACCACCGTTAAGCTATCTTTTAAAAGTTCAAATGCTTTTTGACACTCATCATCCCACTTAAATCTAGCGTATTTTCCCGTTAAATTCGTAATAGGTATTGCTATCTTAGAAAAGGCTGGTACAAACCGCCGATAATACGCACAGGTTCCTATAAAAGCCCTTACTTCCTTAACGTTAGTGGGAGGAGGTAACTCTTTAATAACTTTTATTTTTTCCATGTCTGGTTTAATACCTTCCCTATTTATTATATAGCCTAAATATTTTGTTTCTGTCTTTAAAAACTGACACTTACTAAGCTTTAATTTAACGTCATGCCTTCTTAATCTGTCAAATACTAGTCTAACATGTTCCAAATGATTCTCTACATCTCCTTTTGTAAAAATCAATACGTCATCAATATATGCTAAGGCAAAACTTTGCATACCGTCTAGTACTTCATTTATTAAGAACATATAGTGGGATGGTGCATTTTTGAGACCGAATGGCATACGTAAAAATTTGTACGAACCCATATGAGTACAAAAGGCACTTTTATTTTGCGCGTCTACTGACATCGGAATACACCAAAATCCTGCCCTTGCGTCCAGCGTTGTGAAATATGTAGAACCATTAAGTAGCCCCAAAATATCATCAATTACTGGCAGTGGGTACGCTACATTCTTAGTAATTTTATTTAACGCCCTGTAGTCACAACAGAACCTGTTCGAACCATCAGACTTGGCCACAATTACCACCGGAGATGACCATTCTGATTTTGATCTTGTTATTATGCCTGCTTTCAACATATCTTCTATTGCCTTTTCTACTACTTCTCTATTTCTTAACGGAGTTCTGTATGGTTTTAAACTAATTGGTGGATGATCTCCCGTGTCTATTTCCATCGTAACTGTTTGTGTCTTACCCAATTCTAAATCATTTATCGCAAACACATCTTGATTTTGCTTTATCAGTTGTTCTAACACTTCCTTGTTTTCTGGCGAAGTTTTTAATTGTGCTAACAATTCTTTTTCTCTTGTTACTTTGTCTAGTGAATGTATTTGTGCTGTATTTCTTCTATATGGATGGATCAATTCATCCATTCTTGCGTTCCCTTTCCTTCTGTATCCGCGTCTATTATTACTTCTTTCATTAGAGGTTTCTGAATAACTTATTCCCACCATATTTACTCTATCTGTTGTCCAATATGTCACTAACGCTGTCATGTTCTAGCTTAGCTATTACACATCCTCTGTATAATTTAATTTCTCTACCTGTGTTATTAATAACCATTACTGGAAATGTTAAACTTTTATCTAATTCTATTATTCCATCCGGAACTTCTAAACCTGGCTCATCAATTATTTCATTTTGCAATTCTGTGATTCTAACTATGTTTCCTGCTACATAATATGGGTTTCTCTTCAGTCTTGCTTGTATCAAATTAACTGACTGTGGTTTTAAATTCATGGTTGTTTTAACTCTAACTAATGTCGACACATGCATATCTTCCTCTAGATCTACGTAAACATCTTGGAATTTTAATTTATGCAAATCAAATAAAAGTCTCACCCCATTTTTCAATAAAAAATCTCGTCCCAATATCATATTTCTATTTAAATCTTTAACCACATGGAACATATGCCTAACATTTATCCCTCCTAATTTCAAATTTATCATCGTTTGTCCTAACACTTCTAATTTTTGTCCCGTTACCGAATGAAGATTCTCTTGAATTCTAATTATTTTACAATTTTTTAACATTCGATATAAAAATGCTTCTTTAATCACGCTAACTTGTGCTCCCGAATCAACTAATGTTCTAACTTTATATTTTCCTATCTGTACTATACATGAGCTAGGATCTACCATATTTAATGACAATTGCTTTACCTCAGCTTGTTTTTTATTTCTAAATGTTCTATTATACTCATCCTTTGGGTTTTTAATATATTGATGCCCTTTTTGGATCTTACTATCTTCCCTCTTACTGCCGATCCTATTCAATAAGCGGGATGCCAATTTCCCTGATTTCCTGACCTTCTAAAATTTCTCTGTATTTCTCCAGAATTCCAATTTGCTGGTCTAGCCATTTGCCATTCTATTCTGTATACTCGTCTGAACACCTCTACTATTTTGCGTAATCGATGGGCCACTTCTGTTACCACAAAAGCGAAAAATGTGCCCACGTTGGTGACATCCCCAACAAACCACATTCGAGTTATTTGTGTTACCTTCCATGTTTCTTACAGTATTTCTCACTTGTCCTCTTCTATCTTGATTATATACATTCTCGTTTCTTTGCACCATCTGTATTTCTCCTCGTCTTCCTCTCCATCCATGTCTATACTGACCTATTTCCATAGGTTCTTCAATTCTATCTTCTGAACTACTACCTAACTCTCGTCCTACCCTTAGCCTAAACCTCCTCCTCAAGCTTTCCTCTTGTATAGCGATATCTACCGCTTGTGACAATCTTGCAGGATTCTCTCTTAATAATTTAAATTTCAATCCATCTGACTTAATTCCATCAACAAAAATCCCTACCAACATCCGTTCCACTTCCTCTGCTCGTACATTCTGTCCTAAGAATGACTCTTCAGCTAAGTTGATTAACCTGTCACTGTATAGCTGAACACTTTCTGTGCTGTTTTGTCTAGTCTGTCGCAATACTGAGAATGCGTGTTGTGGATCAGTAATTTCAGCATATTTTCTTGCGAGATCATCTTTGAATTCTTCCCAAGTTTCACCTCCTGCTGCTTCTAACTTTCTTCTAATATGGTCAGAAACTGGACTTGTACTTGTTCTGTATGCCAAGTTCTTTTTCTCTGCGTCTGTAGCATTTACTAAATATGCATGTTTTTCAATGGAAATAATCCATTTCTTAAACTGATTTGCTTGACCACTAAATCTTTCAACATCATTGCTTATATTCTGTTGTCTTAACACCGCATCCAACCTTGATATTGCCCCGCCAACTCCAGTGAGTACCTGTGAAAAATCTTGGGATTCCATCCTAAAATTTATAATTATCAAGCAATATACAAATATTTCAACAATATTGATTTCAAACCCAGCAACAATACACAATCTGTTAATTACTCTAATATTATCTAATTAACTTAACTAAATCCTCCAATCGAAGATCCTGACGAAGAAATATTCCTGTTTCAACCCTGAATTTTGATAAAAGAATTTAAATGACCTCCTGATTCAGAATTTCCTACACCACATAAAAAAAAGACTCTAATCAAGCTCGTTAAAATGATCAGAACAACGAAGAGCGTCTGGATTTCTTTCCTTACTAATTTACTTGAAGTCGAATTCAGATTATTTCCAATTATTTCCTGACGTTAGATCACGCTCGATATCAGGCTCGCAACAAGACTTTGATTACCTGCTCGATTACTGTAGATTCCCTTCAGATAAGTTCACCTTCATGCAAGAAGCGACAATTGCTCACGACTTCAGCAAAAAAACTTACTTTCCAGCAGCAATCTGTGACTTTCATATATATCAAACGTAATCCAGTCAACAACAACCGGACTTAAAGCTGACGCTATCCAGTCTCTTATTTTCATGTGGAACTCTCGCCATGGTCAGTTTAAATAGTTGAAACAAGTTTCATTTATGAAGTGACTGTATAAAGTATTGCAGACCTTGATTTCATAATTCTGGAATTCGTACCATAACCTTGAGTTCACCTTCAACAGTCCCACGGGTTAAAACTCATTTTTTTCTTACTGATTTTTGATGCAGAACGGCATTACTTATAGCATTTTGCGTTGGTCAGTTCTCCAACTAATTTCATAATTATGCAATAACATCAGTCTTTCAAAAAAATAAGTATCACTCAAACCTTTTCTTTAGCGCTGACCTTGAAATTGGATCTCCTTCTTAATCAGGAATCTAGTGCAAACCCAGAACAGCTACCAACAGTCGGCTTTCATCTGTTGTTTTTCAAATTAATTACTTCTCCGGACATGCCCGACATAACTATGGCGGTATTCTCTCTCCGCGACCTCCCATGTTTCGTAGGTCAAAGGCACCAAATCAGCCTTGTGTGACAGTGCTACACACAAAGGCTATGATCGTGAACGTATAGCACCAGACAAGTCAGTCTTCGCGTTGTTAGAAAAGGATTTTATTGATGAATCATTCTAGCTCAGCACATATGATGGAGACTCCCTTCTCGGTGTTGACATCTGTTCTCGCTGGCCCCCAAGTGACGTGTGTGTTTTCCTAGATACCCTTCTTCATTCGTGCACACACGTTCACTATGGTTTTCCCCCTAGTCAAGGAATGCGCAGCATTCCTTAACTCTTTACTCCTAACCTAGAATCCCTCACTGTTACATTTACTACTAACTTTGCTGAAAATCGCGGTTTTGCTTTTACTACTATCTTTGTTGCCAGTCTCCCTGGCCAAAGGTTAAACGACTTTCTCCATAATCCCGTTTATCCACGTAAGGTAACGCATCACGCGAGAATTGGTAGTGGTTCTCCCCGCGTTGGTGGCTTACAGGATAAGCTAGCCGGCCGCTCAGAAGCGATAGCAAACTATTGAGCATAATCTTGCCAAGAAATCAACAACAGCGGTAAAATGCTGGTGTTGACAGCGATGTCTTGTAATGGATATGCGGAAAAAAAACTATCTTTGTTGTACACCGTGGTTTTTTTTTTTTGCTTTTTTTTTTACTATCTTTGTTGAAAACCGTGGTGTTTTGCGTTTACTACTACCTTTGCTGAAAACCGCAGTTTTTTCTTTTACTACTATCTTTGTTGTAAACCATGGTTTGCTTTTTTACTATCTTTGTTGAAATCCGTGGTTTTTGCTTTTACTACTATCTGTGTATGTAACCGTGGTTTTTACTTTTACTGCTATATTTGTTGAAAACCGCGGTGTTTACTTTTACTACCATAATTGTTAAAAAACTGGTTATAATGTCGAAAACATGGTTTGTGCTTTTACTACCATAATGTTGAAAACATAGTTTTTGCTTTTACTACCATTATGTCGAAAACATGGTTTTTGATTTTACTACCATCTCTGTTTAACACCTTGATTTTGGGTGTCCCTACATTTATATCTACGCCATCTTTATTGTTTTCATTTTGTACATGATTTAGAATTTCTTGAACTCGTGACAAACAACTTCACACCAATCTTGGCACTGACTAACCCCGACACGTCACCACAACTGTCACCGGCTGTCTGTGTTCCATCTCACACCAAATATTGATGACAACATGGCGCAAAAGGTAAGCCTCTGTGACTTGAAGTGCCCCATCCGTGGACAGGTAGCCTGGGTTCTAACTGGAGAGCCTATATGCCATTGGGATTAGACCGACTGACAATCTCGTCACAGTTGTGACAGTTACTGGCAGCGAGGGCTTTCTTCTCAGCTTTGAAGACCGGGGATTGGCGGGGATCTGCGCACAGCTTAGAGTGGCTGTTTACACGCCGAACTTCTGCGCGGCCGAGCTGGCCAACACGTGGCTGGATGTTGACATTGTAAGAAGACAGAGATTATGGTCGTCAATAGGACGGAAGAAATACCACAATGTAATAAACGGGTAAATGAGAATATTCTTAAACAAGTGGATCGGTACAACTATTTTCTTTAGTTGTATATCCTATACAGGAAGTAGCAGTCAATTCCAGCATTTGTTGGATATTTGTGATTCCTGTGCGAATTTTACGTTTAGTAGTTTGCCATTGATTTCTGAACGATCAGAACTCATACCACTGTATGGAAACCAACGCAAGACGGTCTGTTTACAAATCGCCTGCAGCTGTGTTTCGAACGCGGTATGTCGAATTACGAATTGCAATTCGTAATCCCTTCCCCACGGAGCCGACAACTATCTGGGCGCAGTCACAAAATCTGATGGGAGATGCCTTGAAAAGATTAGAACAAGAATCACCACAGCGAAGGTAGCCTTTTGTAAGATGGAAAACATAGTGACCAATAGAATTATGTCGATTACAACGAGAAAAAGGGTGTTGAAGTGCTACATAGAACCTGTACTTTTGTATGGATGTGAAACGTGGACAATGAGCAGACAAGCTGAGAAATATCTAATGGTAGTGGTAATGTGGTTTCTGAGGACAACGCAAAGAATACCACGGACAGACTGAAAAATTAAGTCCTACAAAAGGCAAATGAAAACCGTCTAATCGCCAATATGCCTCGGTAGTTTGGAAATTGGTGTGTGTGTGTGTGTGTGTGTGTGTGTGTGTGTGTGTGTGTGTGTGTGTGTGTGTGTGTGTGTGTGTGTGTGCGTGTGCGTGTGTGTGTGTGTGTGGTATTTTTTTTTTTCTCCCTGACACAGATCCCCAACTCCTCTCTGGCTTATCTTTCATCCTTTGTTGTCAGTGTCTAATCTTGCGCCAGGGGCGTCAGCATGATCATTGATTCTTGCAGTATCGCAATGTATTAATTAAAATTTAACTGCATGTCCTTCACAGGACGTACAGTCAACCCCAGCATTGTGGCTGCTCATGATTCCTCGGCAAGCTTTACGTTTAGTGCCATTGCTTTCTGAACGACCGGCACCTATACCTTTTTCTAAAAAACCAGCACCGCTGTGTTTCGTATCCGGGTTGACGGGATTACGAACCGCGTCCGTAACCTCTTCGTAAACTCGTATATTATGACGCGGTCGGATAGGCCCGCTCCCTGAGATTGTCACGAAAATTAAGGGACCGTGCATTCGATCAGGGACCTTTCTGATGATCAGAATCTCCTATCGTGCTTACTTCGAGTTGGATGTTTTACCACAAACATCATCATCATCTAGTGCCTTTCCCTCTGGCTTGGGCGATCATGCTTCTCCGCATATTGCGATCTCCGACCTCTCTTTCCACACATCTTTCTAGTTGTCACAATATGTTGCAGTGTTTATTTTCTCATAATGTACCAAAAAAATTATGACTACTTCTTTCTGATGTTTGTGAGAAGTTCTCTTTGTAACTTAGCTTCCCTCAAAATGTCCAGATTGCTCGTTGGAGCCAGTCAATTAATTTTCAGCATTCTTCTATAAAACCACATCTCCAAGGTTTCTGGAGGATTTTTTTTTCACTTGTTTACTAATTGTGCAGGATTCGCAACCGTATGTTAAAATTGGTTCTATGTAACATGCAAGAACTCTTTTCTAACTTTCAAGTGCAAGGACTTATTGCACAAATAACAGCCCAATAAGCAGGTGGTTGTGTGACCTCGTTTCAGCAACATGGCATGTCTGCGACAGGGTTGCCACTTTTTTTTGACAAAAATATCTAGAAATAGCCCAAACAACATCCATAAATATCTAGATTTCGTTGGGAAGTATCTAGGAAAAATATCCAGATTGAGAAAGTAAGAAATTACATATGTATTGATGTGACTGCCGGTCTCCCTGGCGAAGGGATTTACGCCAACCATTACCGATGCATTATCGGTTCCAATTGCAGCCTAATTCTTCAAGTTTAAATGTTTACTGACCAAAAGTTTCTTCAGTGCCTGAACTATACTTTCTGCATCACACTCTTCCAAGTGAACTAGTCCAAGAAATGTAGAAACTACTTTGTCTGTGCTGTTGCTATAATATATAACACATGTACCAAGCACTTTCAGAACCGAAATGTCATTCGATTCGTCTAATAATAAAATATATTTATTTGTAGAAATATCACTGATCAAATCTTCTTCAAAGTGAGAAAACAAAGTACTTCTGATCATATTTGTACACTTGCTGCGATGCATTTTCACGTCCTTTAGCACTTTACTGTCAGAAATAGTGTTTTTAAACAAATCAATCAAATGGTCACAGTTCACGATTGCACAATGACAACTTAAAAACATTGCGACAGATCCTTCAACTTTTGATGATTCATTACTCTGTGTAGTTCTGAAAACAAATGTCAACGGTGGCATATCCCTAAATGGCACTGCATTTTTATGTTTTCTAGTCTCTGCATGTTTCTTCAAGTTTTGTATTTTCGCTTTCATTTCGCACTTGCAGTACTTACAACGAGCCTTAGTCGCATCTCCATGAATTGACATTACCCAATCTTTAATAATCTCTTAATCCAATCTCTTACCCAATCTTTAATATCATCTCTTATATTTCTATAATGAGAAATGTAAAAGATGATATAAACAGGGAGCTATATGAAGCCCTAAATATCGGCGGTCATGACATACCAGACATTCGATATGCTGATGATACAGAATGCAAAGAATACCATGGACAGCCAGAAAGACCAATGAACAAGTTCTTCAAGAAACAAATGAAGATCGTAAATTGATTAGAGAAATTAGACGTAGACAGTCAAAATTTTTGGGCATGTTATGAGAAGAAATGGATTGGAGAACTTGGTGACGACTGGTAAGATCGAGGGGAACAGACCAACGGGAAGACCTAGAAGCAAGTACCTGGATGGCTTGGCCTTGTGGCATGATCGAGACAGAAACACGGAGCTGATCCACGACTCTGGTGATCGAGTGAGATGGCAGAACATGACCGCCCACGCTTACCGGCATGGCACATGATGGATGGATGATACAGTATTACTATCCACAACACAGAATGGCATAGAAAACCTAACAGCCTCAACCCAATTGAACAGTGAAAATCACAACTTATATCTTAACATAGCAAAAACAAAGATAATGCATACAGACAAAACTACTATGGAGAAAGAAATATACGTTAATGGGGAAAAATTGGAGGTGGTGGAAAATTTTGAATATCTTGGGTCACTGATTACCAACAAGGGTGACACCGTGATAGGAATTAAACGGCGACTATCAATTGCTCTTCAAAGACTAAAACAGATGAATAAATTATGGAGTGGGACAGACAGAACTACAAAAATTAGACTTTTAAGAGCATGCATCTTTCCCATTGCAACATACGCCTGTGAGAATTGGACACTTACTAAACAAGCTGAGCAGCGCATAAATGCCTTTGAATATAAATGTTATAGACGAGTTCTAAGAATATCTTGGGTAAAGAAAAGAACAAATGCATCCATACTTCAAGAATTGAATATTGAAGAAGGTTGGCTATTAAAGACGATAAAACAAACAAAATTAAAATATTTTGGTCACTTGAAACGTCACGATAGTTTGGAGAGAACAATAATGGAGGGGTATATGCATGGGAAGAGAGGAAGAGGAAGGCCAAAGAGAAGATGGGTGCAGGATGTGGCGGATGATCTCCAGATGGGTGTATCAGACGCGGGACATCTTGCTTATGATCGAGAGGTTTCCGGAAGGTTGTTATGGCAGCGAGGTTCTGCAAAGGACATGCTACTGAATGAATGAATCTTTAATTATGTCATCCTGCAGCCACTCTTTCTGAAATGTTTGTTTATATTGCTTTACTTTTGGCTTATTGAAAGATTTGTTCAAAGTGGAAGACACATATGAAGGCGAGCAATTGCCAAAAACAATCACATGAAAAAGAATCGTCGGCACCACAGCAATAATTCGCAACACGATGAATTTACAGTTCAAATAATGTTATTATAATTTATGCGTCCCTTTTACTCATTACCGGAGGGGTTGCCAGATTGTTGAGCGTTGAACCAAGTCAGTTCAAAGTTTAAATAATGGCAGTTACCATAATTTACGCGCGTCCAGACCAAACATAAAATGGGTAAATGCACCGAAAGAAAAGTAATATCTAGAAAGTATTCAAAATATCCGACTCCAAATGGAAAGTATCTAGAATTGCATCCAGCATCCAAACGTCATGAAAACGGTATCCAGACGCCGGCAAAATCATCTAGATCTGGATATAAAATATCTAGAATGGCAACTATGGTCTGCGAGCAATTAGAAATAAAGCTATGCCCCGGAAGTAATACACTCGTCCTTCACCTTTGTCAATATTTCTGTTTTGTTTTCCATCGCACGCTTTGAATTCGAGCGTAGTCGCTGGGCTGATTTTTGCGTGTGGGCTAGCTTTCCCTATTACAAGTGACCCTCGCCATCAGGCGAACCCATTTCGACTTCTGAGGTACTTGCAATTTACGTTTACAAGTCAAGGACGAGAAGTCAACATTTTAGTCCAACAGACCCATGTATGGGTTTAACCCGCTACCCCGGCATCAGCAAATCGGAAGTCCGGGTTCTTAGTCATTCGGTCATGCTGGCTCCGGCCCTTTACTTGTAATACAGGGTGTATTTTTAATGTCTGTGCAGTGTTTGAAAATATTGCCAGTCCAAGTTTTGTATTTACCTATTCTGTTGCATGAACTTTACAGAGGGTGAATACAAAACTTGGACCGGTATTATATTCAAACACTGCAGTGTGTCCAGTGTGTGCCGCGTGGTTACACACCCGCTTCACACGCGTGATCCGGGACTGTTTCCGGATCCGGTCAGGGATATGCACTACTGACGAGCTCAAACGAGGGCGAAACTCGAGTATAGTGCTTCCATATTGACGTGGATAGGTCTTAGGTTCATACCAGAATGCGATCGGCGTTGCCAGTAGTGGGTTGTGCTCAATATTTAAACACTGCATAGTCATTAAAAATACACCCTATAAAACGTCTGGTGTGTTGCATGGTACACACTGCCAATAGCTGATTATACACACGAGGAAGGGTGTGTATGTGTATGGCGGGGGGGGGGGGGGGGGTCACGGTGGCCAAGTGGTTAACCACTTGCCTAGAGCTTCCAAGTCAGCGGGTTTGTACCCAGACTTCGTCATTCGGTTCACGGGTGCAGTTTTATTGGAGACTCGTGAGGGTCGTCGCTGTGCTTTTGGCAGATCGCTCTACGAAAATAGACCCGAGTCACATGGGATAAAACACGGCGCAACGAAGGTGAGCCTCTTGTCTTCACACCCTTTGATCACACACAGAGCCGTGATTCGGACAGAAAGAATTAATATGTCTATTGTTTCGTAGGTGTTTAGCGCTCATAGAAGTGACAAGAAAGAAATACAGATTAGAGGACGCACTAGACAACATATAAATTGAAAGCTCTAGTTACCGACCGGGATTCTAACCTTAGTTAGTTAGTTAGTTAGTTAGTTAGTTAGTTAGTTAGTTAGTTAGTTAGTTAGTTAGTTAGTTAGTTAGTTAGTTAGTCACAGTTCCAACTTCACAGCAACGGGTCGTCCCCATTATGCTCCGTTTCTGTGCCAGTGAATATCACACAAAACGCTCCCCACTGCCCAATGTGAAAAGTGGAAAAGACAGGAGTCTCGGCAATACAACAGCCCGCACAGATACACTGTGCATAATGTCGCCGCCAGAATGTCAACACAATAGTCCCCCACGAAACATCCAGTTCATCTCTGATGGAATCGGCAATCATTTTCCTATCTGGATGTTTCCTAGATGTTCACCCACACAGTCCACGAAAATACAGTTCATCACTGACGGCAGTGGCAGTCAACCAGAAGCCCAGCAGCCACGCATTTCTGCATAAGGCAAAAACCGGTCAACTCTGGGACATAGCCACCTGCCATCGCTCCAAACATGCAGTCATGTTCCACAAAAAAACTTCGGCAGATTCAAAAGCACTTCACACGAAACTCACAGCTCACAGTGACGCGCCACGCACTCACTCAGTAGCAGGGATTCGAACCTGTCACCTCCAAATGACGACGGCGCCTCGCTGCAGGAACAAGTGTACTTCGACGCACGACCAACTAGAAAGGTGTCTTAGAAGTCTCTACTTCTTTCTTCTACTTCTATGAAAGACAATCAATACATTTGTGTTTATTTATGAACTGTACTGGTGGCCTCAAAGGGTTCTCCAATTGATATTTCTGTGTAAAACGTGTACAACATTGGAACCGACCATCATTTCTCTTGTTTAAACGTGTACAACATTGGAACCGACCATCATTTCTCTTGTTTAAACGTGTACAACATTGGAACCGACCATCATTTCTCTTGTTTAAACGTGTACAACATTGGAACCGACCATCATTTCTCTTGTTTAAACGTGTACAACATTGGAACCGACCATCATTTCTCTTGTTTAAACGTGTACAACATTGGAACCGACCATCATTTCTCTTGTTTAAACGTGTACAACATTGGAACCGACCAATCATTTCTCTTGTTTAAACGTGTACAACATTGGAACCGACCATCATTGCTCTTGTTTAAACGTGTACAACATTGGAACCGACCAATCATTTCTCTTGTTTAAACGTGTACAACATTGGAACCGACCATCATTTCTCTTGTTTAAACGTGTACAACATTGGAACCGACCAATCATTTCTCTTGTTTAAACGTGTACAACATTGGAACCGACCATCATTTCTCTTGTTTAAACGTGTACAACATTGGAACCGACCATCATTTCTCTTGTTTAAACGTGTACAACATTGGAACCGACCATCATTTCTCTTGTTTAAACGTGTACAACATTGGAACCGACCATCATTTCTCTTGTTTAAAACGTGTACAACATTGGAACCGACCATCATTTCTCTTGTTTAAAACGTGTACAACATTGGAACCGACCATCATTTCTCTTGTTTAAAACGTGTACAACATTGGAACCGACCATCATTTCTCTTGTTTAAACGTGTACAACATTGGAACCGACCATCATTTCTCTTGTTTAAACGTGTACAACATTGGAACCGACCATCATTTCTCTTGTTTAAACGTGTACAACATTGGAACCGACCATCATTTCTCTTGTTTAAACGTGTACAACATTGGAACCGACCATCATTTCTCTTGTTTAAACGTGTACAACATTGGAACCGACCATCATTTCTCTTGTTTAAACGTGTACAACATTGGAACCGACCATCATTTCTCTTGTTTAAAACGTGTACAACATTGGAACCGACCATCATTTCTCTTGTTTAAACGTGTACAACATTGGAACCGACCATCATTTCTCTTGTTTAAACGTGTACAACATTGGAACCGACCATCATTTCTCTTGTTTAAACGTGTACAACATTGGAACCGACCATCATTTCTCTTGTTTAAACGTGTACAACATTGGAACCGACCATCATTTCTCTTGTTTAAACGTTTGTGAATATTTCAGAACGCAATTATCAAACTACTGTAAGCAAACATGCCAAGAGATCACAACGGCAAAACATGATGGTGTTGACTGCAACGTCCTGTAAAGGATATGCAACTGACTTTTTAAAAACAAAATACACTGGACACGACATTACGGTCCTATGTGTTAATATGTGTGTTATATGACCTGTGCTGATTTAATATCGCAAACATGCCAAGAGATCACAACGGCAAAAAATGATGGTGTTGACTGCAACGTCCTGTAAAGGATATGCAACTGACTTTTAAAAACAAAATACACTGGACACGACATTACGGTCCTATGTGTTAATATGTGTGTTACATGACCTGTGCTGATTTAATATCGCAAACATGCCAAGAGATCACAACGGCAAAAAATGATGGTGTTGACTGCAACGTCCTGTAAAGGATATGCAACTGACTTTTTAAAAACAAAATACACTGGACACGACATTACGGTCCTATGTGTTAATATGTGTGTTATATGACCTGTGCTGATTTAATATCGCAAACATGCCAAGAGATCACAACGGCAAAAAATGATGGTGTTGACTGCAACGTCCTGTAAAGGATATGCAACTGACTTTTTAAAAACAAAATACACTGGACACGACATTACGGTCCTATGTGTTAATATGTGTGTTATATGACCTGTGCTGATTTAATATAGAATTCCGAGGTCTATCGTGCTATCTCACTACAGTAGTTAGCTGCGAATTATGTCCATATTCCATACTTGTGGTCCATGTGGATGATAGACCTGGCTAATGAAAACACCTTTTTGGGGATATCTAGTTGGTTATGAGTCGAAGCATACTTGTTCCTGCAGCGTGGCGCTGTTGTCATTTGGGGGTGACAGGTCCACATCCCGGTCGGTAACTATAGCTGACATTTTCATATTGTCTAGTGCAGTGGTTGTCAACCTTTTTGGCCCGTGCCCCCCTTCGCCATAATTTCAAAACGTCATCCCGCCCCCCTTTTCGTAAATCCTCCTTAAACCCCCCCCCCCCCCCCCCCCCCCCGCCCATACACAGTATACACAGTATACGCAATAATGGAAGCTGAATTAATAGCACATACTAAAAACAAGTCTAGACGTCCACATAAAACGTGATTTGCGGGTCTACTTACGTTATAAAATGAATTTCAGAAGGGTGAGGCGTACAGAACCGTAAAGTATGAAGTATGAATAATCAGAATATCATGTAATCGGTTCTTGTATTAACGCGATCTTGAAATACGCTTAATCGCCCCTTCCTCCTGGAAACCCTAAAATTTCCCCTTGTGGAGGGAATTCCCCCACTTGTTGAGAACAACTGGTCTAGTGCTCCCTCAAGCCTCTACTTCTATAAGCGTCACACAATACATATGATTTTATTTATGAACTGTCTTGCTGGCCTCAAAGGGTTCCCCAATTGATATTTAGTTGTTATACCCGTTCGGCTATGTCTTTCAATTTGTATATTACCCCCAGTGTGTCCCTGTATCTCTACTTCACTCCTTTCCTTCTATGAGTGCGGATCAATACCTGTAGATTTATTTCTCATGCTAAAACAAGATGTCATCATTAGCCAGGACAGTTTCTGATGACACCATCTTGATGTCCAACAAACGATGGGTAAACTTAGTGCGAATGTTTGTTGCTAATTGATATTTCCAGCGCTTTGGGCGTCAGTCGATCGTGACGGGAAGTTTCAATAACCGACTAATGGCACTTGGGGGTGAAATTAGCTGGATTGTGTCAATGCTGGCTTGAATGTTGTAAACACTGGTCTGATTTCTTTGGAGTTTGATTCGTTACATTTATTTCTGTTGTGACTTTGCTGATCTCTGGTTCATTTCCAACCATCATCATCATCATCATCATCATCATCATCATCATCATCATCATCTCGTGCCATGACAGGAAGCTGCAGCGGTTATGTTTCGCCATCTAACACGATATCAAGGGTCGTGGATCAGCTGTGTGTTTATCGTTTCGATTATGCCTAGTGGTCAAACCATCCAGATATTTCCAACCATCATCGAGTGCCCCTGCAAACTGGCGTGGGAGTACATATCTCTCCACAGATCTCGGTCTTTGGTTTTCTGGATCAACTCTGCTGATGATATTTCTCCATGCCACCGTCTCAGTCCATCCAGCATAATTTCTCTCGTTCTGCCTCTGAATTTTCCCCCTTGATCTGTCCAGTTGTCACGATTTTCTCCAATGTCTTTCTTCTCATCACATGACATTACTAGAAAGCTGAACGCCTATGCCATCCGGTATGGCACTTAATGATGATGATGACGACGCTAGCGTGAGTATTGCACACAGTATTTCTGTATATAAAGTACTTCAGTGTCCGAAAGATAATGCTGTTAATGAACCAGGTTTCTGGGCTGTTCGGATCTTTCAGAGCAGTAGTTCCCAAGCTTTTCAAGCAGATGGCCATATCTACTATTTTCGGTAGCCAAAGCGTTATAAAATTATAAAAACCGTGCAATATCATTCTTACCGGTCTTAATTTTCGCCAACAAAATTCTAAATGCGTCTTCACATTTTCGCTTTGTTACCATTGTTTGATTTTAGATTTTCCACACTCATGTTTATAGGCTTTACGGTAAATGTTTATTTGAAAAAATCTAATTTCAACAAAATACTACCGACTCTGCTTAGTAGTTGCAACAGACGACAACATGGCGCCTTGCGCACTCTGATTAGTCGACAAGGCTGGGATATTGGTAAAGTAAATTATCTCACGCTGACGGGGCGCTCGGAGTGCATTTTTGAAATTATTAAAATACATTCTATTAAATATCGAGGCCTCGCGTGCCACTTTCTGACAGCTCGCGGGCCACAAGCGGCCCGAGGGCCGTGGTTTGGGAACTTCTGTTTCAGAGTGCCTGCATTTGTCTTTTTTCCTTTGGCATTTACGAAATATAATGTTGCCATGTCCTTCGGGGGACGTTGCGGTAAATTCCAACGCGTAGTTAACTTGCTATGTAAGTTAACGTTCAGTAGTTTGCCAATGCCTTCTGAAGTAGAAGTCAACATTGAAACCCAGCTTACCGGTGTTAGGAGTGAACCCCTCACCCCGCCCTCATTACATCGGAATTTTAAGCGCTGGGAGTTTACGAACCACTTAATTATTTAAAAACAAATTAGTTGTATATCCTATACAGGACGTCGCTGTCATCATCATCATTTGTGGTTGTCTGTTATGTCTTGGCAAATTTACTTTCAATAGGTTGCCATCGTTTTGCCGGTCTCCCTGGTTGAGGAGTTTGCAGCTTTCTCCGTAACCCCGAATACTCTCGTGGTTGACGTGAGGGCACGAGAATTAGAAGTGGTTCGAGTCGCGCCAGTGACTTATAAGAGTATGAAGCCGGTCGCTCAGAAAGTCGTGGCGTGCTGATGGGCGTAATCTAGCCTAGGAATCAACATACAGCTGAAAGATGCTGGTGTTGACCGCAATATCCTGAAACAGGATGGAAACGCGGGAAACGGTTGTCATTGCTTTCTGAACGACCGGCACTCATGCCTTTGTGAGAAAATCAACGCAAGGCGGTCTGCATACAAGTCGCCCGAACTGCGTTTCCAACGTGGTATCGGGATTACGAATTGCGTTTGTAACAACTTCGCCACGGCGCCGGTTATTGACCAGTTACGACCGGACATTGTCCACTAGAAATGATCTGGTCAAAAGGCGGGTGTTAGAGCACGCACACTAAGTGTGTTACAAGGGAAGAGGGGAATAGCAACACTGCAACCTACCAAGTATGGCGTAAGAGGCGACCAGTTGAGCAGGCCGTCCTGTGGAAAGAGACGAACCATATGGGATAGCACTCGGTGCAGTGAAGTCGATAGTCTTGCCTTTAAAAGAAAAAGAAGAAAAACATCTAAACGTAATGAGGCTTCGGGTGTGTTGGTTGAGGGTTATGTTCCATTGGGGAATAGAATGCAAAAGATAAAAGAAGAAGGCAAAAGATAAAAGAAGAAGAGAAAAGACAAAAGAAGAAGGCACAAGATAAAAGAAGAAGGCTAAAGATAAAAGAAGACGGCAGCAGATAAAAGAAGAAGGCACTAAGTGTGAACCTTTCTCAAATCTTCCTAGTTCTTATAGTTGTGATGATGGCGCCACGGTGGATATTAGTTTGAAAACCAAGGCCAATTCTGCGAAATCTTCATCTTTGCTCGTTGGTACCACCCTCACAAAACATGCCACCATTATTCTTCTTCTTCTTCGTTCATCCGGAGTTTTTTTTTCGGATGTGATTGCGTTGTGCCTGTTTACAGCAGAGCTGCGTTCTTGCGCCGTTAGGCCGATACATCCGACTTCTGCGGGCATTTGTTGACCGGGTTAACCTTCCCGGGGTGCCACCATTATTAAGGTTGGGATTCTGAGATAAATAGTACACATTATTTCGTTTCATTTCTTGTTCATTGTTTTCAATTTTCTATTCATCGTATTCGGTTATTATGCTTTAATGTAGTCACCGTCTTGTCCGTGGTTGTATATTGTTGCGTTTTCATTTGTTTGCTTGCTGCTGGAGGCTTGTCTCGGCAACACTCTTTGTGTTCAGTAACTGTGTTTTGTAAAGCTGCCGTACAGATAGTGTTTATTATAATATTGTCTCCACTAGTAGCCCACTTCGTCACGTTGTACCGGACATTGAATTGCGCCGATCTTTGAGAGCGTTTACTAAGAAGTGACTTCGTCGGCAAATAATCAATGGCGAACAATTAGCGGCACACCTGCAAACACTCGTACTAATTTAGTTCATTAGCTGATTTAGTACTAAAGGATAATATATCGTCAAACGTGACCTCCCATTTGGACAGAAGGACGATATATCGCCATACTAGGCTCATCGTGTTATGTGTTTCGTTTCGAGGTATCTTCCGCAATTCCAATGCTCAGTGAACGGAAATTTACATTATAAGACTTGTTCATTTGATTGTGTACCATGTTTGGTCTAAACTTATTTTTTGTTTGGCACTGATTCAGTGAAAATCCCTGGTATAATATGTCGGGATCTATCGGGACTTGCTAGTTGTGCGCATGTAGATTGTATGTAGAGTTCCGTGTGGAAGAGAGCTTTACAGCTCTTCAACTTTCTAGTTGTGAGCGTGTAGATTGTATGTAGAGTTCCGTGTGGAAGAGCGCTTTACAGCTCTTCAACTTTCTAGTTGTGAGCGTGTAGATTGTATGTAGAGTTCCTCGTGGAAGAGAGCTTTACAGCTCTTCAATTTTCTAGCTGTGCGCATGTAGATTGTATGTAGAGTTTCGTGTGGCTGAGAGGTTTACAGGTGTAGATTGTATGTAGAATTCCGTGCGGATGGGAGGTTTACAGGTGTAGAATGTATGTAGAGCTATGTGTGGAAGAGAGCTTTACAACTCTTCAACTTTCTATCTGTGCGCGTGTAGATTGTATGTAGAGTTCCGTGTGGATCTTCCGTGGTTTACAGATCTTCAACTCTCTAATTGTGAGCGTGTGGATTGTATGTAGAGTTCCGCGTGGATGAGAAGTTTACAGATCTTCAACTTTCTCTTCTGGTGGCAGTGCGGTTGGTCCATTCCACACGCTGGTGGGTTGGACTGAACAGTTGGGTTCCCGTTCAGAAAGCAATAGCAAATCACAAATGCATAAAGGGAGCTGGGGTTAAATGCAACATCATGCAAAAGACAGACAACTTTTTTACAAGATTTCAGGTGGTTATTGGCTGGTTGGTGAATCTTTGTATGTGGTTGATTGGTTGGTTGGTGACTCCTATGCATGTGGATGATTGGTTGGTTGGTGACTCCTATGCATGTGGATGATTGGTGACTCCTATGCATGTGGATGATTGGTGACTCCTATGCATGTGGATGATTGGTTACTCCTATGCATGTGGATGATTGGTGACTCCTATGCATGTGGATGATTGGTTACTCCTATGCATGTGGATGATTGGTTACTCCTATGCATGTGGATGATTGGTTACTCCTATGCATGTGGATGATTGGTTACTCCTATGCATGTGGATGATTGGTTACTCCTATGCATGTGGATGATTGGTTACTCCTATGCATGTGGATGATTGGTTACTCCTATGCATGTGGATGATTGGTTACTCCTATGCATGTGGATGATTGGTTACTCCTATGCATGTGGATGATTGGTTACTCCTATGCATGTGGATGATTGGTTACTCCTATGCATGTGGATGATTGGTTACTCCTATGCATGTGGATGATTGGTTACTCCTATGCATGTGGATGATTGGTTACTCCTATGCATGTGGATGATTGGTTACTCCTATGCATGTGGTTGATTGGTGAATCATATGTATATGGTTAAACGGTTGGCTGGTATGCTTGCTTGTGTTCGTTGGTCTGAACTCCAGCACAAAGTCCTGTATGACGGATGAAGGCATCCTGTTGTCCAACATCAGTGTGATGTCATACAGGACCTGAGGTTTGCGTGAGTATCCTTTGTCCCATGTCTGGCTTATTGGTGTGCAGACTGGTGCTTCCTCGCCGTACAAGCAGACACTCTCCGATTTCGGAGGAATCGGCGATCCTACTGACTTTAGCCTGGACCACGAAGGGACCTGTTGCCCAGGACGCGTCAATAGGTTTTGGCCAGTATATATAACCCGGCCCGGGTGCCTTGGAAACACCTCTGCGTCCCGGATGGCTGGTGAATCCCACGGAGCGCTGAGTTTTAACTCGCGAGTTCAATGCTATGACCTTAAAGTTATCTGAGCCCTTTGCCTCAGAAGTCGGAGTGGGTTCACCTGGTGGCGAGGGATACTGGTAATAGGGAAAGCTAGTCCACACGCATAAATCAATCCAGTGCTACCAGTAGTGGTAGCAAGTGTATGAACTATGCTTGGGTTTAAAGCAAGCGAAAGTAACACAAACAAAAATCGGAGCTCTTAAAGTGGCGTGCATAAATCGAGGTAAATTTGGTGGAGATACTTTTCTCCGCACCAGGTACAGAGGTATCATCTTCGCGGGAATTGTGCTGCAGGGTTTTCGGTTCCCCCTCCTAACTCAGAAACAAGCGTGATAGCGAGTGTTAGGTTGTAACCTGGTAATGACTCAGTACTTCAGTACAACACCTGTATTGTTACACCATCTCTTATGTCAGGTTATGTGCTGATCTGTCTTGTCACGGCCTGTCTTTTGTCTTGCCATGTCCTGTCTTATGTCTTGTTATGTAATGTCTTATGACTTGTCATGTAATGTCTGGTGTCTTGTCATGTAATGTCTTATGCCTTGTCAGTTGCTGATATGTTCTGTCATATGTCTTGTTATGTGCTGATATATCTTGTCATGTCCTGTCTTGTCATGTGCTGACTTGTTTTCTCACGCATTGTCTTAAATCTTGTCATGTGCTGACCTATTTTGTTACGTCATGTCTTGTCTTGATCTGTCTTATATCTTGACATGCGCTGACCTATCTTGTCACGTCATATCTTATGTCTTGTCATGTGCTGACCTGTTTTGTTACGTCATGTCTTGTTCTTGTCATGTCATGTTTTGTCTTGTCATGTCCTGTCTTATGTCTTGTCATAACCATGTATCGCTTTGCCATCTCATGCATTGTCTCGATGTGCCTCTAACACCAATACGAAACTATATCCGCCCGTTTAGGTCACAATGAAAGAAACTAAACATTAGCTACGTTTTGATGATAATCCAAACCTCTTCTTCAGGTTCACATAAACAAAGAACCAATATGTCCACCGGAAGTCACAAACCTTTCGTAAACTATCATCCCATCTCAATCACGGCTTATCGACATACAAGGGGAGACAACGCTAAGATATAATTCCACACTAGAGTGGTGACTCTTGTCAACCTAGATAGGAATAAATTACCGCTGTCAGGGCGGAAATTAGCAGATTTCACGCGCCCATTAATTCATTAGCCACTCATTATCTTGCTTACACGACAACGAAAACTGAGAAGTATCTTCACGCAATGCTGGTTTTTCAAGTTATTAGAATGTACCCCTAAGCCATCGGTACGTCCTGAAACAAATCCTCCATCATTCCACTTCTCGGCATTGTCACTTGTGCATTAAAGCAAACTTCGGACACATCATGACGTTAAACAATTTAAAAGGGCTATAACGTTTCTCTATGTTGCGATGTTGTGTTCTACAAGAGGACTTTACAAGCGAAATTGTCTATAAAAAAATCCAGCTATTTAAAAGTTATTCTTCTTCTTTCGTTGACTTGAGATTTGTTGTCTATATCTGCAATGTTGTCTCTTGTATAAACTTTAGTCTTTTTCAAGTTCACGCAGTGATCCAGATGAGATAGTTTATCTTTCACTGTTGTTTCACTAGGCCAGAATGTATCATATTCGAGTACTTTGAGTACGTGATCAGCTGTCTGCAGCGCCAATCCACGTGTGCAGATGGCTGATTCGCCAATCTTGAATTTTGTTTCATCATCATCCAGTGCCTTGCCGGCTGGCGTGGACGATAATGCCCCTCCAAAGATTGCGACCTCCGACGGCATGGATCAATTCGTGTGTTGACTCCCTTCCGTGCCATGACACAAGCATGTTCTAACGCTGACTTCCCCTATCTCTCTTTCCGATTGTCACAAAATGTTCCAGTTTTTGTTTTCTCATAATGTGGTTAAAAATGATGACTGCTTCTTTCTGATTTTGTGATAAGTTGTCTTTGCGACTCAGCTTCCCTCAAAACGTCCAGATTGCTCATTTTGGCTGTCGGATTAATGTTCATCATTCTTCTATAAAACCACATCTTCAAGGCTTCCATATATGTTTTTACCTGTTTACTTTTTGTCCAGGATTCGCAGCTGATTCAATTGGTTCTTCTTTGTGGCCTAAGTATTAATTTATCCTCAGCGAATGGTAGGCATTTCATTGTAAGCATACCCCAACTCAAATGTCAAGACGAAATCAATCAATCAGATGCCGTCTCCACGATGATGGTAGGCTGTGATGGATTTCCAACACTGTCTGTCTCTCGCCTTGATTGTACATTACGTCAGATAGCTGTTCGTCCGTGTCTTGATGTTACCTCCCCACTTGTACCGTTGTCTACCTCTTTCTCGCTTGCCTTTAACCATACCCTCCAGTATGGTTTTTATAAGAGTTATATCTCTTAACGCGGCCGAAATATTTTGCTTGCCTGTTTTATTTCTTTAATCAACTCTGGTTTCATTCTCAGTGTTTCTAGAACCTCTGTATTTGATTGTTTTTGTTTCCATGAACTACAACCTATTGTTCTGTATATCCACATCTCCAGGGCCTCTGTTTGACTTTCTAGTCGCTTGTTCATTGTCCAGGCTTCCGCACCATACAGCAGTGTTGAAAATACATAACATTTGACAGTTCTCATTTGTAATGCGTTGCTAGTCTCTCTAGATGTTAATACTGATTTCATGTTGTTGAAAACATTGTTGGCCATTCCTATTCAAAAAGTCGCTTAAAAGTCAACAGGGTCGACTTAATCGCACCGGGTTTTATCCCATATGGCTCGGTCTCATTCCGCACCGCGGAAAGCGTCGCACAAAGCACGAACTCCGTAGCTTTAAGCGACGACCCACAGGAGTCTCCGAAACATTTAACTCGTAAACCGAAGGGTGCGGCCCGGAATCGAACCCACAACCTTCGGAGCACGAGTCAAACGGCTTGACCACTTCGCCACAGAGACTCCCTGTTTCACTTCTACCATTATGTGTCATTGCATGTCCAAGACAGGACGAAATATTCGACGTTTAAATACTAATGTTATAATTGTCCAATGTAATACTTGTGAAGATCCAGTACTCAGATTTCTATGTATGATTTCTAATGTTGTTTTATTAATAATTCTTTCTTCTCAGGTGGCAAGTCAAGTGAATTCTCCAGCAGCGGAAACACGTACAATACAAACACTCAGTCAGCCACGGAGAACAACAGCCAACAACTGAGCGGACCAGCCGGCTCTGGGCGTACAAACTTCACCAACAAGCAACTGACAGAGCTAGAGAAAGAGTTCCACTTTAACAAATATCTCACTCGCGCTAGAAGGATCGAAATAGCAGCTGCCCTTGGTCTCAATGAAACCCAGGTGAAAATATGGTTCCAGAATCGCCGCATGAAACAGAAAAAGAGAATGCGGGAGATTCAGTTTGAAAAGGTCAGTGGGGATACGTGTCAGCTACACGAGCATAACGGACATGTAAATATGTCTTTATGTCCGGACACAAGATAAACTCGTGTGCTGCCTTGTTGTGATATCGGCTCATGGTTGGAAACTGGTTAGTCAGAAGTCGCATTGACACTGGGAATGGGGAAAGCTAGTGCACAAGCAAATATGGACACTGTGCACTCTCCAATAGTAGAAACTACTAGTAGTCGTAGAGCGTGTATTGACAACGCTTGAATTCAAATCGAGCGAATAAAAGATCAGAATTCGACATCTACAGTAATCCGACCTGCCAGGAGAAGGTGTAAGCTCCGGAATACGTTGTGACAATGTGAAAGCTGGTGAGCAAGTGAGACAGGGAAAACCCTGAATGAATCTGCTACACAAAACTGACATCCTTGTAAAGAGGAATATCTGAAAGGGACATCTCGACTTTCTACGCGAGTGCCATACGCATAGTTATGTACCTAAAAGATCCGACTTCGCGCTTTTAAACAGATTTCATCCAGTGCAATGGGCTCTTATCTACCCGTCGGTAGGTTCCCCCGCCGCCCACACACAACAATGTTGTCAGAATTGTGACATTACGGCCTACTCTTTGCGATGTCCAACTGCCGAAGGATTTTTAATTTGGACACGGAGCCTTCTGTTTTTTTTTTTTTCGCCCGTATCCGACAAGGATATGGATGTGATCTCCCCATCCAAGAGATCTGAGGGATGTGTGATATTATTAGACATCAGTGGTTCTAGAAAACATTCCCGGTTAGATGCCGGGATGCAACCCAGGACCTTCTCAGCCCGATGAGAACACCGTGACCTCTCAGCCACGCCCTGTATTGGAACAGATTGATAACATGACAGATGTGAGTCTGTGGACAGACACAACAACATGCCAACACGTGATGGACAGACATGACAACACGCGAGTCTGTGGACATACACGCCAACACGTGAGTCTGTGAAAAGACACGACAACACGCCAGTGAGTCTGTGGACAGACACGGCAACACGCAAGTCTGTGGACAGACACGACAACACAAGTCTGTGGACAGACACGACAACACGCAAGTCTGTGGACAGACACGACAACACGTGAGTCTGTGAAAAGACACAACACGCCAGTGAGTCTGTGGACAGACACGACAACACGCCAGTGAGTCTGTGGACAGACACGGCAACACGCAAGTTTGTGGACAGTCACGACAACACGCAATTCTGTGGGCAGACACGACAACATGCAAGTCTGTGGACAGACACGACAACACGCAAGTCTGTAGACAGACACGACAACACGCAAGTCTGTGGACAGACACGACAACACGCAAGTCTGTGGACAGACACGACAACACGTGAGTCTGTGAAAAGACACGACAACACGCAAGTCTGTGGACAGACACGGCAACACGCCAGTGAGTCTGTGGACAGACACGACAACACGCAAGTCTGTGGACAGACACGACAACATGCAAAGTCCGTGGACAGACACGAAAACACGCCAGTGAGTCTGTAGACAGACACGACAACACGCCAGTGAGTCTGTGGACAGACACGGCAACACGCAAGTCTGTGGACAGACACAACAACACGCAAGTCTGTGGACAGACACGACAACATACAAGTCTGTGGACAGACACGACAACATACAAGTCTGTGGAAAGACATGACAACACGCAAGTCTGTAGACAGACACGACAACACGCAAGTCTGTGGACAGACACGACAACACGCCAGTGAGTCTGTGGACAGACACGACAACACGCAAGTCTGTGGATAGACACAACAACACGTGAGTCTGTGGACAGACACGACAACACGCAAGTCTGTAGACAGACACGACAACACGCCAGTGAGTCTGTGGACAGACACGACAACACGCAAGTCTGTTGACAGACACGACAACACGCCAGTGAGTCTGTTGACAGACACGACAACACGCCAGTGAGTCTGTTGACAGACACGACAACACGCCAGTGAGTCTGTGGACAGACACGACAACACGCCAGTGAGTCTGTGGACAGACACGACAACACAAGTCTGTGGACAAACACGACAATACGCAAGTCTGTGGACAGACACGACAACTCGCCAGTGAGTCTGTTGACAGACACGACAACACGCCAGTGAGTCTGTGGACAGACACGACAACATACAAGTCTGTGGAAAGACACGACAACACGCAAGTCTGTGGAC